>PISX010000388.1:193404-293339 GCA_004024625.1 Mellivora capensis
AGAAGAAAAGAAACAAGATGGGATTGGGAGGGAGACAAACCATAAGTGACTCTTAATCTCACAAAACAAACTGAGGGTTGCTGGGGGGAGGGGGTCGGGAAAGGGGGGTGGGGTAATGGACATTGGGGAGGGTATGTGCTATGGTTAGTGCTGTGAAGTGTGTAAACCTGGCGATTCACAGACATGTACCCCTGGGTATGTTTATAAAAAATATTTTATATGTTTATAAAAAATAAAAATTTAAAAAAAAAAGTTACAGTTTCTAATAAGAATGAATTCTAATTAATAAATATAATTAAAATAGAAATACAGCGGTGCCTGGGTGGGTCAGTCGTTAAGCATTTGCCTCCGGTTCAGGTCATGATGGCAGGGTCCTGGGATTGAGCCCCACATGGGGTTCCCTGTTCAGTAGGGAGCCTGCTTCTCCTTTTCCTCCCGACTCATGCTCTCTGTCACTATCTTTGTCTCTCTTGCTCTCAAATAAATAAAATCTTTTAAAAATTTAAAAAATAGAGACATAGTAAATCAAGTGGAAGTAATAAAGGAAACAAATCTTTATGCAAGAAAAGTGAAAAATGTTTTGGGGCAAGAAATAGTATCAGATGTGGACATGCATTTTTGTTAAGAGAAAAGACAATAATTTTGTCCTAAAATACAACTGGCTATTTCAGAATAAGAAAAAGGGAAACAGGACAAACTAAATGGAAATAGGCAGTTGGGAAGAGAGAAAGAGAGAGAATTTTATCTTGTGCAATCAAGTTGGCTAAAGTTGAATTATAAACATAAAGGTTTTTAAAAATAAGCTTTAATAGGGTGTTTATGTAAAAATAAATCTTAATTTTCTTTCATCTGCAAAAGGGACAAAGTTCTTTGGACTCTTGGTCTGCTGCTGATCATAAGACTGTAAGAGATTTTTCTCTACCTTTTAGTAAATCTGCCTAGAAAGCAAAGATTTTTTTTAAAGATTTTATTTATTTGTTTGACAGAGAGATCACAAGTAGGCAGAGAGGCAGGCAGAGAGAGAGGGGGAAGCAGGCTCCCTGCTGAGCAGAGAGCCCAAATGTGGGGCTCGATCCCAGGACCCTGGGATCATGACCTGAGCCAAAGGCAGAGGCTTTAACCCACTGAGCCATCCAGGCGCCCCTAGAAAGCAAAGATTATGTGTTTTACCAAAATAATTTCCTGTTCTCCATTTTTGTTTTAATCACGTCTTTGATTACTTAAGAAAACTGAATCTTCTCAATTAATAAATGAGCTAAGTTTTGCTCACAACTGTGTAACCTTCTGTATTTGTTTTTATAATCTTTTATTGTCATTTTGGTTAAGTAGCACATTAAGTCTTAAATTTTGTAATGTTCCACAATCCTATTTGGTCAAGAGTCCAAAACCTTTTGATATTTTTGAAGAAGCTTCCCCAAATCAAATTCTAAATGAAGTCTTTCTGATCTCAAACTAAGTTTGGGATTTTGTAGAGGATCGCTAGACTATATCAAAAGATTTATTCCCCTACCCCTTATAAAAAGAGAGATATTACACTAATTACGCTTATTTGATATGTTAAATTGTCAAATAAGAAGTGATGCTAAACATTCTTTAGACAAAATATATATGGAAATTATTAATATAAGTGTTCTAGAAATTGTATGAAAATCCTAAAACTATGATGTGACCTGGTATAACGCGATCAGTCATAATTCTAGTTGTTATTATTTTTTAATTTTTAAAAAGCTTTTATTTATTTATTTGACAGAGAGAGACACAACAAGAGAGGGAACACAAGCAGAGGAAGTAGGAGAGAGAGAAGCAGGTTTCCCAGGTGCCCCTCTAGTTATTATTTTAAAACGTATGTTACAGAGACAACCAAATTCCCTTGTCAATCGCATTACAATGAACTCTCATCAGATCTTTAACCAATGTTATGAGAGGTTCATGCAAAGGACTTTGACAGGTACTCTAGGAGAGAGGTTTCCTTTTTTTTTTTTTTTTTTTTTTAGGAGAAAGGTTTCTGAAAACTTTAAGACCGTATCACTGAACTGGGTAAGAATTTCCAGAACTAATGGAAAAACTAAATTCAAGCAGAATAAGAATTAATTATATGGGGCTAAATGAACTGATGAGGATGATTATAATTTTCCTGACTTTTTGTTTGAAATACCTCTGGTTCTTTTAAGTTATTTCTTGAGATTTAAGGAAAACTTTTTCTTCTCCCTCCCTTCTCCCCTGCAGCCCTCCTTCAGCTACCTATGACCTATAGCAATTTAGTAAAGTCTACTCATGTACAAAGATGAAACAATTACTCTTTCTCCCTACTGACCTCCCCATGGATTCTCTCTCCCTCCCCCTCTGTCCTTCCCCCTCCTCATGGGCGAGCTCTCTCTCTCTCTCCCTCCCTCTCAAATAAATAAACAAATCTTTAAAAAAAATGTTTCAGCAGAGCAAACTTTGAAAAGTCCATATGGTCAACCGCTATTCTTGCTGCACTTAATGTAAATAATCAGGCCAATTTTAATGGGACTAGACTTATTTTGCAAAAACATTAGTCTTACTTTGATTATCTTTGATAGAAATAGGGGTAACTGTCCTGAGAAAAAATCTGTTTCAATGGAAACTATAAATAAATCCTTTTGGATATTGGATTCCAGTCCTGTTAATTGATTTCTGTTTTCTATTGTAAACTAATTGGATTTGAATGCTTCTAGTTTTCTCCAATATTTGGCTATCATGTTACAAAATAACCCACTTCCAATTTTCCAAAATTTCCAATTTTCTCTCAGCCTCTGACTTGGAATCACTGAGAACTAAAACTGCTCTTTTTCTAAAGCTACGCAAACTGAAGTTGGACAACTTGATGTGAACTTCAGGGAAATCACCACAAAGCTATGTATAAACCATCTTCATGCCTATTGTTGTGTGGCCGCTCATGAAGATCACCAGAGACATCCCAACCGCAAACTAGGAACTCTGTCCGATTGCTACTGCCTGTCCTCATTCTATCTGAAAATGCTTTGAGTTCAATCTAGAAGTCTTAACTGATGACCCGTAGAATTCTGACTGGGTTTATAATTTGCCCTAATCATTAGCCCTCATTTTTATTTTGTTTCCATAGAAATGCCTCTTTCTAAATACCTAATTGTGAAACCATCAACAAAATGAAAGAGCACATACTGAACAGGAAGATATTTGTGAACGATATATCTGATAAGGTGTTAATAACCAAATATCTTTTAAAAATCATACAACTCAATACCCTACAACAATCTGATGTAAAAATGGACAGAGGACCTGTGTAGACATTTTTCCAAAGTAGACATACAGAGAGCAGACACATGAAAAGATGATCACCATCACTATTCATCACGTAAATTCAAATTAAAACCACAATGAGATCACCTCACACCTGTCAATATGGTGAGCAGTAAAAAGACAAGAAAGAGTAAGTGTTGGCAAGGATGTGGGGAAAAGAGAACCCTCAGGCACTGTTGATGGGAATGTAAATTGGTACATCCACTATGGAAAACAGCAGGAAGGTCCTCAAAAAATTAAAAATAGAAATACCATACAATGCAGTGATTCTACTTTTGTAGTATTTACCCCCCAAAATGAAAACACTAACTGAGAAAGATATATTCACCCCTATGTTCATGGTAGTTTTATTTACAATAGCCAAGATATGGAAGTAAGCTAAGTGTGTCCATCAATAGATGAATGGCTAAAGATACGGTGAGTTTGTGTGCATGTGTGTATAAACACTTGTTTAGAAAAAGCCATAAAAACAAAATCTTGTCATTCGCAACAACATGGATGGACCTCCAGAGTATTATGTTAAGGGATATAAGTCAGATGGAGAAAGACAAATACGGTATTATTTCACTTATATGTGGAATCTAAAAACCAAAATAAATAAACAAACAAAACCAGAGACAGACTCATGGATACAAAGAGCAAACGGGTAGTTGCCAGAGCAGAGAGAGGTAGGGTGATGGTCAAAATAGATGAAGGCGATTAAGAGGTACAACCTTTTAGTTATAAAATAAATAAGTCATTGAGCTGTGAACATAGCACAGGGAACACAATGATATTGTCACAACTTCATATGGTGACAGATGGTAACTAGACTTACAATGGGGAGCATTTCACAGTGTATATAAAAGTCAAATCACTGCGCTGACCTGAAACTAACATCATATTGTATGTCATCTATACCTCAACTAAACTTTTTTAATTGATTTATTTTCAAGACTAAGAAGACCAATTCAGTAAAATACTGGAGCAATCTACCAACTCAACTTCTGAATTGGGAAACTCCTTGGGGATTTCAAAGGCGGGCCGGCAGAGCAGAATATGCCCCCCCAAAATATGCCACTTTGGCATACTCATTATTCTGAATTAAAGTTACTCAAGAAACAGCTGGTGCAAGAAAGACACTCTGAACCTCCTTTGTCCCCCTGAGAGCAGAAAATAAATCTCCCATTTGAAGACATCCTCCCTGTACCAGGAGGGTAGAAAACGTCTTTACCCCCAGAGAGAGGGAATTCAAGGCCAAAAATGCTGTATGAACAAACTTTGTTACATCTTCACTAATTTGCAACTTCAAGCCCGAACCCCTGCTTTGTCAATTCTCCACAAATGTATTGTTTCTTTTTCTGAAACAGCTGCCTGCTTTGGTCATTTCTTTGAGTCTCATATTTTTATGGGTTCCCGTATGTACACAATTAAATTTGTTTTTTTCCTGTTCATCTGTTTCATGTCAATTTAATTATGAGACCAGCCAAAGAACCCAGAAGGGAAGAAAGGGAAAGTTCTCCCCTGCAGAATACACGGCTCCCGTCAATGTCCTCCTCTTTTCCCCCTTCCCAACTGCTTTAGGAATAGAAAGGTTAAGAGAAAGAAGGAATAATAATTCAAAAATTACTAGACTTTTTAGAATATTTCATCCTTTTTTTTTTTTTTTTTTTTTTTGCTCTTTCGGACTGGTCGTCATTCAGGAGCTCTGGTGCTTTACCCTTTGGGAGTTGAGGGCCACAGGGAGAATCTGCGGAAGCTAGAAAATGAGAATGTATACATAGACTCAAATATTTGCATATCATTTCCAGTGGGTTTGCACTTGCCTTCTCCCGGCTCTCTGATCCCAGGTCCGCAGATAACCACTTAGGAGTCCCACTTCGCAGGACTGTTATTTATTTTAATCTCTTTTTTCTTCCAATATGCAAATCAAAAACAGCTCACACATTTCCCTTGCTGCCTCTTCTAGAGATCATGGTCTAGGATCTCCGAGCTAAGTTCTTTCATTATTAGGCACAGTAGAAAATGTAGATAGGCAAGTACATTCCCTCAATAACTTAGGCACTGTGCTAAACATTTAGTCCATACGCATTGTGATTTTTAAGAAAAATTCTCAGAAATACTGGAAATGCAGATATTAGTATTCTTAATTTTATAATTCAGAGATGATCAAAATTTGCCAATCATACAGTTATTATTAAGGGAATGGCCTATTAGTCAAAGTCAAGTCTGACCAGATCCAAACACTTGCTCTTAGCCACAGTCAGAAGAACTGAAATTGTAGGTAATGTG
Source organism: Mellivora capensis (assembly GCA_004024625.1). Classification (NCBI taxonomy): domain Eukaryota; kingdom Metazoa; phylum Chordata; class Mammalia; order Carnivora; family Mustelidae; genus Mellivora; species Mellivora capensis. The sequence continues at coordinate 198,979 of PISX010000388.1, forward strand.
CTAACTAAACAAAAGAGACTGCACGAGTCTGACAGGTCATTTTTGTTGGGCACACAATTTCAGTCATAAAGAATATTCAAGTTCAAGAAACTTAATGCAACAATACCAGCATTCATAAAAAGATAACAAATGCACTTAACACTAGTCAGAGTCTTTTTTTTTTTTGCCCTTGAATAGTGAAAAAGTAATTATCAGTATCAATTTTTACTAGTTTATTAACTTTCACCTTCACCAAAATAAGAATTAAATGTACGGTTTCCAGATGTGTTTTTGTGCGTTTGGGATTTGCAGTGATTTTAAAGGAGTACAACTGATAGGAAAGCTGAAAACATACTTGGTTAGAACAAAAATAAGGCCCATGTGGCTTCTTCAGCCTCCTAAAAAGTTATTCCACAATATATATATATATATATATATATATATATATATATATATATACACACACACACATGAATGTATACACAGACATATATGGATTTTAAAATTATCTTCCTTTATATTATTGTCCAAATTGAAAAACTAGCTTCTGTCATCATTGGGGAGTTTTTGAGACTGACGGGATGAAGGTGTAAAATGGAAAGAGAATTGTCTTTATAAGGACTTACTTTAAATTTTAACCATTAAAGCAAAAATCCACGTGTTTACCAGCCTATTCAAACACTGGTGTTAGTTAAAATGAGAAATGATTAGGTCACAGGAAACAACGAGCTAGGCCTGGGGGAGAGAAAGGAGTTCAAGAGGATAAAACATCCCTGTGTGGATTCCCCAATCATCCTTCACAGAACCGAAATGAACTCTGTGATAAACCACTCCACTATTCTGAAGTCATCTAGATTGACATCCCGTTCAAATAACTGTGACATTTGTGTGTCTTATTTCACTGCTGAGATTATTCAAAATGACCACTGGGATGTGTTGGGCAATTCGGGATACTTAGCAATTTGAGGGGTCAGAATTATACATTTTCCCAATTCATAAGAGAATTCCTCTGGAGAAACAACCATAACAACTATTTTTTTGTGAGATCACATTCTTAGAAAGCAGGCAAGTTTACGGGAAAGGATGATTTTAGAGACCCCTGAGAACAAACAGGGATTGAATAATTTCTAAAATACAGGCCAGCGACAGCTTTAGAATTAGTGTGCACATCGCCAGCCATGCCAGAGCCTTAAGGAATAGAACCGTGGCACACAGCATTTAACGGGGGGAAGCACAAGCAAGGAAAAGGGTGTGCTTAGAAAATTCTAGATGAAATATAACAAAAGATCATTAAAAACACCTAGATTAAACGACTCATCTCACAGTTGCCTGATTGTGCTAATGCCTTCATCTGATATAAGACGGAACAAGTGATTACCACACACAGGTATTTCTAAGTAAGGATTTTTCCTTTTCTCTTTCTTTCTTTTTTTTTTTTTTGTTTTTGTTAGATGAACTTAGTGTGGATTGGAAACAGAAGAGGTACCTTGGAAAGAATTTCTAGGCAAGCTGTACTTTACTGATTTTAAAAAGGTATTTTCATGTCCTACTAGCACAGGCTTTTGTAACCTCAGGATTTTTCTTTTTACAGGCTCTAGCTTACATTTGGGTTCTAGCGCGATGATTATTTTTTTCTGAAAACTTCCCTCGAAGGGCCCCCATAATGATGTGATCTTTACTTTCAAAGATCCATTCCAAATCGAAAGACCCAAACATCCAGTTTTTCCGGTAAAGCTCTATGCTTACATTTTTTTTTAAACATTAGACTCCCATTTCTGTATTTCATTAAATTCACAAATTTTTGAAGTGACAAACAAGCAACGAAATCTGAATTTGCATCCATGCAGAAAGTCAAATCACCTTGATTTACATAGAAAGGCTTCTGGAAAGAAAAAAAAAAAAAAAAAGAAAGCAAGCAGCAAGTGTCCAGACTGTCAATATCATGCATAAGGGACCCACTGTCCACAGCTGGAAAAAGCATTTCCATTTTTCCAGTGTCTCCCAGTCTCTCCCTCTCTCTGCCACAAGCTACTATACTGATCTCAATTACGTACAGTTTAAATAAAACCAGAGTTACAGCTCTCCTTGCTTAAACCGCCCCGGAACATTTATATAATTGCACTGCAAATGACATTTCTGGCAAGATAAGCAAAACTTTTAAAAAAGTGAAGCGACGAACGTGATTGAGCTTGAGCTCGCTAACAGTAAAGGACATTCCTGTTTTCTTTAAACCACACCGTGCATCTGGCCTGCCTCCCTGCCCGCCTGCTTACCCCAGGAATGATGTACTTAGTCTGAGGAGACATGAAGCGTCTGTCAAGCATGCCAGCCCCGTTCCAAGCGCACCCAGCTCTCCAGAGAGCAAGAATGTGCTTCACAGGGGCAAGAACTCAGTTAAAAAGCTCAAGGCAGCCAAGGGTGGCTTTGCTGACCGGCATATCAATCAACTGCTTTCCTTTTCCTTGCTGGCTGGAGGGGCGCGCAGTTTTAGCCAGCCAGTGTGACTTTCTAAAAAGTTCTTCAGATTTTAACAGCTCTCTCTGTTCTGGAACCATTTAGGCATCCCAGACAAGCTCATCAAAGTCAATTAACAAACGCAAGTGGGAGGGTCTTTTTCTCCTTCCAGCTACGTCAGCTGGCTTGCAAGAGCAAAGCCTGTGAACTTGTGAAACCAACAAATGTTTCATCAATGTCAGATGCCTGCCTTGGGGCGACACTGGCTACAGCGGGTGCTTTGGGATACTTTCTTTACTATACAACAGATTGCACAACTGGACAAGCTGTCAGCGTTCAAGAAAACTACTAGACTGTGAAAAAAAGTCTGGAACACAAGTGAGAACATTCCTGTGCTCACATCCGATGGGGGAAAATATTTCCTCCTTCGCATATGAGAAAGTGATATCTTTCTTTTGTGGTCACCTTTCACATTCTCCGCGTGCATGAAAAAAACATTTTCCCCCCCACAAAGACAAATAAATACTGCTTGGATAAATTTAATTTTATTTTAACTGAAAACGTCTTTTCATCCAAAGATGACTTTTTAAAAAATGGAACAAAAACCACTATACTCTAAGAACATGTTTGCTAAGCATGTAACAAAGGATTACTATCCAGAAGAGACAAAGAGCTCCTAAAAACCAGTAAAGAAAAGACCCACAAAATAAGAGAATAAGGAAAAGAAAAATGAATAAATAAACCACAGAAGAGAAAAACCTAAGTGGCCAAGAAACAAAAAATGCTTGACTTTGCTGCTGGTTGGGAATACAAATGAAAATCTCAATTTACCATTTCACACCCATTCGGGTAGAAACATTTAAGGTATTTGAAATACCAGACCTTGGTGAGGACGTCAAGCAGGGGTTGGCACACTCTAGCCTGAGGCCATATCTAACCAGCTACCCATTACTCCTAACCTGCTAGCTAAGAGGATGACTGATGGCTGCTTTTGCTTGACAGGTGCAGAGCTGAGGTTATGGGAGAGACCATGTAGCTTACCAAGGCTGAAATATTTCTGGGCTACTCCTTCACGGAAAAGGTTTACCAGCCCCTGAAGCAGAGTAACCAGACTTTCAGATGTTGTTGGTGGGAGTATAAATCGGGACAGTCACGTTCGTGATTTTGCGAAAGGTGAGGGCAGCAAAGCTGTTAGTGACCGTGCCTGTTGGGGGCCTTTCTGTCCCTCACACAGGCACACAGGGAGGCAGAGTAGGCACAGAACGTCGCTAGCAACATTGGAGATGTTGGTAAAAACCTGCTAACAAATCCAACATGTAGCAACAGGAAAGTGGATAAACAAGGTCTGAGACCCTACAGCAAGGAGAGTAAATGGTTTATGAGTAACTACATGGATCAAATCCCTGCAAACATGTTAGGGAAAAGCAAGTTGTAGGACCTTTATACCTTGAGAACCTTTGATATGATTTGTATAAAGTTAGAAAATATTTGAAAATACTATATGCTTTCTGTAGGTAGTGAAAGTATAGGAATAAATATGAAAAAGTACTAAATGCAGGAGAGTGTTACATCAGGAAAGGAGTCCATCTGGAAGAATTACTGAAGGCTGGGAAACTCTATTAGTGATATTTTATTTCTTACACTAGGTTGTACTTCCACCACTGGCCACTATATTATTTTCTATATATTTTTTTATAACTGAAAATTTCATAATAAATGCATTTTATTTATTCATATTAAAGAAATAATTTTAGAATTAGAAAAAACAGTGGAAAGAATGAGGCAAAAATGCCAAATCATTATATAGACATTAAAATGTTTATAGGACTTTCATTTGTAACAAAATATATATGATATATGAGAATAAGTAAAAGAAAAAGTACAGCCTACCATATTTTTTTCTATAATAATGACTCCACTGTTAAAATTATTTACAGAGAAACTTGTAAGGAAACATGAATTCTATTTATAGTGGTTGCATCTAGGTAGTGGGTTGAGGGTAGTAGGTTTTTTCTCTCCTTTAAAAAAATTTAGTATTTTGGGGTACCCGGGTGGCTCAGTTGGTTAAGTGTCCGTATCTTGATTTCAGCTCAGATCATGATCTTAGGGTCCTGAGATCAAGCCCTGTGTCTGGCTCTGCACTCAATGGGGAGTTTGCTTAAGATTCTCTCTCTCCCCGCCTCTGCCTCTCCCCTGGCTTGTGCGTGCACACACATACACACTCACTCTCTCAAAAAATAAATAAATAAGTAAATTTAAAAAAAAAGTATTTTCAAACTTTTTATGATAGGTTTATATTATTTTTCTGACCCCCCCAAAAGTATTGTGTCTAACTGGCAACCAAGGCTTATCCAATTTTCTAGGGAAATTAGAAATCTTTGTTTGACTCACTATTTACTTTAGATTAGGATATTTTATATATGTGTAAGGGTAGATATTAATTTGTAAAAACCTGATAGAAATGCCAATGGATTTGATGATTTGACCAGTAGAAACAAATTCATCCAGTAAAAATGCTAATGATTTCCATCTTGTATAAAAGATAACCTCCTCTCCCCTCACCCCATAACTGTTTTATTGCCTGGTGCAGCAGTAAACAGTTCTGTATCTAATTTAACAATCTTAGCCCTGTATCTTTTTTTCAATGACTATAAATGCTTAGGTCTCTCCCATAATCTTTTAAAACTGGTTTTACCATCCTGCCAGTTTCCTCAATAAACTAAAAAAATCTTTGAAACACATTCACTGTACATTTATTTGTGATAAACATACTGAAATTTTTAGAAAATTACAATTGGCCATCAATGTTTCTGACAACGACATACTTGATTACTAGCTTTCCAAGTCTAGCCGATATTAGTATATAGCGCCACTAAGATATACTTACAATAGAAAAATGTTGGTTACTGATGTTAATTTCAGGTAAGCAAAAATCAACTGGGGTTTGAAAAGTAGGAGACAGAAATTCTGGAAGCCAATTTCAATGCCTTTCCAAGCTCCTATAAGTTTTTTAATACTAAACAAGAGAATGTCCCTATTACAGGGATAGCACTTTTTTCACACATTAAATAAGATTTCTTTCTTCCTTTCAAATGGGACTGAGGGATATTTTCTTGAGGACTCTGGGAAGACAAAGATAAACAAAGAAAAGAGATGGTATAAGAAATGCAGGTTATCAGGGAAAAATAGACTATTCAGAGTGTAAGCCAGGAAAGTGATAACAGAGGTGCATGTAAGATTTTAGATCAACTTATCATTCCAGAAACCAGAAGAAATGACAAACCCAAGACAATCTGGTCACTTTCCAGTGTTAAGAGGGTAGGTGACCTTAATTTAGGTGGGTTAGTCAATATCTAGTAGTGATTTTTTTTTCAAAGATTGTATTTATTTATTTGGTGGGGGGAGGGGCAGAAGGAGAGGGAGAGAATCACAAGCAGATTCTGAGCTGAGTGTGGAGCCCAGTGCAGGGCTTGATTCCACAACCCTGAGATCATGACCTGAGCCAAAACCAAGAGTTGGACACTCAACTGACTGACCCATCGGGTACCACGTGATTTTTTTTTTAAGATTTATTTATTTGAGAGAAATAGTAAGTAGGGGGAGAGACAGAGGGAGAGATCTTCAAGCAGACTCCTCGCTGAACATAGAGTCCTGCGTGGGACTCACTCCCATGACCCCAAGATCATGACCTGAACTGGAACCAAGAGTGGGATGCTTAACCGACTAAGCCACCCAGGTGCCCCTCTAATAGTGATTTTTTAGTTTTTCATACATGTGGCAAATTTTCACGCTGTGTTTGTAATTTAGAGAATGTCTAAGATACAAAGAGTAAATAATGTCTAAAATATATAATATAGAATAAAAATATTAAAAATGACATTTTTTGTTTTTTCTAGGTATAAGATAACTTCCCTGGTTTTATAAAGCATTTTCATTGTTAAGTACCGGGGGGGCTGGGGGGGACAACCCAGAACAAAAGAAAACAATTAGTAACACTTATCCTCAACACCATCCCTCAGGTTCCTAATCTATGAAAAGAGAACTGTCAGGATTACATGAAATCTCTAAGACATCTGGCACATCAGAGACGACAAATAAATGTTAGTTTTCTTTGCTATAACTGGGTGGTTCTCAGCTGGGAATGATTTTGCCCCTAGGGGACATTTAGCAATGTCGAGGGGCAGTTCTGATTGCCACACTGGGATGGGGGGGTGGTGGTTTACTGGCATCTAGTGGGTAGAAGTCAAGGACGCTGCTAAACATCTTATAAGGCACAGGCGAGTCTCCCACAACAAAGAATTTCCCAGCTCAATAGGTCAACAGTGCTGAGGTTGAGAAATCTGAAGGTGTCCTTTTTATCAATGCTATCAATGAGAAGCACTTTAAATTATCACCCAAGATGACGTCCTGTGAAATTCAAACCATATCTAGATCTACTCCAGGTTGCCTCAATGTAGGATAGAGGATTGGAAAGGCAAAAGGCAGGGACAGGGGAAGCTGACCACTGTGAATTGGGAACATCTCAGAGGCAGCCCGTGGGAGCTCAGCCAAGTGCCCAGTTATGCTATGAGTTTCTACTGGAGGAGCCCATAGAGACCATGGGCTAGCTTGGTGTCAGATTTCAGATGGAAGAACCAAAGGTTTCTGCAGTCCCAACTGGCATTCACACCACTAATCTTTAGCTTTAGCTTGTTTCCAGTTCCCTTCTACCATACGCCTACCAACCCCCCCCAAGTTGTCTTTGCTAAACTGTGAAAAAGGCTTCGTGAAATTGACATTAGAACTGGAGAACTCCCAGAGCGCTATTTTTATAACTAAAGAGGCATGCTCACCAAACTGCCAAGAGAAGGGTTCTCTTTATTGCTGTATTTGTATTCAGAATTGTTATTATCTGTCTACATAAACAGAAGGCAGGGAGGATAGCTTCAATAGTCCTGAATCCTCAATCTGAGACAATAGTCCCATTTGTTGTTGTAAACTTTAAAACAGCAGCAGAACTTTCTGGATTGGGGGGAGGGGCAAAGTATAAATATGTTATGTTGCCAGGAGACCGAAAAAAAAAAAAAAAGGCAAAATTTTGGAAATCACATACTTTGAGCAGCCACTCCAGACTTCAAAGGCCAGACTGTTTATCTAACGGGCAAGGATTGTGAAAAAAAAACTTCCTTGATCAAACCCCCATTTAGAGCTCGTGCCATCAAGAGTGTCATCTTTGATTACAAAAGGCCATGATATGTGTACAAATATGGATAATTATGGCATGCATTAGCCAGACAGTGAATCATGACAGCAAAACAAAACTCTAACGTGTGTGTACACTCTAAACCTTGCATGTGTTTTTGGTAAATAACAGCCAAACACACTGTTTTTCTCAAGAAATAAAAACAAGAAACAATTCCAAATGCCATAGAAAAAACAAACAAACAAACAAACAAAAAACCCAAATGAAAATAGTCACATTTATAATTGAATTTTCTTTCCGCATAACTTATTGTTGTCACTAATAAATTTATTTATTTATTTTTATTTCATGTGACAACACATCCCAACCAATTTCTACTGGTTATTGATTCAGAAGAATAGGAGCAAGAACAAAGTCATTTTTCCCCATATCCGTGCTATTTGACCCGAAGGGTTGTACTGTTCAATTTCTTTCCTCACGTTTTATTCTTGTAAATAGTCTGTTATCAACTTGGCCCTAATTCATCCAGGGGCAGATGAAGGCAGAATCTTCATTTAAATCAGAGCCACACAAATCAAGAAAGTTCATATTTTTTTTTATTTTTTATTTCAAAAAAATCTAGCAATGGGCGGAACTCAGCTAGCTTCTTGTCCTTCTTCCCTCCTTGATATAAGAGCCCCCCCCCCCTTTTTAAACATATTCTGCAATTTATCATTAGTTAAGAACTTACATTGGCCAAACAACTTCCTTTCTGAGACATTGTACTAATTTCAAACATATCACAACTGACAAGAGCCTAAAGGAACTCTCTTCTCCACCATTTGCTTTCCCTCACTATTGGCTAAGATAGACTTGAAAATATTCCTGAGTACTGTTATTAACAAAGAGCCGCAGTAATTTTAATCTACATCAAAACTGCTACTTCAGACTATTCTAGGAAAACTAAAAGAAGGAGAGGGTGTCTTGGGGGCTCCTTTGACCTTTTTATTTCCCCATGGACCCGTTCTACTGTAAATTCGACTCCAAAAAGCATAGTTTACAATTTTTTGGTACTTGCAACCTGCATTTAACATAATAAAACTCTCTTTCCTTATTATTAAATGTCTTTCCAGAGTGATCTATAAGAAAACCCGTGATTATTTCCTATAGTAATTGAATGAACCTATGTAATTCAATGTATTATGTTTGATGTTTTAATATTTCCCTTTAAAACAACTGCCACTGAATTATGCGAGATGAGATGTGGGCTGGGGATTAAGAAGCTTACATCAAGCGCTGGGTTTGCACTGTGTTTTTTTATTTTATTTTTTTTTTTAATTTTTTATTTGTCAGAGAGAGAGGGAGAGAGAGCGAGCGAGCACAGGCAGACAGAGTGGCAGGCAGAGGCAGAGGGAGAAGCAGGCTCCCTGCCGAGCAAGGAGCCCGATGTGGGACTTGATCCCAGGACGGGCTCCCAGGACGCTGGGATCATGACCTGAGCCAAAGGCAGCCGCTTAACCAACTGAGCCACCCAGGCGTCCCTGCACTGTGTTTTTGAGCTACCCCTGGTCCCAACACACACACCCACATTTCTTAATCTTCCCAGCCCTGCTCTATATTGTCATCTTATGGGTTTTCCTCCTGAAATTTTCACTTCTCACCTGCCTTAAGGGAGTCATTATTCCGTACACCCAGTTTCTCTGAGGTCGTCCTAAATATTCAAGGTCTTTCAGTTCCAAGCTCTTACACGTAGCACCAGCTAGACACGTCTCCATGAACTTCCAATAGTGTGCTCAAACATACTTGCTTCCAAAGGAATTACTTTTTCTTCCACCCCCAATACCCCAGTCCTGCACACTGTAGTGAACAGCATCACTTTCCTCCTGTGACTGGACCAAAAACTCACTGGCAAGTCCTGTCCACTCAAGCCAACCTTTGTCACCTCTCTTGTGACCTGCCTAGCAATAGCCCTAACTCACTTCATGGCTGCTGTCCCACCTCCACAGATAGCCAAAGTTGTCTCTTGTTTTATAAGGTTTTATTCATGCATGTATATGAGAGAGAGCAGGAGAGCGAGAGCTCGTGAGTGGGGGGTAGGGAGGAGCGGCGGGAGAGGGACAAGCAGACTCTGTGCTCTATGCTGAGCGTGGAGCCTGATGCGGGGCTCAATCCCACAACCCTGAGATCATGACCTGAGCCCAAACCAAGAGTTCGACATTTAACCGACTGAGCCATCCAAGTTCCCTGAAAGTTATCTTTTTTAAAGCATGAATTCATTTCGATTGCTCCGCTGCTTAATATCTTCTAATCGTTTCTCAGTGCAGCTGACATGTGCAGAGCTGGTGAGAACTGGCTCCTGGCCACATTTCTGACCTCATCTCCCCTCACTCTGCCCACTGGCACCACAGAAGCCACACTGGCCTTCCTGATGTCCCCAGACTGCACACATGCATTCTGGTGTCAGGGATCTGCATTTGTTCTTCTGTCTAATTGGAATGCTTTCCCCATAGTCAGACACATGGCTGCCTCCCTCTTCTATTATTCAGGTAAACTCATCTCCTCAAAGAAGCCCTGACCTCTGGGACCAAAGTAGAGCTACTCTCTGTCACAGGACCCTGTATGACTTTCTCTGCAGCTTCAAAGCAATAGTTGAAGGTACCCAGTGTATTGATTCCTAGATCATATTTGCCTTCCCATTAGAACGAGTATAGAACATCTGGTTTGTCCATCATGCTAACTTCAGTTTTAATATGGCCACCATGAATGTGCTCTCTTATTGCTTTTGGAAGAGTATGGTCTTTTCCACAATCTAGTAAAACCTGGAAGTACATTCAATAAACACTAGACTCAGAGATAGTAGAACAGAGTGAGTTCCAACTCTGCTGCCATTTAACTAACTGGTTAAGTGACTTGATATGCCTGAAGCCTTAGAAGCTTCCAACTTAAAGAGAGGTCGTTCAACTGGTCAGTCTACAGAGAGGCTAATGACTTAGTCTAGTCCTATCACTAACAGTTCCAAAATTTCTATTCCACTAACCATGCTGGAGGAAAGAGACTTCATACAATAGTCTCAATCAGTTAGAGCTTCTAGTTATAATCTCTAAGAGATTCACAACTAATTTAGGTAAAAAAAAAAATGGCCAAAATAATTGGCCCTTGCTTGGTTAATCAAATTTTCACCCAATTCTTCTTTAAACTAAAGCTTGCTGACATAGTCCTAGAAGGAGCATATCTGATATCTTCCTGCATTTGCAAGTTGGCCATATAATATAGATTTAAGGTCTTCCAAACATCGTAAGTATTAAATAGTGAATATGATTTTTAGGACTTGTCTTATCTTTAAAATTCCAGCTTTAGTCAGGTATATCTGACATAGGAAACTGTAAGATACTTAAAGTGTGCATCGTGGTGGTTTGATATAAACATGTACATTGTGAAAGGGTCCCTCCTGTCTAGTTAATTAACACATTCATCCTCTCATGTGGTGTCTTTTTGTAGTGAGTGTGGGAACACCTCATTGTCAGTTGTAGTCATGATGTTATGCCTTAGAGCCTCAGAGCTTACTCAACCTATAGCTAAAAGTCTGGACCCTTTTTTCATCTTCTCCCTATTTCTCCCCACCACCTAGCCCCAGCATCTATTTCGCTAATCTACAATGAACTTCTAAGTTTTCAAAACATGAATTTATAAATTCAGTACAACAGAATAAAATTAAATAAAAGAAAACAGATTAAAAAATAGATCTAGGGGAAACAATGAGTTAGGGATACAGAAAAGCATACAGGACTGCTAAAAATAAGATCGTGAGCTCAAATGGAATGGCTCCCACCATGTGATTTCATTTTACTAATTCCTCCGATGAAATACTGAAATGAGTCGATTTCTCTAGATGTAAATTTCGTGTAAATCACAAAAATGTGAACTAAATTTACTCCCTAATTTTTACTACAAACACAGACCCATTTATCTCCTCCACACCAATATTTTTATTACGGGATGACTTAGGAGTACCAACTCTAAGAAAACAATATATTCCCAATTTTTTGTTTCATATTTTTATTTTATTTTAATTTTTTTTAATTTATTGATTTGACAGACAGAGATCACAAGTAGGCAGAGAGGCAGGCAGAGAGAGAGAGAGGAGGAAGCAGGCTCCCCGCTGAGCAGAGAGCCGGATGCGGGGCTCCATCCCAGGACCCTGGGATCATGACCCGAGCCGAAGGCAGAGGCTTTAACCCACTTTAACCCACCCAGGCACCCCTTGTTTCATATTTTTAAAACATATTTTAAAATGTTTTATATTTTTAAATATATTTAAAAATTTTATATTTTTAAAAGAGCAGCAGGTTTTCTCATTTGCTTTTATGAGAATAAAAACTTGAGACTCTTGCTCTAATTTTTTGAGGGAATTTGGAATAGGTTACGAATGGAACCTTATTCATGTTTCAGATTGAGAATAACAACTGTTTGGCACTTTATTTGTGGTAAACTTTTCCCTGAGCGTTGGTGATTCTTTTTTGTCATAAGATTTGTGCATCAATAGCATTTATTCCTACGTGGCCCAGAATACAAACTTCCAATCTGAATCCATCGTGTACCACAGCTGAGTGGAGAAAGGATAAGGGAAACAGGCAGAGAAGTAAAATTCGCACAAGTGAAGGAAGAAAATGGGGAATACATCTGTGTGTCTGCAATCCTAACTACTTTCACTGCGTACATTCCTCAGGTTGGTGGTTCGCAAAGTGTGGTCTGAGGACCAGAGGCCATTTCAGAAGATCTTCGAGGTCAAAACGATTCTCTATCAGATGAAAAACTGGAGATATATCCCAAAAATAAACGGGAAGTTTTAAAAAATAAAAAGTTAAAAAAAATCTCCTTTTTCTCTAATTATCCGATGAAATCATGTATGACAAATCTCCAAGTGAGCCCTGGAGCTCGTTTCAGCCCTGATAGTGAGTGATTCATTTCACTGAGCCACAAATGTATGTCAATGTTAAGTAGTGTCTTCAGGATAAATGTCTCGGTATTCCGCACTGGTCTCTGACGGTGACAGAATGTGCTGTCTGATGAGCACTGTGATCTGATAAGCAGAATTCCTTGAGTGTGTGTGTAGATCGACTACATAAGTGCATCTTAAGGAGCCCTTGGGTGACTCAGTGGGTTAAGCTTCTGACTTCGGCTCAGGTCAGGATCTACTAGAACTCATACAGCAATTCAGTGATGTGGCAGGATACAAAATCAATGCACAGAAATCAGTTGTTTTCTTATACACCAACAATGAAAATATAGAAAGGGAAATGAGAGAACCGATTCCATTGCTCTAGCACCAAGAACCATAAGATACCTGGGAATAAACCTAACCAAAGAGGTAAAGGATCTCTACTCGAGGAACTACAGAACACTCATGAAAGAAATTGAAGAAGACACAAAAAGATGGAAGAGCGTTCCATGATCATGGATTGGAAGAATAAACATTGTTAAAATGTCTATAATGCCTAGAGCTATCTATACTTTCAATGCCATCCCAATCAAAATCCCACCGGCCATTTTTCAAAGAGCTGGAACAAACAATCCTAAAACCTGTATGGAACCAGAAGAGACCCCGAATTGCTAAGGAAATGTTCAAAAAGAACAACAAAGCTGGGGACATCACGTTGCCTGATTTCAAGCTTTACTACAAAGCTGTGATCACCAAGACAGCATGGTACTGGCACAAAAACAGACACATAGACCAGTGGAACAGAGCAGAGAGCCCAGATATGGACCCTCAACTCTATGGTCAACTAATCTTCGACAAAGCAGGAAAAAATATCCAGTAGAAAATAGACAGTCTCTTAAAAAATGGTGCTGGGTGCACAGAAGAATGAAACTCAACCATTCTCTTACACCGTACACAAAGATAAACTCGAAATGGATAAAGGACCTCGACGTGAGACAGGAATCCATCAGAATCCTAGAGGAGAACATAGGCAGTAACCTCTTTGATATCAGCCACAGCAACTTCTTTCAAGATATGTCTCCAAAGGCAAAGGAAACAAAAGCGAAAATGAACTTTTGGGACTTCATCAAGATCAAATCTGCACAGCAAAGGAAACAGTCAACAAAACAAAAAGGCAACCCACGGAATGGGAGAAGATATTTGCAAATGACAGTACAGACAAAGGGCTGATATCCAAGATCTATAAAGAGCTCCTCAGGGTCCTGGGATCAAGCCCTGCATCAGGCTCCCTGCTTCTCCCTCTGCCCTTCCCCCTGCTCATGCTCTCACTCATGCACTCTCTCGCTCTCTCCCAAATGAATAAACAAACAAACAAAAAAGTCTTTAAAAAAAATAAGTGCACCTTAAGTCAAAGATACTTAAGTATAATGTGGTTAATCTGAGAATTATGATGCATATGATACGTATGTGGTTAAATCGGGTAAACACCACCACTTCCTTCAAAACAGTGGTTCTCAGCCTTGCTGCAAAGTGGAACCTCTGGGGAGCTTTAACCTCCCGATGCCTGAATCCTACCCTGCCGAGATTCTGAGATTCTGACTTAATTGGTCTGGGATGCAGCTTGGGCATGTGGAGTTTTAAAAGCTCCCCAGGTGATTCTAATGTGCAGCCAAGAGAGAAAACTATTGCGTTAGGGGTGTGTAAATTCTCTTCTCTCTGCAGGTTTCATCATTGCTCCCTGTTCAGTCTTTGAGGCTTGAATTCTTGTAGCTCTCGAATTCATACCCTGAGACCTAGCCCTGATGTTGCCATGATACACCCTGTCTCCCGGTGTCTTGGATCCTTCCAGAGAACTGGCTGCGGAGTCTAATCATTCCATCGGCAGCTCTTTTTCGTATCCAGTCCTAATTTTCTATCCGCTTCCAGCATTTGGCACTTTCTAAAACCAGTCCTGTTGGTCCCCACGTACTCCCAGCTCCAGAAGTGTGCTGTCCCCTGCCCATTCATGAGAGGAAGTTAGACACAGTCAAACTTCTGCCCTTAGCAGAGCACAGGCATGAATGTGGTCATTCCAAACACTGCTGGTGCAATTTAGTATTTCCAGATGTGCATATTTCCACAAGATAGCATTTAAGTACATCTGATATGCTTGGAGGCTGAAGAAATGAGTCAAAAGAGAATTATGTTGTTTTTATTATGAACGTGTAATGAATACACTTACAAAAAATATGTTCTTCATATAACAAGCATGTTCTTTTGTGGTCACTTGTCTTGGACCCTGAACTCCACAGGTGCTTTGGAATAACGTAAGAACATATTTCAAGGCTTTATCTGAAACAAAATGAACAAATCACGAATGTTCTAGAATATCATTTTTTTAGTATCGTGGAAGTTGGATTTGTTAGTCTTCAAAGAAGGCTTGTCCAAGGAAATGCTTTTAAAAATCATTACTTTCTGCTTGCTGAATTAATGTGGAGCATTAATAAAAAATTGAAGCATATCCCAGGGCTAGAGGCGTAAGCTGCCATATTCCAAAGAAAAATGAAGATATCTTAAAGTAGAACTTCCTCCAAGGGAGCTGTGCTTATTAAGATCAAATGGGATCTTGTTTATTTTCAGTTTTTAATCTAAGGCCATCAGAGGCGGCAGCTGTACTGATGGAGTCTGAGGAAGTAGGAGTGGCATGTCCTCCTCCATCTGCTCCTTTTGCCTGGACTGAATCTTCTGCTCTTGGCTTTTCTTGCATAAAGTAACAAGAAAGAGCAAAGTTGGGTCAATGTCAAATTGCACTTTGGATAACCAAGACACAGCACGGTTACCTTGGAACATGTTTTGAATTCAAAGCTCTTTTTCCTCTGGGGAATGGTTTTACATGACTTGGATTTCCACATTTTGGATTTTCACATTTAACTCAAGGTGGCTATGATAAGAAGATCATGTTTCATTCCTTCCTCAACTAACCATTCGATACATTTTTTTCTTTTCCTCTATTGATTTTTGTTTTGTTTTGTTTTCCTTTCCATTTCAGTATACTAGCTCAGGTTACTTGTAGTTGCTCCTCTCTTCTGTTATTCATTTATTTTGAAAATAGAAGGCAGAAGAGACTAGCACAGGAGTTAGGACAGGAGTTCGGAATCAGCATCCCAAAGAACTTGACTGGGATCTTGACTCTTGGGCTTGATAGCTATGTGATCTAAGGCAAGTGACTGTCCTCCATAAGCCCCAGTTTTTGCAACTCACAGTGAAGACACTCTAGACTAACCTCATAATTTGTAAGGTGCAGCCCAAGATGGAAATGTGGTGTCCTTTGCCCTCAATTATTAAGAATTTCAAGATGACATTGGCAGAGCATTAACCCTAAGGTAGGGCCATATCACCGGGACTCTGTCAAAGGACATAATGCCTGGAAAGACTGACTGTACATCTTCCACGAGGCTAGTGTGAGCAACACGTGAGACAGCACACAGAGAAGATGCTCAGCTAGTGTCGGGCACACAGAAGTTTTCAATAAATACAAACTTTTTTTTTTAAGATTTTATTTATTTATTTGACAGAGACTACAAGCAGGCAGAGAGGCAGGCAGAGAGAGAGAGGAGGAAGCAGGCTCCCTGCTGAGCAGAGAGCCCGACACGGGCTCGATCCCAGGACCCTGGGATCATGACCTGAGCCGAAGGCAGAGGCTTCAACCCACTGAGCCACCCAGGCGCCCCAAATAAACTATTTTTAAA
Source organism: Mellivora capensis (assembly GCA_004024625.1). NCBI lineage: Eukaryota > Metazoa > Chordata > Mammalia > Carnivora > Mustelidae > Mellivora > Mellivora capensis. The sequence continues at coordinate 215,240 of PISX010000388.1, forward strand.
AGTATTATTTCCATTGCTCTGAATTCTACCTTATTCACTTCCCGATTGGTTTATTTATTTCTCCTTGAATATTTCTGTATCACCGCCATCCATTCATTGTCTGTGATGGCAATGATAGCAAAATTTCTGTTGCGGGATGTTCCCCCCACCCCCGCCTCGGACTCCCTGGGCTGACTTCCACTCACGTGTTGAGACACAATTCAAGCTTCTCTTCCTTTCAGAAGCCTTCCCTGATGTTCTCAGGGATACAGGCTCCCTTCATTGTCCATTCATTACACACTCCTTTGTCACAGCCCCAGTCACTCTGCATATTCGAATCATTACCTAATTTCCCTCTCTTCCCCTAAGTCTGTAGCACCTCAGGAGCAAAAATAGTGTGCACTTGCCTTAGCATCACTATGGTCTAACACACAGATGGTGCCTAATAAGTACTTGGTGCATGCATAAATGAATGACCTAAACTCTCCATAAGCTAGAGGATTAGCCAAGACTCATTACCTTCACTCGTATACTCAGTGAGATGTTTAAAATGGGATTTCCCCTATCTTTGTATGTGGGACATTGTATATTCCTTACACTGTACCATTGTGCATAATGTTCTATCTGTTGTGTAGCAACCAAGCTATAAATGGCTACACATGACTTTAAGATTGAGATAACTAGGTTTAATTGTTTCCTTTTGACATGTTCAAAGACCTGTACTCATACTGCAACTCCTTAAAACATGCCTGAAAGAAACTCACTACTGTTCTTTCTGGGTAGGAAAATAAAAAGGTAAGAAAATCCATTAGCAATGTGTAGCAACCTTTCTACTTCTTAGTTCAGTGTAGTTACTGGATGTGATTCTATCTTTTCATTAGGACATTCCAAGTAATTGAGTTTCCTGGTATTAAAACTCATTCCCTTAAGTGTGCAAAAATAACACAGGTGCATTTGATATAAATAATCTCTAATTCCATGTGTTCTTTCACCAAATATATGGAGTCCAAACACATCTTTTCTTGATGATTCAGGTTCATAATCACTGCACTATAATCCTATTAGTCCTCAAAAAAACAGCCCAAATGTTCATCAACGGTAGAATGGACACTTAAATTCGGATATAGTCTAATGGATTCTTTAAACATATATCATAGAACAACCTTAGAAATGTAATACTAAGTGGGGAAAAAAAGCAAGACTCCAAAGCACATATACAAAGAGTAGCAGGGCTCCATAATGCCAAATTAGGCAAAACAACTCATAGAGCTTAAGGAGGTGTATAGGAGTGAGAAAAGATAAAATGATAAAGAAAACCAAGGAGTTGATCTCCATAAAAGTCAGGAAGGCAGGATAGTGTTTACCTTCTGGCAAGGGTGGTGAGTAGAAAGGATAAGGAGGCAGAGGGATGTTTCTGGGGGCTGTTGGGAAATGTTCTATTCTGTAGACATTTTTTTTGGAGGTGTTATATGGGAGTTTGCTTGCTGTCATTTGCTTTTAAATAAGGTGGTGGTTTTGGTTGCAATTTTTTAATATGCATTTGGTTTCTAAAATTTTTTTAGTATTTCATGCAGTGTCGGGCAGAAGGTACAATTTTATATTTAATGCATTTGTGACTGCTACGCATATAAAAACATTAAAAGTCTATTAATCCAAAATGACATAGCAAGCTCTGATCTCTAATGCAAAAAGAAGACATTTTAGAGTTTATTCCTTTAATGTCATTTTGATAATTTGTCATCTACTTTGGGCTTTAGGCTCACAAATACAGTTATTGTTTCTTTCACATTCATTCGTTTTTGAAATCAGAAATTATAACCAACATAAAATACAACTCCATTTTCTTTTTTCTTTTTCTTTCCGAGAGCAAGAAAGCACTCATGTGCACAAATGGGGAGGAGGAGGGATGGAGGGAAACTCAGGAAGAGAGAATTTTAAGCAGGTTCCACGCCCAGCGCAGAGCCCAAGCAGGGCTCAATCTCATGGCCCTGAGATCATGACCTGAGCCAAAATTAAGAGTCGGATGCTTAACCTACTGAGCCACCCAGGAGCGCCACTCCATTTTCCTTAGAAGAAATGAAATCCTGTAGTTGGAGATATTTCATAACCCTCAAATCATTATTTCTAATCTGCTTATTTCATCTCACCTAAGGTCCTTTTGTAAAATTATAGAAATGTAGGATGTTTACAATGGACAAAGGAATTGTTACATATATTTACAAATAAAACAGATAAAATACTGATCGAGTCAGTGAACAGCAAAGATCTTCAGTAATCAACAAATACTAACCACAAAATATCTGCTCACTGCCTGCTTCTTCTGAGTCATGAGGCTTCATCCCTGAAAGATGAGTCATAGTCTTCCTGGGTGTCATAGAGCTCATGTTAATGATTCCTAACATTAGCTCTGCTCTCTTGTAAATCAGAGTTTAGTGCACCCAAGGGACTGAAGTATCCTAGGAGGCTTCTCACTATTGACAACCCCAGCTCCCTACCCTTCCACCCCAGAGTTTACAAAGATGGGGCAGAGAGCAAAAGAGGGCTTCATTCCATAGGCCACCCCTCCTATGAAGTCATGGCTCCTGTGGTTGTTGACTATCTGGGCTATTGAGGCTCTTAAAACACACCAAAAAAACCCAACTGCCTTCTGAGTCACTGATTTGCTGTATTCCAGTAAGCTTGTGGAAGACGCTGATTAAATCCTCAAGGTACTGTGATATTCCTGAATGCATGAAAAGGACTCAAACGCATGCTAGTTACATTGTCAGATTTATTTTCCAACTTGATCTAGTCAATGAGTGTGATTGGTTATGTTGGGGTAGGGAGGGTTTTCAGAAGGCGCAGGGCTCAAAAGCAACGTCTCACTCAGCTGAAAAAAAGTCCCAAAGCTGGAGGACTCGTCAGAGCTTTACCTCTGAAGGACTGTTCTTGCTTTCCCAATCCCTCTGTGTCGAAGAGACACAGTTCCCTCTTGGCCTGCTCTTTAGGAATACAGCCATTTGTGGTATGTGGAGTGAAGCGTTTACTAACAGTCTCCTGAGAGGGAAAAATACAGGCTCTCTGTTCCCCTTCGGTGTTGTCAAACAGTAATTCTAGCCACAAAGCAATTAAGTGAGGCAATCATTCTTTTAGTCAAATCCTTGGTTTCCTGGTTAGTCTATTTGTAATGAAACAGCTTTTGGGGGTAATCCACAGTTTGCTAAAAATCAAATAAGAGTTGCTTGATACCTAAGTGAAAATCAACTAGAATATGCACTATGGAGTTTTTCAGGCCACCAATCAATAAAGGGTAGCCAATAATTATGGAGTTCTGACGGCTCTTTTCTAATGAGTCACATGCCTTAATTCATTCAACCTAAAAAATAACCCTATGGGATACATACAACTCTCCCCATTTTACAGATGAGAAAACAAAGTCATGATAGATTAACTTGCACAGGGGTCACAGTTAGAGCATACCAGGCTGGGATTCTGTTCCAGAAGTCTAGATTCAGATTTTTTGTTCTCAAGCATTCCATACTACCACCTCTGATTATCAAGTCTTTTTTAATTCAAGGACTTAATTTCAAAAGCTATGTTGAAACACTATGTACTCATGTATTCAATTAAACAAACAAAAAACCCCATTTATTTGTACATGTATGTCAAAGAACTAAACCTAAACCAAACCAAACAAAACCCATAAGAAGATCTTTGCCATGGCTAAACATAAGTAAGATAAACTCCCTATGCTAAGAAGCTTCTGCTGATAGAAAAAACTGAAGAGTACAGAAGGACTGGGTATAAAAGGGGCAAGAGAGTTTTGTAGGAGAATCAAAGAGGAAGAAATTAATTCTAGTTGAGGAGTAAAAATTCATGGAGGAGCTACTAGTTTCTTGGAGGTGGAGAGTATGAAGAGAAGGACCAAGGGCTGACCAAAGGGAATGAATTAGTGGAAGGTACGTACCCTTGGAAGACACTGAAGAGTGGGACTACGGAGGCAGAACCATGAACCTGACCCCTGCCCACCTGTCCAACCTCAGGTATTGCCATCCCCACCATTGGCCTTCTACTCCAGCAACACTGGCATCTCTGTTCCGTAATAACGCATGGCCTACTTCTCCTCAGGGCCTTTGCATTTTTTCTCTGCCTGGAATGCTCTATAGCTCAGATCACAGAGTGGTTTTTCCTTGTCTTTCAGGTCTTGGCTCAAAGGTCACCTCCTTAGAGAACCCTTCACTCTACTGCAAAACACCTACCATTCTCCTTAATTTGTTGATTTATTTGCTTTATCTATCAGCTGCCTTTCTCAGTTAAAATAGAACCTTTAAGAGACAAAGATCTCATCCAACTTATTCATGACTGATTTCCCAATGCCCAGAGGGATGCCTGGGTCTGAGAACTCAATAAACATTTACTGAATGAATGAATGATTAGAAGTGGGAAGTTTTCAAGAAAGAATGGGTGCTCATTAAAGTCAGACACTGGAAAGACATTTGGTGGGATGAAGAGTGAAAGAGGTCCCTGGATTGAGGAAGGAGATGATCCTTGGAGACCTTTGAGAAGGCAGGTTTACTGAAGCGGGCTGTGATGGGGAGGGAAACAAAGGGCAGAGTACTATGGGGTTAAGAGCACAGGGAAGATCAAGATGTGCTTCCTTCCTTTCCAGCTAGATGAACCAGGTGGCAGAAGTGAAAAGGAACATTTGCTCTTGTAAAAGCCATTCTCACCTTTTCTCTTCTTCACCTCTTAAGAAACATGGAGATAATTCTGTCTTAGGGAAGGAAATTATAAACAATTATACCAGAAGATGAAGTTGGCAGGGTTTGCTGGGGCCAAGGGTACCCCTTAGACTTTGCATGATCCCAGGAAGGAAGAGTGCAGACTATCTAGAGAGGAGCCTTTCATTGATTCTCCTAGGATCTGTATGCAAATGAAGATATTTTCTATTCATCCCTATAGATTTTTAATTCAGAGGTAATTAGAGATAATACCAACAGGGGTTAACTGAATTTCCCCTTGGTTTGCCAGGTTTGTTTCACTTTTTTTTAAGATTTTAAAAATTCACTCATTTGACAGAGAGAGAGATTGAGAGACAAAGGGAGAGCACAAGCAAGGGAAGCGTCAGGCAGAGGGAGAGGGAGAAGCAGGCTCCCCGAGGAGTAGGGAGCCTGGTGCAGGGCTTGATCCCAGGACCCCTGGAATCACGACCTGAGCAGAAGGCAGATGCTAACAGACTGAGGCCCCCAGGTGCCCTTTGTTTCACATTTTTAAGATCAGCCAGGTACCCAACATTTATTGAGAACTTAGTATATATGCCAGCCTCTGTTTTAGGCACTAGATCTCTAAGTGAATAAATATACACTAATACTGTAAGGAAATTACTTAAAAATACTTGGGAAACAGATGTTGCAAGTACTTACTAGTCTTTTAGAGAATTTACATATAAATGGAAAAAAATGCTAGTAGTGTGCTCTGGGGTCTGGCCCTGCTGATTGTTAAAATTTCAAGAATTTTCAAAGGCAGTTCTCAAATATAGCTATTCCTGAAAGTTAAATTACACAACTCACAATGAAATAAATTATGCTTAAAAACAAAGATAATAAGTACTGAAAACTCATAATTTCCTGATTATTTTTATTGTGCTTCACTGCTATCTATACTCTTGAGGTGATTTTATGTCAGTTGTACCTGTATGATGGAAATACCAAATAATGGTGTGCTGGTGAACATCTCTTTTTCAGAACCATTTCAGTGAGGTTACAATGTAGCTTGAAATTGGCAATGATGGGAGTATTTTCGCCATGGAAACTGGCAAATGCTACAAATCAGAAAGTTTCTTCTATTTTCCTTTCTTTCTTTCTTTCTTTCTCTTTCTTTCTTTCTTTCTTTCTTTCTTTCCTTTCTTTCTTTCTTTCTGGATAGCTTTATATTCAACATTCGCCAGCACACCACTGTTCCTATGTAGGAATCAGAAGTTGCTTTATGCTTGTCATTATCTAACTTGTTGGTGAGAGTCAATATGCAAATTTCCGAGGACAACAGTTCTTAAAACCCAAAATGAAGCAAAAAAAAACCAAAACCCAAACCAAAAACAAACAACAACAACAAAAAACCTCACTAGAGCTTTAATATTGTCTTTTCCCATGAGTTGTTCTGAGTTACTAAGGTTCTACTGTACAGTTTTTGATCTCTTGTTATAAATTTTAAGAAGTTTCTAAGATGAAGTCAACTTCTTCTGTTGCACTAGAATTGCTACTATATTAAATCTATTTTCCATTGGAACTTGGAAAGCTTTCTGTGGTGTTTGTGGTAGTGTGTCACTGCGGGGCTGAGGTGCACTGAGAAATGTTTTGCTCTCCATGACAGGTCACTGAGGGCAATGGTGTAGACTGGTTCAGTTATTGTGGCTGAATGTTTAGAGAGGTTAACTGAGATGAACTGTGGAAATTCACTTGTCTCAATGTGGTTTTACCTCTCTGCAAGTCATTTTTCAGACTTACGCAAAAAGGAAAAACAGAACGAAAAAGACCCTCTGATATTTATCGATACAACAATTCCTTGAACAACAACATAGTGGAACATCCTGGTAGCCTTCTTGTCCAAAATAAACAATGTAATTAATATTAAAATTCACTGACAAGAGGAATATTCCTTAGGATTATTAGTGTTTTTAAGATTGTAGTTACTCGTTTTAGGGAGAATAGACAGCACATGAGTGGGGAGGGGCAGGCGGAGAGGGAGAAAGAACCTGAAGTGGATTCTGCACTGAGTGCAGAGCTGGGCCCGGGGCTCGATCCCACAATCCTGACCACAACCTGAGCTGAAGCCAAGAGGCAGCCACTTAACTGACTGAACCACTCAGGCGTCCCTCCTTAGGACTATTTTTTCATGGGTTGGTCAATTACATTTTTTTTCTTTCCTCCAAATCCCAACTTTTAACAGTGGCACATAACGGTTTTTTGTTTGTTTGTTTGGTTGGGTTTTTTAAAATTTATTTGTCAGAGAGAGAGAATGAGCGAGCACAGGCAGACAGAGTGGCAGGCAGAGGCAGAGGGAGAAGCAGGCTCCCTGGCGAGCAAGGAGCCCGATGCGGGACTCAATCCCAGGACGCCGGGATCATGACCTGAGCCGAAGGCAGCCGCTCAACCAACTGAGCCACCCAGGCGTCCCTACATAACGGTTTTATAACAACTCTCTCTTCTGGAAAGTTATTAACCAAAATATTGGTAGTACGATACTTATACAGAATTTCCATGTGATAAAATTCAGTGTATGTTATGCTCAATCACCCATTCACTCAATATTCAATATTTACTGAATATAAAAAGCTAATAACACAACAAGGTTACTATGTAATGATTTGGTGTTTTACACTTCAAGTTAAAATATTTCTTGATTGTCTAGAAGCCGCTAGTAAATGGTTTCATCAAAAGCCTGTAATATTTTAATGGAGAGGAATTAACCTTATCATAAATAGATGACCTGCACGCCATTAGTTTTGTAGTGACCACAAATAGAAATAGCTCTTTGAAACTTAGTAACTAGAAGAATACAGTGTTGTGTGGGACTGTGGGAACATACCACTTTTCTCAATGGAATACATCTGCAATTCTCTTAACCAGCAAAAGGCAGGCTCACAAGAAGTGCTATCTTATGGGTTATGGGAAACATTCCCTCCCCTAATAGGTTGATTATTAATTTCAATAGAGCTTTGACTTTAATTTCAATTACATTTCCATCTTTAGACCCTGAGCTTGGGAGAAAAAAGGAGGCGATGACATAGTCTAAGCTGCTTTTTGGGTAAAAGATAGAAAGCTCCAAAGACAGGAGCTGAGTTCAGAGAAGCAAAGACAAAAATAATTTAAAAACAACAACAACATGAAAATTGGTATCACTATAAAACAGTGGTTCCCACCAGGGGTGATTGTTGCCTTCTCCAGAAGACATGCACCAAAGTCTGGAGACATTTTTGGCTGTCACAGTGGCAGAGAGTTTGCTGCTCACGTAGGGGTCAGGGATGCTGTTAAACCTCCCAGAGGGCGCGGGACAGCCCCTCCTCAACAAAGAATTATCCAGCCTAAAACGTCAACCGTGCAAAGGTGGAGAAACTCTGCTCTAAAGCTAACTTATCACTGTAATACTAGGTTAATAAAGCACTGCTCAAAATAAGGGGAACATAGGGGAGATGCCTAACACCAATTAGGTAAATACATGCTTAAAAGTTTCTCTCCCATTTAAATATGAGTATTTTCTTATTGATAGTTATTACCGGATGTAACCATAATAAAAGATAACAGCTACTGAGCCCTTACTATGTGCCGGACACTGGGCTATGAACTTGACTTGAATTATCCCAGTCCAAATTCATTACAACCATCTGATGGGAGCGCTATTAGCGCAGAAAAATGGTCACTTATAGCATCAAGCATCCTCTAGAGGTCAGCAGTCACTTGCTCTGTCTCTCAGTCAATAACTGTCAGTGGTGTGACCTTGAACACTGTGACAAAAAAAGTCAGTCATGAGAGCTCTCCAGATCTCAGCTGGATATCCTCTGAATACCCTCCAAGAGAGCTATAGTCCAAAGTGTTCAAAAATACATAAAAAGGAGGCTGGGTTCCTCAATCACAGCTAGGCAGAAAAGGCATATACCAATCTGAAAAGTACAAGGCCAAGTACAATCCAGGAGGAGGTAGTCCAAAGGGCAGAGGAGGGCTCGGATGACCCTGCCGCATCCCACACCCACCCCTCCCCAAATAAATACGTTAAAAGGACCCTGATAAAGTGACCTTGAAGAGCTAGGCAGATCTCCTGGTGTTGACCAGGATTCAGAGTCCCAGCATTTCTGGACATTCTACAGTCTTAACCAGCTGAGGTGGGATAACATAAATTATTTCCGTGGAGGGTAAGCCTAGAAAAAATTAGAATTAAAGGAGAAATGTTTTGGGGGCGCCTGGGTGGCTCAGTGTGTTAAGCCTCTGCCTTCGGCTCAGGTCATGATCTCAGGGTCCTGGGATGGAGCCCCACATCGGGCTCTCTGCTCAGCAGGAAGCCTGCTTCCCTCTCTCTCTGCCTGCCTCTCTGCCTACTTGGGATCTCTGTCTGTCAAATAAATAAATAAAATCTTAAAAAAAAGAGCAATGTCTCGATGACTGAAGAAACATAACCAATTGGATGTTTATGCAAATGAGCCTTGCCTACTTTGTATTTTATGTATTTTTAACATCTAAGAGAATTTGGTCCAGTAGAAACAGATGAGCTTTTTAGTTCTGATTTAAAATATATAACTGAGTAATTGGTTTAGACTTGGGATTTTGGTTGAAAACTTAATAAGTTTATGTACTATATTGAATATTTAGGAGATCTTAAACTTCACCATACTTGTAATTTTAATTTATTTCATAAGGTTTATTTACTTGCAGAGTTTTTGTCAGATAACTTTAAAAAAGACAAAGACTATTAAATATATAAATGCAGTTTAAACGGTGTTGGGACTGGAAGGAAGAAAGCTTTGAGGCAAAAATACTGACATCCTCAAAGGCATGGAAGGGGTGCTTGTCGGATAAGAAAAAAGTAGGTTTTCCCAGCATTGAACTAAAGGACTCCACGCCTAAGGGTTAAAGACTCCCTAACTCAGGTGATTGTGGGGTTCTTGCCTGAGGGTTTCCTGATGATACACCCCACAGGGAAGGCAAAATACCACCGCCCTATTCAACTACACAGATCTGCAGCTCACTCTCCCACTCAGGCATGATGGGTCTATGGGGGAAACAATACTTAAAACTTAAGGACCCCATGCTACCACCCTATATGAACCAATGTAGGCACTCCTGCACAACCATGAATGAATAAGTAAGGAAACCATACCTTTGAAAAATAAAGAAAGAGAGCAATCTAAATGAGAAGATCCAACATCCCTCAAGGAAACAGAAATAAAGCAAGGAACATAAGCAAATTAAAAAAAAAATCCAAATTAGTGTCTTCAGAGAGTCAAGAATAGAAGCTATAAGCAATGGGGCAATGGGAATGTTCTTGGAAATTAAAACCCACTTACCAGCCTAAAAAAATTTAATGGCCAAGATGATTAATAAAATGGATACATTTGAAGACCAAAGCAGAGGTCTATAAAACCAAAGGGAAAAAATGATGGAAAATATAGGAGCTTAAGAAATTTGAATAGATCGTAGTGTTCCAACATTTATCTTATGAGAATGGAGAAAATATAAGAAACATGGATGTATGCAGATCGACAGTTTGACCCAAAGTTAAACAGAATGATGGAGAAAAAGATTCACACCTAGATGTGTCCTGATGAAAATATGAAATTCAGGGTTGAAGAAAAAATATGAAAAGCTGCAGAGAGAAAAAAAACAGACAAATTATTTACAAAAGAAAAAAAATCAGATTAAATAGTTGGTTTCTCATCAGCAATCCTGAATGATGGAAGAAACACAATGAAGAGATTTTTATTTTTTTAATTTTTAAAAAAATTTTATTTATTTATTTGAGAGAGAGAGACAGAGTGAGAGAGTGAGAGAGAGAGAGAGAGAGAGAGAGAGAGAAAGAGAGTGAGCATGCGCAGGGCGTGGGGCAGAGGGAGAAGCAGACTCCCCCCTGAGTAGGGAACCCCACATGGGGCTCGATCCCAGGATCCTGGGATGATGACCTGAGCTGAAGGCAGAGGCTTTAACCCACTGAGCCACCCAGGTGACTCAAGAGATTTTTTAAATGTGTGCGACACACACACACACACACACACACACACACACACTTGATTACTAAAGATTTTCTAACAAAATAAAAATAACGGAAGAATAAGAACTTCATGGGATATCAACTGCACTAACAGTTCAATCGAACAGAGAAGAAGCAGATAGAAATTTTAAAGAAAATACAAGAGTCCATCAGCTGGGAGAGAATGGAGAGTCATCCTTGAGCAGCAACTTTTAATGGCATTAGAACACGTTTCCTTCTATTGTGGGTCCAATATACAGATGATGTTTTCATAATCATGATACTACAAATGATGCTTATTTTCAATTTAAAAAATCACAGTATGGGGCATCTGGGTGCTCAGTTGGTTAGGCAACCGACTCTTTGTTTCAGCTCAGGTCATGATCTCAGGGCCGTGGGATCAAGCCCCAAATCAGGCTCTGAGCTTGGCATGAGGTCTGCTTGGGGTTCTCTCTCTCCCTCCTTCTGCCCCTCTCCCCACTCACGCACTCTCTCTGTCCCTAAAATAAGTAAATAAAATCTTTTAAAAAATTATTTTTTTCTATTGCAAGCTTTTCTTGTTTTACAATTACAGTAAACCTAATTATTGCCATAAAAGTAGACTTTAGAGAGGATAAAAAGACATTCTTTCGGAACTACAAAATCCAAACAAAATTGGCAAATTCTAGAATTTCAAAGACGGAGCTTTAAAACACATTTCTGAAAAGACAACACACACACACAAGCTGAGCTACTCAAAATTGGGAATAAACTATTTGAAAATGAAGCAAATAGGAGAAACTGTATAACCGAATATCTACACATAGGCTTGGAATTAGCAGCACTGCCATGATTTTGGAATCGTACCAGACGATGTGTTAAATTCTCGTTTCCTGTAACGAGCATTATCTTAACGACAGTAGCCTCTCAGACTCTGCTTCAGAGAAATGCATCCCATGCCCTGACCTGTCATTGTTCTTCTTTTCGGGCTTCATTTTGTTTTCAACACCTGCCACATTGTATCTTTATCTGTCAGTTCATCTTGCTGCCTTCCCCACCTCCTGGGCAGAAGGTGAGCTCCTGGGGAGCTAGCAGTTTCTTTACTGTGGATTGTCAGTAAGCAAAAAGCTGGTATTCGTAGTGCTTAGCTGGATGGATACAAGAATTCCTATAGTATTTCTTCAGTAACAGCTGGTCTCAACGATATCTTTATGTTTTAGTTTTTTCAAACTGGCAAATCTAAGGTTGTTTGTTAGATTTCCTTCCCATCTTGATTCTAATTGGCTAATCCATAAGCCCTTTATGATAAGCATGTTTAAAAACATATGCCTGCCTCATTCTCATTGAACTTCTTATCAGGACATCCGTTCTGAAACAAATAGCAATTCAGGGATTAAATAAAATTAACATCTTCTTAAGGAACTACTATATGCAAGGCCTTGGGATGGATGGATGGATGGGGCAGCACCATGGGGCTCTGAGCCAGAAGCCCTGTCTGCCCGTCCTTGGGGGAGAACACCTCCTAGTCAAGTCCTGCCTTCCACACAGAGATTCGTCACAGCTTGGTATTAATGTAACTGCTGGCGATGTTCTGACTCTTGTCTTCCCTCTTTCTGGATATTTCCTTATTTGTCTCCTTTTCACAAAATCCAAGAGTATATCTTACATCTCCCTTTTACACATAAATAACAGATTTAGTGCAGAAAGTTACCATCTGATTTTTTTTAGATTTGGGGAACATGTCAGATAATAGTTTTACCTTTACTTCAATACTGAAAATGTTAGTTTTAGCAAAGAAAAAAAAAGTAGTTACAATGAGGGAAAAAAAATACAATCCTATCACTTACAGGGCATCTTTTTTTTTTTTTTTTTTTTTAATGTAGGCTCCATACCCAGCATGGAGCCCAGTGCGAGGCTTGAACTCAAAACCCTGAGAGCAAGACCTGAGCTGAAATCAAGAGTCGGATACGTAACCCACTGAGCCACCCGGGTGTCCCAGAGGGCAAAAAATTAAAAAAAAAAACAAAAAACAATCCTGTAATACTCCAAACAAAAATGAGAACCAGAGTAAGTTTATATTCAAATATTACTCTGTTTTAAAATTACGTTTTTGACGAGTACCTGGGTGGCTCACTCGTTGGGCATCTGCCTTTGGCTCAGGTTGTGATCCCAAGGTACTGGGATTGAGCCTCACATTGGGCTCTGCTCAGCGGGAAGCCTGCTTCTCCATCTCCCACTCCCCCTGCTTCTGTCCGCCCATCCCCCCTTTCTCTGTCAAATAAATAAAGAAAATCTTTTTTAAAAATTACATTTTTGAAAGTGCTTCCTTTTCTGGCTGACATCAGCAAATACACATCAGTGAGTTGATGACATTTTATACAAAAGGGACAACATGTTCACCCAAAAAAGTTGTCAAGTCATACACTTGACTCATTTTGCCAGGAGCCAAAGGTGTCAGGCATACCTTATGCCTTCCGTAACTCCGCTGGCTCCCATACTTGGCACTCTCGGGGTTGTTTTTGGCAGGCAGAGGCATATCCAACTTACTCTTCGCCATGACCCCAAAAGCCAGAGCACATGAACTACTGAAAGTGACCTTGTGGGAAAACTGAATGGTAGCCCAGGAAATCACTGTGAATGCTGCTATAGGATTATATTTTTAAAAATACTTTTGCCACTTTATAATGACCTTTCAAGAGTTATGAAAAGTATAAAATCTTGGTGTAGATTATTTAGTCTTAAGACCATCACATTTTTGGTTTTACATGACTGTGCGGTGCCTACCTGCTTCTTACTAAAAAAGTAATCTACCTTCTTCTTTGTCTCCTGCAGGTTAACCAAAGATTGAATTAATTTTCTTTTGTTATAATTTGGAGATTGTTACCTTTTATATTGTTATCAAGGGAGAAGCTTCATGGGGTGCCTGGATGGCTTAGTCGGTTAAGTGTCTGCCTTCAGCTCAGGACGTGATCCTGGAGTCCTAGGATGGAGCCCCACAATGGGCTTCCTGCTCAGTGGGGAAACTGCTTCTCCCTCTGCCCCTCACCCCACTTGAGTGACTCTCTCTCAAATAAATAAATAAAATCTTTAAACGAGAGGAGAGAGAGAAAGAGAGAGAGAGAGGCAAGCTCCTTCCTGCCATTTATGAAATATTTCCCCCTCATTTCAGTTAGTGGTCTCAAAGCTTTTTAAATCCATTACATCCAATTGCAGGACCCCTGACCACCCCTGCTGTTATTTTTAAATTTATAATGTAACAGATTTATTGATTATGCCTGCTATGAGCCATCACTGTGGTGGGAACTAGGTCTTATACTTGGTGGTGAACAAAATAGATAAAATACGATCTTCATCTTCAACTTAGTAGAGAGGGAAGAAAGGTATCAAGAATAAATAAACTGGTACCTAATTGTAAATTACGGTTAAGTGCTTCAACCTAAGACTGTCTATTTACCAACTTTTGAGATATTCCCCCCAGGTGTCTCAAACACTCTTTCATCTGGCTTGGTTTTCCTCTCTACTAGAGCCTTTGCCATCATCCAGTACAGCACATGCAAAATTCTGCGCTTTCCCCTGGCCCTTGGCTCTCCCTGAATAGAAGGGCTGTCACTCTCTCACTAGGAACCCACAGGCATGACTCTTATTTCTTCTGGTCTCTACCTCAAATTGTGTGTGTGTGTGTGTGTGTGTGTGTGTGTGTGTGTGTGTTTAATTAAGTAATTTCTACCCTCAATGTGGGGTTTGAACTCATGACCCCGAGATCAAGAGCTGCATGCTCTACCGACTAAGCCAGCCTGGTGCCCCCAAACTGTTTCAACTAATGGACTTCCAATCCTGAAATTTTTTCTCTGATCACAATGTTATTTTCACCTCATCTGCTTCTTCTCTTATAATAAACCTGCAATTAGCCTTTCCCATGACCTTGTGTCCTTGAACATCTCTGCTGTATCTTCCGGCTACCAATCTCCTCCTGGAATCACATGTTTTTTCCCTGATGGGCTCCCCACGGTCCAACGTCAGTCTCGGGGACTGCAATAGTAGAGTCTTCGGCAACCCACAAGCCCCCGCTTCCTAACTACCTTCCATGTCTACCTCTTCACGTTAGAGAACATTTTAGTCATCTTCTCCAGGGTCACTGCAAATTGCTGGAGGTTCTCAACACAGATCACTTTATCTAATTCCATCATGACTCTCAGCGATGCTCACAATGATTTCATAACAGCCCTAACCCCTTCTTGCTCCTGTCTCACCCTGCCCTTCTCATTCTCCAAGCACCTCTACGGTCAACTAAACAAGACCTATCAACTAAAATGTTGATTCAAAATTGACATCGTTATCCACTCACGCAAAACCGTCACAGATTCAGCTTCATGTTCCGCTTCCTTTTAAAGTCTTAATTCTCTCAGAGTTAACTCTAGACCTCTGTGTTTGGTCTTCTCTTCTGCCACGTGTTCCAGAAACTTGTGCTCTGTCTACAAATATGTTCACATCTTCTCTCAACTTACTTCTTCCAAGTGACTGTGGCATACTTCCACCTTCTGGACAGTGTAGGCTACATTCTGCTGCTTCTTACTTTCATCACCCACACACTTCTTGTAACTCACGGCATTTGTGCTTGACTCTCACCAACCCCTCGAAATTCCTCTTCTAAGATCTCGAATGCCTTTCCCCTAAAGTTGCTTTTGACCCAGTGGATACCCCTTGTCGTCCTCCTGAAGTCCTCTGCATTCCTAGTTACTGTAGTGTCAGGCAGGATCCTGTCTCTTGCCCTACCTCCCTGATAACCTGTCTTATTTGCAGCCTCTGCACATGTGAGAGTTGCTTAGGACTCCCCCAGCAGCCCCGTTCTCTTCTCCCCCTGCACCAGGAGTCCCGAATGGCAACCACGAGCATATTCTGGTTTCCAGGTTATGTTCCATCTGGCCTACGGAGTATTGAGGTTGCTCGTTTTGACTAAAGTCAACACTTAAAAATGAGGAGATTTTACATATAATCTGGTGTGTCTTGAAAAACCATAATTTGTACCAACTACAGAATAAGGATAAAAGAAAGAAGGAACATCGAGTGGATATAAATGACTGTTTGAGAGCAAAGTAATAACGAGAGACTGTCCTCCTTCATCATGTAGGAAGTATCAGGGGATATTTTCGGGCAGAGTTGAGGGATTCCTGCTGGGAACCACAGATATTACTGAGCTCAGTCTATCAGTCTTCTGTTCTTACCCTGGCTAGACTTACCCACATCTTCACTTCACAGTCCCTGTTATTTGTCCCATCTCACTCTATTCTCCAATCTTATTTCAAAAAGGATTTTTTCAGGGTCCTTTAGTTTGCTTTCCTCCGAATACTGAACATACCTAATAAAACCCGAACTCTGAAACAAGTGAGATAATAAAACAAGAGACAATGTCAAGTGTCGATGTCAAATTCCGCCTGCTGTCCCGTTGTCTATACTGTCCACAAAGTAGACGATATTTATTTTCTTTAATCCAAAGGCTTTCCTTGTTCTTAATGTTAGAGGCAATCAAGTTACCACGGGGGAGAATACAAGAAAAGAAAACACATAAAGGTGGAAAGGTAGAAAAATCGGCATCAACAAAGTCATTTTAATTCATCCTCCTTTTACTCCCTTGTGTATGGCACAAAAATAAACATTTGGCAGTAATTAATCCTAAATTCTATTTCCCAGTGTTGACACTTCAATTTCCATTACATCTTATTCCGAGAATAATGTATACATCTTCCCGCAGAGGAAATAAAAAGTGAGAGTGAAGAGCATAAGATGACCTATGTGGGGGGGGGGTGCAGGGTGGGAGACAGCATCACCCCCCGTTTTAATTAAGGAGCAGAGGGACATTTCTCCTCCCTCCTTATTTAACCACCTCGAAATGTTACCTAATATACCATCATTTTTAAGCTCCTCATAGCCTTGAGCTAACATTTGGAAAGATTTATTTATATTTTGAAAATAAAAACCCATACACAACACATGGGGAATGAATTTCTGTCCAACGGCAGCATAAATCACGGTTGTGTGAGCTGCATTTCATTTCTTGCTTTGGTGCCTTGCGAGCCCACTAAGCCAAGTTGCCAGGCAACCATGTCAGCTTTGCTGAATATAGATATTAACAGGTTTAGGTTACATGGGGAAAAAAAAAGTGGAGTGAAAATGAGCACAGATTTATCCGTCACCTGGAAAATTGGGGAAACAAGCACTCTTCCCAACTCCGTCTTTGAAACAAATGTATCTGACACCTTTCGTTATGTTCCACGCTCTTGGACCAAAGGGGAAGTTCATCATTTCCTTTCGTGGGAGTAATGGGCTTGCCCATTGTGTGTTGAGAAATACGCCTGTCCACTGTCACTGTGATTTGCAGTTCTGGTCTTAGAACATGGATCGTTCTTCTAGAAATCGAATGCATCTCCATCTCATTTCAATAAAATCCCACGTTTATAACGTGTGACAGTGGCAGCCTCGGTCACAGAGATCTGTTTGGTCTTTATGCTTGAGGGGAGTAGGACAGATCAAAGTCTCTCTCGCCATTGACCAGACGTGAAAACGTTCGGGACTTCCCGAAGGTAAGGCACTGGGGGTGCCCCTGGGCAATGGCAGAGCTGGGATGTGCACCTACATGGACAGCCTGCCTCCGCAGCTGGGACCCCGAATCTCTACAGTATTTCTACAAGATGACTGAGAAAGTAGCAGAAAGCGAAGACATTCCTGAGAGCTGTCGCGGTGTCCAAGACTTCAGTAGTGACATGCAAAGAAGCGAGTGTGTCATCGGAGACACGTGGCATGGAGATGTGCTGCTTCTTTTTCTTCTCCCTCTTCCAAACGTTTCTCACATCCCTGCTTTTCTGCCTGCGTTCCTGCACAGACTTCCCGACACCACAAAAACGAAAATAAACTCTATCCGATCCTTTATCTCCGAGAGGCCACGGCAGGGGCCCCAACAAGGCTCTAACCCAGATCTCTTCACGGTGAATTCCCCTTTGGGACTAATGACCCCCCAAAGAGACCCCACAGAGCTTCTGAGTTTAAAGGACACTTGCTTACAGGTAGGAACCTGGAAGAGAGCTCTATGAGGCAAGCAGGCTGGACATGCTGAGCCCAGATTGCACAAGGTTGCAGTCTGCTGCCAGTCTAGAAGCGTCCAGCCCTCACCTGTCACTCACATTTTAAAATATGAGCAGTCACTGCCGCTGCGGTGCCAGGTGTCACCAGCTAAGATGGCTGCAGCCCTACTGAGCTCCACAGACTGCTGCCGTGTACCTTCTGAGGGTCATGGGGACGCGACCTCAGAGCTCTTACTCTCAGATGAGTGATTCCGGTTTGATTTCTCTTGTGCCGAACTGGGGTGCCTGATGATGGCGATTTTGAGAAACGTATGGCGATGCCAGCTCTTTCTGTCTTGATAGGTTGGTCACCTTTCCACTCCCGGCCTTTCTTAAGGCTAAGCTAATTTAAATAGAATGCATCCCTTGGGTTATTGGGGTGGGGGGGGGGCTCCAGGAAGTGGGAGATGTTCGTATCCTTCCTATACATTAGGAGGAGGCGCAGTGAATTTACCTTGTGACGTTGGTTCAACCAGGGGGGAAAGATGGAAGAACCCTGTTGTCTACCTTCAGGTGCTTTCCTTCATGCTACCAGAGACAGCCAAGTCAGCTCCTTTCATTCCCCTGGTTTGACTTGGGAAGCTAATAAGACCATAAATTTAAGACCCAAGAGCTAGCAAACTGTGCCAAGATAAAAATATCAAACTTCCATGGTGAGAGGAATACTGATATGTTTGCACTCTGGCATATGAGTTTCTGGGTTTTTTTGTTTTGTTTTGTTTTTTAAGATTTTGTATTTATTTATTTGTCAGAGGAAGAGAGTACGCGTACGCACAAGCAGAGGGAGCAGCAGGCAGAGGGAGAAGCAGGCTCCCCACTGAGCAGGGAGCCTGAGATGGGACTCAACCCCAGGACCTGGGGATCATGCCATGAGCCAAAGGGTGATGCTTAACTGACTGAGCCACCCAGGCATCCTTGTGAGTCTCTGTTTTTGAATGCAGTAGGGATTTTCTCCACATTTTGATAATTTCCCTCTCACCTTAATTTTTTGGTAGAATGTAAGTTAAAATAGTGGTCTCTCCTGATTTATATTATCTTGTTTGTTTGGATTAGCTTAAGTCCTTAGGAGAAACTCTTGTCTTTCTGTCCTCCACTGAGTATTCTGAATATCCTGTTTTTCCCCCCAGAAGTCATTGTATCATCATTGATGATAAACACTAACATATTTTGACTCCATTTTAAACATTTTCATTATCAAAGACATAATAAACACCTAGAGTTTTTTGTTTGTTTGTTTTCTTTTGTTTTTTAAGATTTTATTTATTTATTTGACAGGCAGAGATCACAAGTAGGCAGAGAGGCAGGCAGGGAGAGAGAGGGAGAAGGAGGCTCCCTGCTGAGCAGAGAGCCCAATGCGGGGCTCGATCCCAGGACCCTGAGATCATGACCTGAGCCGAAGGCAGAGGCTTGAACCCATTGAGCCACCCAGGCACCCCAACACCTAGAGTTTTGACATTTATTACAGTATATGCTGTTAGCTTTAAAGACCTCAATGCAAACTTATTTATACACAAGGGCTACATGTATATGTGGTGAGAGTCATTCTAATGATCTCTTTTCTTTCACGTGACCTTTGCTAATAAGATTTAGTTTTGAACTTGGTTCAGAAGTAGCACCAATTAAATTTCAGGGGTGTAGGTGTCAACCTGTTAGCCACAGAGTGGGAACGGAAGCACAGGGGTAGAGAAGCACATGTGTTCAGAGAGATAGAGATTTTTTTTTTTTAAGACTTTATTTATTTGAGAGGGTAAGAGCGAGCACATGAGAGAGAGCAGGAGCAGGGAGAAGCCGACTCCCCATGGAGCAGGGAGCCCAGTGCAGGGGCTCAATCCTAGGACCCTGGGATGGTGACCTGAGCTGAAGGCAGACGCTTAACTAACTGAGCCACCCAGGTCCCCCTCAGAGAGATAGAGGTTCTACTTATGGAAATGGCTGGGAACCGGGCCAGAACCTTGGACTGAGGCTGGATGTTGATAGTCCTCCAGGTCAGGCTGGGAAATCTAGATTGGCAGTGGAGGTCATTTTAAGCAGCCCAGCTCATGTCACTATTCCTAGGACATCTCTTGTCTTCAGTACCTGTGCTCCTTGGATAGTTAGACTTTATCCTTACAACCACCAAATGAGGTAGATATAAGGATCCCCATTTTGCAGGGAAAGGGAGGGATCCTCAGAAGAGATCAATTAGCTTTCCCAAAGTCAGAAAGCTGATGCCTCCCTCCCAATGCCACAGTCCCATGCACCCTCCCCTTCTCCTTGAGTGTCCGAGCACTCATAGCAGAGCCTCTCCTCGGGATAGCTCCGTCTTCCCAACCCTCCCCCACTGCTCTCCACTTTCATCACCAACTCACACTCTGTTGAACACTGAGAGTGACCAGGTAATTTATTGTCCAAACCAGAACAACTTTGAGAGCAAAAATCACTCTTAATAGTTACTGTGAGGCAACAGGCACGATAGGGGACTTCTGGTCACCCTAGCTTGGCTGACTCCCTGAAACAGGGTTAACGTTCATAACTTAATTTGAAATTGTTCACGGTGGAACCTCTCCAGCCTTTTTGCCAAAGGTAGTGTCCCTGAATATGGCACCATCTAATTACTGAAAGGAGATACCACCCACCCCCCGACCCCATACACCCCACAGTTTCCTCAGGTTGGAAGTAACCAACCCATGCTTATTTTACTTCTGCTTTACCTTCTATCTCTCTACAAGGAGGGTTGCCATCCCTGTCCTTCTCCCCAAGCAGTGGAATTGTAGGGCTGTATTGTGTTTTCCCTGAAAGGTTTGTTGGCCCTGCTGATCAAAGCAGCTAATGCCCGCTGAGGCTGTCACAAACAGCAGAAGGAACAAAATTCCCTACTGGGCACAGACTCAGATTCCTTCGAACATACTGTGATTTGGTAACCCATTGCAAATGGTATCACCTCTTGATTTTAGGGAACAAATCACAATTGGTCCTCCCATTCCTGGGTTCCAAATGCTTCAGATGTGGGATCTAAGATGAACTAGGACATAGATCAACATCTCTCAGAAATGTCACACTTCTTATTAGTCTGGAATTGATGCTTTCGAGTTTAGATTTTAAATGGTATCTTCCATGCACCTGCTTGAGCTCTATTTTAAAACCTTCACCAAATAGAATAAGGGAAGAGTTCAGCAGATCACTACGTGATTTGGGGATAATTATGAGATTATCCTCCCTTCTTACTTACATTCCTTCTTCCTATACATTCCTTATTCCTATACTCCCTTCTTACTTACATTTGAGGATAATTATGAGATTATCCTCCCCCTTCTTACCCACATTCCACCGGCCTGCAGGCCATGATCTTCAGTCCCAGGAAACATCCAGGCAGAAAGCCAGCCCCAAGGGGAAACTTTGGGAA
Source organism: Mellivora capensis (assembly GCA_004024625.1). Taxonomy (NCBI): domain Eukaryota; kingdom Metazoa; phylum Chordata; class Mammalia; order Carnivora; family Mustelidae; genus Mellivora; species Mellivora capensis. Next base: position 236,408 of record PISX010000388.1, read on the forward strand.
GCATCTGCACACAGTCCAGTTGAATGTCTCCCTCACTGTCAGACTTGTGCTCAGTAAGAGCCCTGAGAAGAGAAGTCCCACTAGCTTGATGCTCAGCGGTCTCAGGCCATGGCTCGAACCCAAGAGAAAGAAGCCAGAGAGGTGAACAGAGGGCCTCCGATTCTAGACCCCTCGGCTGTCTTCTCTGTGAAGGGAGTCAATCGGGTTCAAGAGCATTTAACTTTACTTGTGGACGATGAGGAATCTGGAAAGGATTTGGTCTGCTGGAGAAATGATGAAAATCTGGGTTTAAGGGAACTTACGGAGGAGCAGAAATATCTGGAAGGAGTGGGAGAGGAGAAAGTTTGGAAGCCTCAGAGAAGAGCCTGCTACACAGGCCAGTAGATACAAGGTTAAGAGATCCCCAAATCCCTGCTATAGCCATGAGATTGGGAAGGAAAGGACGAGGGAAACAAACCGGAATTTAACGAACTACTTGCGAGTGCTACCACTATGATAAGCAATTCATATGCACTATTTAAAAAATATTCTTATAGGAAAAGTTCTACTATCCCCATTTGACAGATGAACAAACTGAACCTCAGAGGTTAATGATGTCAACGTCCTACAGAAGGTGGAAGACTCAGGCTTTAAACCCAGAATTCGCTTCTGAAGTCCATATGTTCCCCACTATATAGCCCATACATTCCCCCTTTCAAAACACTGTCAACGATGCTTTCAGTTTGTGTATAAGAGAGGATAATGTCACCAGGAAGAGCAATGGGAAACAGGAGGCAGGGGAAAAGCATTAGTTTGCGGACAGGAGATGACGATATGCTACCTTTTAAATGTGTAAGTACCCGGTAAGTTAGAACTATGATTATTTTTAAACAGTGCACTTTTTAATATTTAAAAACATAATTAATAATAGCAGCCTTCATACAAGCACACATTTCTTAATGCTTTATGGCTGGGATCTAGAGAGCTATATACATGCATACTTGCTAAAGCCACCTGGTAAAATCTTTCAGGTTTCCAAGCCTAGATATTGAGCCTCTCTATTTAGTAAATGAAAAAATTATATATATATATATATATATATAGAGAGAGAGAGAGAGAGAGAGAGAGAGAGAAGGTAAAAACTGCCTCCATGTGTGAGTTTCTGAAAGACTCTTAGCAGCTGTGAGCCAAAGTAAATAATTTATCTGTATCACTCTGATTTCCTCTCAGTTGTAAATGAAGTTGAAAAAATGAAAACCAGGTGTTTGAAGTAAGTATAATAAACCTAATGTAATCCAACAAGGAACGAGAGGGTAGGAAGGAAATTATTTATATATATATATATATATGGTGGGGGGACAAGCAGGGTGGGGAGGGGAAGAGGGAGAGAGAATCCCAAGCAGACTCCGAGCTCAGCTTGGAGCCTGATGCAGGGCTCAATCCTATGACCTTGAGATCATGAACTGAGCTGAGATCAAGAGCCCAGCCTTAAGTGACTGGGCCAGCAGAGCACCAATAAAGAAATATTTCTGATTATAGTGGCATATGTTCAGAGCATAAAAAAGGGAAATATAAAATTGGTTATTTTCAGAAACTGTTATTGACTGAAAGACCAGTAATCTCGATACTCTAGTGAAACTTACATACTTAATGAAGCAAAACCAACAAGAGGTAAATCTCTGACACGGTAATGACTTAAAACCAGTCAGCTTTAAGTTCATCAAGACGGACACAAATAGCTACCAGAGAAGTTAAAACAATAACAACAACAACAACCGCTTCAGAAGATGAGTGAATCTTTGACATTTATATCGAAATAAGATGACACAGACAGTGACCAAGGAGAAGGGATAGATTCTTGGGCTGGAGTATGGCTTTTCTATTCCAGAAACTTATTAGTGCCCCATCTTAGATGGAGTGTTTTATTTTCATGTTAGTCTTTATCTAATTTCCAGTAACATGTATTTTAATACATAATAATAATATATAATATAATATAATATAATATAATATAATATAATATAATATTGTATTATAATATAAAAACATGTGCATACTTAATGCTTTGGCCAGGAGCATCCCTATCAAGAAATAGAAGGTAGACCCCAAAGTTCTGAGTTCTTACTTTATCTATAGCACGTGGTTAGGAGAATGTAATTCATTTAGGTCCTTTATAGCCTGCCTTCATTTTCTTATATAAATTTTATTAGCTTTTTATGGTTCAGAGTAAAAAAAATAGAAAAGCAGATAATGAAATAGACTGTACTATACAGAAATCATCATTTTAAAGAGGACCGCATATTGGGAATATCAGAAACTGTGGTGTGATTGATATCAGTTCTTGAGAATTAAAAGAACAGCAAGGCAGTTTACTCAGTGACAGGATCCTAATTGGGATCTCTTATTTCTGTATTTTCAGGGCTGAGCGACTTTTCCACAAAGTAGGTCAGTCTGGCATTAAGTCAGACCTACAGCCTTAAGAGGTCCATAGAGCTCTAATGAACAAATGTCCACATGACCGTGTCTTAACACACAGACTTCTGGAAGAGATTTTTATAGTGCAAGAATCTGTGGAGATGCCACAATAAAGTTTTGTGTTATATACTTAACCATATCCCAACAAAAAGTAAAATTTATTATTGGGAAAGCTATGTTTCACAGATCTGGATGCTTACCCCTAAGCATTCTTTCTCAATACTATCTTTAACGTTACTTTAAAATTTATTCTGATTTCAGTTACTCCAAAAACATCCTTATGCTTCTTTGTAAAACTGTCTCAACAACATTAAAAAAAATAAACAAACTTCTCAACTCTCAAAGACCATAACACTTTCTATAAAGTGTGAGTGTGTCATTGATAATCGGTCCTCTCCCCTCTTTTGTGCCATCTGTAACCTTTATCTGGCAAGTATGGTGTGTGCTGTCCTAGGAAGTCTTCACACATCACGGGTCTTGGAGATTTGAATACACACATTTAGATCTGCCTTGGAATTCCCAATGAAAATGAAACAATTGCCAAAGATATGCAAATGAATTCAGGAGACACACAGAAATTTTAAGAATGTCCCTGAAGTTGAGCCATGCTCCTCTCACATACTTCAGGCACACTCCTGCCTCAGGACCTTTGCACTTCAACATTCCTTTCCTGGGAATGCTTGACTTCTACATTTCCACACAGCTGGTACTGCGACCTTCCTGAAGTGTTTGCTCAAATCGTTGGACTAACCAATTTGCAACGGCCCCTCCCAAATCCTCGGACTTCCTAACCCACTCCCTGCTTATCTTTTATTCACCATATTATATGCTACTTATGTGTTTGCTTTTTGTCTGTCTCCTTTCACTAAAATGTGAGCTCGACGCAGATGCGGATTTTCAAGTATCTTATTCACTGCTGTTCCCGCAGTTCTGAGAATATCACAGAAGAGGCATTCAATAAACATTTGTTGAACGACTGTTGAACCCTTACAGCAAGATGACTTGCTAACTTCTCAGAGAAGCAGGTAGTTGCCAGTCTCATTCATTTTAAAGCCAGGGAAACTCTCAAGCACCATATACGCAGGTGCCCAGACGCCACGCTGCCACAGACTCCGCGCCACCAAAAGGAAGTAGTGTTTCCCCCTGGATTGTGATGTTCCGCAATCCGCGTCCATGTTTAAAATTTGGGGCAAAGTGTATCTAAGGAAGACTCAAGACAGACCAGGGATAGAGAGAGAGAAGCCCCATTCTCTCCACTGAGAGGTTTGGTGTGTGGTTTGAGATGAGATGAATCATGTTGTTCTCCTCCTAAATTCAAGTCTAAGTAAAAGCTCAAATGGAGACTGGCCAATGGCAAAGGGCTATCAGATTCATTTCACCCCAGAGAGCCAAAAAACTCAGGGAAATGTTGTTCAATGCATTAAACCACCACAACTGATTAAATTCGAAAACATCTGCCTGCACCCTGTATTTAAAATAAGACATTTTATAAGACTAACAAACAGTCATGGTTTCATTGCAGGGTCAGCGCACACCAACTGAATTACTGTATTTTCTGTGATGTAACAGTGATTAAACTCATAAACTCTGCTTCTGACAAGCCTTGGTATAGAGACATTTATACAGTGACATTAATGCATTTATACAGGATATACGGTGAAAATTATAGCCCAAGAAAAGACAAGTATTCTGACTCTATTAAAAATTTTTAGCCAACAACTTGAACTTTCACAAAAATATTGGCATCATTGAGTCTGAAGTAAACCAAACCCAGTGGTGGTCTAAGCTAAAATGTTTCAGGTTTTGCCCTCATGGCAGAAACACTCCATTAGGCAGACACCGCTCTGGGAGAATTAATCTTTTAGAAGGGATTAATCAGATGAAGGAGGGGATATACTTTTGGAACTACTCCTTTCTTCAGTGTTTATGTACTGGGAGAAGTGGCAGAGACCCAAATGGGAAACAGAATTAGCTGCTGGAGCCATCCCTTTAGAGAGGGAGTGAAACTCACTGCATAGGTCATGGGTGTGTGGATCCTACACTTTGGTTCTACCAGGACAAGATGAAAAATCAATGGTAGTAAAAATATCAAGACAAAAAAAAATCAACATAATTTTTGACAGTGAATAACTTGAAAAAAAAATGTCAGTTGTTTGAAATAATTTGGGGAATTTTTTTTTAAACAAAAATACATCTCTTTTTACTAAGTCTTCTAAAGAACAACTGTCAATAACAGAAAGGGATCAGTCACCATTTTCAAGTATGTATCGTGCTAGTTCACATAAAGTAAGAATAACCTAATTAGTCGATTTCAAATTAAGGTGGCAAAAACAGAATCCTTTCTTCCCTGAGTTATTTTAAGAAGATCACAATCATAAATCTAATAAATTCTGCACTGGGTAAGGCTGGGTTGCATGTGTTGGTGCTGGCAAAATACATTGGTGTTTGAGACCCAAGTTTGTATGGACAGGAGAAGGGAATCCATTTGCCTATTAATTTTAATGTACCAAGCTCACTCAACATGATAGCAGGGAATTAAAGCCACTTGTTCCTTTAAGAGTTTACAGATTATTATTATTTTGAGCTCCATCTAATGTATTTTGTATTTTTGGTAGGAAACGAACTTGAAACAACATTAAAGAGCCAAACTCAATTAGGATTAACATGTCCTTGTTATTCCTGGAATGTTAAACCCCCACTATATGTGTCTATTATGGATTGACAGAATTTAATTAGACTTGTAAAATTGAAAAATGCCTATTGCTATCTTCCTCCTAAGGAAAAAAAAGGAAGGGGGGGGGACAAAATGCCCAAATAATGAAAACTCTGCACATCCTTTCCTGTAAAATTTGACCTAATACTCCCCAAAGAAATCTACACTATCTTTCCTGAACACAAACAGTTAAAAACACCTTAAAGTCACAACCTTGACTTCGTATTGATACATTTTAAATTCTGTGTGTACCTGCAAATCCGAAGCAACTTCAAAGTAGCAAAACAAACTCATAGTTTGCGTGTCATATAGTTCATATTTTAGCAAGCACACCACTGGGCTTTTGCCCAAGGATTTCTAACACTAATATAAAGACATTTCTATGCTTTTCTAAGGCAAATCCTTTCTGAAAGTCTCCCAAACACTTGTGCTATCATGAAACCACCAGATGTCTTTAAGTTCTCAAATGATGTTTCTGCTTAAAGAATTATTATATTATTTTATATTTTTATATATATTTATATAATATATAATTCTCATATAATTATATATAATATATAATAAATATTTATTTTTATGGTCTATATATAATATATATAAATAATATATAATAAAAATATATAATTATATAAAATATAATATATATATTATTATATATATTATATATATATATATAAGATATAAAAACACGATCTACTTACCCAGGAGACATTTTTACCCTTAGGTGTCTTTAGCATGGCAACTTGCAATAGTGAGGTGACCAACAACACTTTTACCAACATGGAAAATCCAATGGAGTTTAGTCCAAATGTCTTTGTTACCCAAATGCAAAAAGTTCCATGGTTTGCCAGACACAGAAGTCGTACGTAACAATGAAGATAACCTTCAGATAACCCATTTTTCTTCTCAGTACTAAGCATGTGAAGACACACATAACAGATCACTAATCACTCTGTATATGCAGCCAGAAGCTGCAACATGTGAATCTTCTCTCTATCCGCAAACCCCAGAGTGGAGTGTTCTCTTAGAAAAGAGAGCTCAGATCCATGTGCAAACGTCCAGAATCACAGAGGAATTCCTCCCTCGGCTGCTATAAGTGCAAGTCCCAATTACTCCCCAAGCTTTAATGAAAAACTCGCTGGCGACAGCTTACAATCACGTAGTAAGAGAAATCCTTGAGAGCAAAGCACTTAGGAGACTTTGCAGGTTAGCTGCTGGTGGCATCCATTTTAGGAGGCGCCTGACTCCAGGGCTGCCCAGAGGATACGGAGAATGCAGAGCTCAGTTTCAATAAATAATACATGGTGTCAGGTACAATGTGCACCTGTATGTACCTTCTGCGCAGCCTCGCGTAGGTATTGCTCCCTCCGCAGTCCCGAGACTCAAAGCGCACCTGTTGTTGATGAAACGGCTCCGCGAAAGGGCTGGTCTCCTAACAACCAGGAACATTTGTTTATAAGGTAAGAAAAATAGAAGCCCCAGAGGGGAGCAATTTAGAAACCCCAGGTGGAAGAGCAAGGCTGGAAATCAGTGTTGGCTCTCCTCCCTTTGTTTCTGTGTCCTTGTGTTCCTTTTCTTTTACCTCCTGTCAATCTAGATTAAGCAGATCCAGGCTAAATTTTGCTACTATCAGTAGTGATTAGTGTGGGTTGATGAAATCGGATTATACAGGCAGACCTCTGCCTTCCCCCCTTCACCAAGCAACACCAGGCGACTAGAACAACACCATGCTGTCGGCCTTCTCTTCATCAGACGGAAGCGTTCTGGAAGGTTCTGCAGGAGGGAATCTGCTCGCTAGGGAAATCCTGTCCCCCTGAAGCTGTGCAGATACAAATAGAGGGGGAGCAAACCATCTATTTCACTTTTTACTTGTTTTTTCTTCCATATTCTTATGTTCTTGCAGGTTGAAAGTTTAGGGACCATAAAAGAAATGCATAGCATTTTCCCATTCCATCAAAATTTTTTTTCCTAGCAGGGTGACCACATTGACCAAGAGATTGAGGTCATGGGAGACTACAGAAGGGGCCGGGAACTGGAAGCCACTTTTCCTGAGCATTTACTATATGCCTAACATGCCATAAGGGAATTTACATATACTCAGGTCCAAGCAGTCCTGGAAGTATGTACTAATATCAGTACCTTAAAGATGAGGAATTAAGATTTAGAGATATTCAGTATCTTTCCGTGAAGACCTACTGAGCCAAAGCAATGCTTTCTAGACTCTTCTCTCTCTGAAATCAAAAGGCAATTGGATTTTTTTCCTTGGGTCACTTCCAATCTTGAATATATACATACATATATGTGTGTGTGTGTGTGTGTATGTATATATAATATATACAAATATAAAATAGAAAATACAAAAAATAAAATACAAAATATATATATATATGTTTTTTTCTTAAAGGCATATGTTTCCCTTAAGTGTCTAAGAATTATGTGGAATTATGGTTCCTATTTATTTTGCAAATAATAATGTTCTAACAGTTGTCCCTTGAACAACATGGCTTTGAATTGATCAGGTCTACTTATACATGGATTTTTTTTTTCAGTAAACACAGCATAGTACTATAAATGTCATTTCTCTTTCTTATGATTTTCTTAATGATACTGCCTTTTCTCTATCTTGCTTTATTTTATGAACACAATCATAGAACATACAAAATATATGCTGGTTGACTATGTTATCCGGAAGGCTTTCTGACAATAGCACATGATGAGCAGTTAAATTCTGGGGGAGTCAAAAGTTACATGTGGATTTTCTTTTTTCCTTCTTTTTTTCTTTAAAGATTTATTTTATTTATTTACTTGATGGAGAGAGAGATCACAAGTAGGCAGAGAGGCAGGCAGAGAGAGGGGGAGAAGCAGGCTCCCCACTAAGCAGAGAGCCCGATGTGGGGCTCAATCCCAGGACCCTGAGATCATGACCTGAGCCGAAGGCAGTGGGTTAACCCACTGAGCCACCCAGGTGCCCCTACATGTGGATTTTCAATGGCGTGGATTTGGCACCCCCAAGCCCCATGTTTTTCAAAAATCAACTGTATTTTGGATGTACTGAAAAGAAGGGCCATATGTACCCCAATGTTCATAGCAGCAATGTCCACAATAGCAAAAATGTGAAAAGTGCCAAGATGCCCTTCAAGAGATGAATGGATAAAGAAGATGTGGTCCATATACACAATGGAATATTACTCAGCCATCAGAAAGGATGAACACCCAACTTTTGCATCAACATGGATGATGGGACTGGAGGAGATTATGCTAAGTGAAATAAGTCAAGCAGAGAAAGTCAATTATCATATGGTTTCACTTATTTTGGAACATTAGGAATAGCATGGAGGACATTAGGAGAAGGGAAAAATGAAGTGGGAGAAATCGGAGTGGGAGACGAACCATGAGAGACTATGGACTCTGGGAAACAAACGGCAAGTTTTATAAGGTAGGGGAGTCGGGGGATGGGTGAGCCTGGTGGTGGGTAGTAAGGAGGGCACAGATTTCATGGAGCACTAGATGTTATACACAAACAATGAATCATGGAACACTCATCAAAAAATAATGATGTACTGTATGGTGACTAACATAACAATAAAAAAAAGTCAACTATATTTTGGATTGCATTTTTGTAAAGTATAAAACAACAATGATGGGGCTCAGTTAGCCACATAAATATCAGAACTATAGGCAAAGGGCCTAAATGATGATTTTGGGCTACACATTCTACAAATATAGTTAATAATAATAGCCAACATTTATTAAAACGTTCTAAGCAGTTATGTCTTTCGCCATTTTCATCTTACTTACTCAAAGTGACAACAACCTCATGAAGTTGATTTCTAATGATTCTGGATGATTTTTGTAGAGGCAGTATTAATCAACATGTCTCACGTCTACTATATATATATTTTTTTCTCTTCAGGGAATACAGTACTCACTGTTGCTCATGTTGACTGATCAGGTACAGTTCCACTAAGAATTTTTTTTTTTTTAGATTTTATTTATTTCTTTGACAGACAGAGTTCACAAGTAGGCAGAGAGGCAGGCAGAGAGAGAGGGGGAAGCAGGCTCCCGCTGAGCAGAGAGCCCGACGTGGGGCTCGATCCCAGGACCCCGGGATCATGACTTGAGCCGAAGGCAGAGGCTTTAACCCACTGAGCCACCCAGGAGCCCCTCCACTAAGAATTTTAAAACAGTTCTTTGAGTATAATTTTCTGTTAAAATTTTCTGCAGTTTAATACTGTTGAAAAATAGATAAAGCTATTTGGAGCCCAATGTTATGACTAAAACATGAATGTTAGGGATTACTTAGATTTGTATTTTTAGACTTAAATTTTTAAAAAATCATGAAGGGCTATCCAACACAAATTTACTGTTCTAGAAGGGAGTTGTATAAAAGGAAGACCAGACCATGTAACTCCAGTCGTATTTAATCTCAGATCCTTCTAGAAGTATTTGGTTTCAGACTATAACTAAACCTTTGTTCCTTTGAGTTATAATGGTCTGCTGTTGTTATCAGTTGAACTATGTCCCCCCCAAAAGGTATGTTTTAGTCCTAACCCCTAGTAATACCTGACAACATGACTTTATTTGGAAATAAGGTCTTTACAGAGGTAATCAAGTTAAAATGAGGTCATTAGGTTGGGCCCTAATCCAATACGACTGGTGTCCTTACAAGAAGGGGAAATGTGAACACAGGGACAGACATGCAGAGGAAAGAAGATGTGCAGACAAAGAGGAGAAGACGGCCATGGGACTGGAAATGCCAAGGTTTGCCCGCAAACACCAGAAGGGAGAAGAGGCAAAGAAAGATTTTCTCCTAGCCATCACAGCGAGCACGGCCTTGCTGTTACGTCGATTTTGAACTCTTAGCCTCTGGATTATAAGATAACATATTCCTGTTTTAAGCCCCTTGGGTTTTGGTGCTTACAGCAGGCCTACCAAACTAATACAGATGTCAGTTCTATAATTCTTCCTTTCTTTTTCTTTTCAATGACTCTTTGAGGTATTCTCAGCTTCTTTCCTTAATTTCACTATAGTAACTTAAAGGTAAAAATGTCAGAATCTATTTTTTAAAAACTTGAGCTTTAAGATACACCTATATTATTACATACACTAGACTTAAATTTTAAATTAATTCATGGACCATCTGCACATCTCACATATCAGGTCCCTTAATGTGGGGCTCTTGGAACCCAAGGAATCTATAAATAAAACCTAGGGAGTTCATGAACTTGAGTGAAAAAACACTGCATCTTATTTTTTGGTAACTTCTGTCTTAAACTTAGCATCCCTCTCGGTTATGGATGTTAGCAACAAACCAGAGCTCTGGTAGTACCTGTGAGGGTCAGCAAGAGAAATCACACATATGTTCATATCAGATTATAATTGTTTTAGGTATATGATATACATATGATATATATGTTTATGATATACATACTGAATTATTTAAAGTTTATGATATACATACTGGTTTATGATATACATACTGAATTATTTAAAGGAAACTTGCAATTTGCTTTGCAACTTACATTGACTTGCATAAAAACATTAGGATAGTTTAATGATGCATAGATGGATGGATAGATGTTTAGATGGACAGATGTGATAAAGTATGTTTAAAAAAAGGAAGTCTATCAAATGCTTATGAGAGAAACTAGGAACTAAGTATATGGGTGTTCTCTGTAAGACTCTTTCAGGATTGATAGTGTTGCATTTAACACACTAATAAGGGGCACCTGGGTGGCTCAGTCAGTTAAGCATCTGTCTTCAGCTCTGGTCATGATCCCACGGTTCTGGGATCGAGCCCTGCATCAGGCTCCCTGGGAAAGCCTGCTTCTCCCTCTCCCTCTGCTGCTCCCCCTGCTTATGTGCTCTCACTTTCTCTCTCTCTGTCAAATAAATAAATAAAATATTTTTAAAAATACACTAATAAAAAGTGCATAAATTACTGTATCACAAATTTGCTTTTTAAAATATTTTGAGAACTATGTCATCGTATGATTAGTTTCCTTTGTAGCTCTACAAATTGCATATTATGCACTCAAAAATATTGTTCTAAGAAAGACTCCTTTAGGCTTTACCAGACTACAAAAGGATTCATGACACAATAAATCTAAGAATTTCATCTATAAAGTTATCAGGAGAAAACTGATAAGCAGCAATATTATTCCACAAAGCTATTTCCAAGGAGCAACTTTATGGTAAGTAAAAAGTAAAAAACTGAGTTTAAAATGTCAGGTAGCAACTGTGTACCAAAGTAAAATCTTGCTGATATCTAAGAAATAATTGATTTATATCCTGTGCCACTTAACGAATAATGCGTAACAAACTGTCCCAAAGCTTAATGGCTTAAAACAATAACTTAATACATCCATGGTTCTGTGGGTTCCCTGGGCTCAGCTGGGTAGTTTCCATCTGGGGACTCTGATGTGGTTATGGGCAGACAGATGTTGGGGCTGAGTCATCTGGAGGTTGACTACGTTGGACACCCAAGATGCCATTCGCATGGCTACCAGTGGATACACGCTGTCATTTGGGAGCTCAGCTGGGGCTGAGGACCACAGCAAAATTCATGACCTCTCCATGTAGCTGGAGCCTCTCTTGGTATGCCACCTTGATTCCAAGAGACGGTATCCCAAGAGCAAGCACTCCAAGAAACCCTGCAGAGGCTGCAAGGATTCTTCCCTAACCCTGAAAATCATGCAGCATTACTTCCACCATGTTCTACTTGTCAAAAGTGAGGAAGAGCACTAGAGGACCCGCCCAGATTCAGAGGGGATTAATCCTATATAAGGGCATGAACACTGGGCATGTGGCTCATGGTAACAGGTGAGGGGCATGCATGGAGACCCAGAGAGTTTAAGTGTCCAGGGCAACACAGCTTTGACCCTCTAGGGTCTGACACCTATACTTGCCCAGTTGGTTGGTCTATCTTTCATTATAACAAGAACAGCTGACCAGTGCTGCCACTCATGGAAGGGACCAAAACAGTCTCCCATTCTCTCAACCCACCTCTGATTTCAGCCACAGCTGCAGTTTACTCTGTGTCTCACTTTAAGCCAGGCCATGCAACTTTCTACTCTCTGCCCCAGTCTTACATCCTGCAAAGGTCCACCCAGTCTACCAGCAAACCCAGAAGCATGGGGGAGTCCCTGTCCCTAGAGTCAACTCTCAATGAATAGGAGACAGAATAGGACACAAATGCTCCTTACTGCTATCCTCAGAGTGGACAGTTCTGGGAGGTTGTGGTACACTTCTCAGGGGAACCTGGTGCACTCTAACCCCCTTTCCCACAACGTTGATAATACTCTTTTATATATATATATATATATATATTTTTTTTTTTTTTTTCTCTCGTTCCCTGTCTCCCAGACACACCATCAGCCCAATAAACTGCCTACACTGAGTCCTTGTCTCAGGCTCTGCATTTGGGGCACAAGATCTATTATTAGTAGCTGCGTCCACTCTATTCAGTGGAGAAAATGGAGTTCCAAGTCTGTGAGGCACCAAATCTGTGACTGTTTCTTCTGTGAATCCACTAAGGGAGCCCCTACTGAAAGAGGTCCTTGGAAATGACTGAGTAACTTAAGTTTTCACATCCACGCCTCTTAGTTATCTCACTAACTAGATTGTGATCCCCTGGAGGATAAGTGCTTCTACTTTCAGCGTTATCACTCACATTACAACTAAATAGCCGCCTGGTATTTAACAGGTGCTCAATTAGTGCATCCTGATTAAGAAAGTGGTTCTCCCACTTGAAGGTATTATCTCTTTATGTTCTAACCTATTAAAATCTCGAGCAGTATCTTCCTAGTGTATCCCCTGTAGGCTATTTTGTCTAAGCAATGTTTTATCCTAAACTCCAACAACCCAACACTAATGAGTGTTATTTGGTATGGACATGTCTACACCTAATGATCAGATATACTCAAGTAGAGACAGAGTAAGCGTGGCAGGAAGAGCACAGATTTGGAGTCAAACAGACCAACATTGAATTCAGACTCCTCCATTTACAGAATATTGAAACTAGGGCAAAGTAATTAGCTTTGTTGGATTCTTCATCCACATAAAGACTCTAGTGACAACTAGCCCACAGGGCTCTGTGAGCACGTATGAAACTCTGTGTACAGCATGTAGATGGTAAAGCACGCGGTGGCTGAGTACCTGGGATCACCATGCTCCTGGTTTCCTGCTTGGTCTTCATGAGGTATTTGTGTGATCAATGTATAAGCATGTTTGAGTCTTAGCTTTCTCTTTTCAAAAGGAAGGATAATTAACTTTTGCATTTACTTAATATGGCCAAAGCCAAAATCAAATAAAATCATACATGTGAAAATTACTTGAGATTTGCAAAAGTTCTTATGGGTAGTGGAGGAAGTGAGGATGAGGCTGCCATGAAATGTTGTACGTTCTGCACACTGCACAAATGCCCTGGCCAAAAGGATAAGTTATGGGTGAAATCAAGAGAGGCCTCATCTGCCTAATCAGTGTGGCATTTTTCTAATGTGTTCACTCAAAGATAGTCCTTTCTCTAAGGCCACAGAGTGCCTGTGATGAAAAAGAGTAGGCTCCTGTTTCTAGCATTTACTAGACTAGTTGCACAACTCCGGCCACAGTCCCTCTGTGCCTCAATGTATTCGTGTAAAAAGAAAAGTCTGTTATAAGACTCACAGGTTATGAGCAATTAAATGGATATATACAAAGCAGTTAGAAGCGTGCCTAGCACATAGTATGCACTCAATAAATGCTCATTGCTAATTATTATTATTCTTATTCTCTAAATGTAACTCACATTATAATCCAAATGAAGATGAGCCAGTTGTAAAGAAATGACACACAGTATTAATCATTCAAAATAGAATTTAGGTCCATTCAAAACCAAGCTGTGGTACACTTGTTTCGTAATGAGGCCAATTAGCAATGTATAAATTTGTTCTTCTTAATTTTTGATGAATATAATGGATAAATTGATGGACTACTGAAACATACAGGTTAATAAAAACTTAGCTCTGATGATTTGAAATGGTTGTCAGAATTTGTTCTCTTGCACATGAAGTTGCTTAGCTCAAGCCAGAGCTATTAGAAGCTGTGCCTTTGAAGAGTTTAGTTCAGATCTGTGCTTAGCTTAGATCAATCTGAGCATTTTTTTTCAATTTTTACTTGTTCCTTTAAATTGAGATTTTGTTACTTAGAAATAAACACCCAACTATTACACAAGAATCTCAGTTGCATTCATATTCTGGCTATCAGGGACAACAGCATTTGGGGAGGAAATAAAATACACACAGAATTCTTTATTCATCCACCCAGCAAATTGAGCATATTTTATGCCAGGGAATATGCCTTTCCAATACAAATATTTCTAATAGATTGCCTAAAATTCTGTCAATAAGTCATGATACTTCCCATGACAATTTATCGTCTTATGATGGGCTATCAACTAAATGCTGATCCTTGTTGGATTAACAATTCTTCAAGGGCAAGAACCACATTCATCATTTTAATATATACTACTATGACACATTATACACAAAAAAATGTTGGCTGAAATGATAATATAAGTGTTTGCCAAGTGAACTTCAAAGGCATATCCCAGTAGAGCACACTGCAGTAATCTAACCCAGAGAGGACAAGGACATGGAAAAAGTCATAAAACAATGACTTCTTAAGCAAGGGTCTAACCACAGCATCCTGTCCCTTGGAGGGAGTCACTGACAATGACTTGTCACTGAATAATAGTCACAAAGCCATTTTCTGGCTCTTTCTTACTGCACAATGGGAGAGGAGGGGCGAAGGGGAAGTGAGGGAGGTCATGGGGGAGGGGGATGGAGGGGAGGGCCTATCTGAACTTCTCCCAGAAAGAACAGCACCATTTGTTTGTTGTTTTTTTTTTTTTTACCAGTTCTGGGACAGCTTTCAAAAACACAGCCAAAGCCATTCAGATTTCATTAATTTGGCCAACCAGCTAAATTAAAATGTCCTTGATAAGAAAAGGGTTAGATGTGGTGAGGATTCATGAGATTTGCAAATATCCTCAATTTTAACGAAAACTTACCAGAGATTAAGAAACAAACAACTATTTTCAGGGGATGATGAACTCAAAATATGTTGGGAAAAGCAAAATGATTGTCTTTGGCCATCTTAACCTTTTCTAGCTCTATTTCCCTTGGGACAAATACAATTTTGGTCAAAATAAATAATGTTTTGTAAGTCGAAAATAGGAAAAATTAGAATCACCATATTTATAGTCCATTGTCTTTTCTGTCTCTCAACAGTCCCCATCGCTGAGATGCCCATCCTTTTGTCACCTCATCTGGAGAATATAGGAGAGTGTGGTCTTCCTGGGCATCCTTATTGGAGTCCAACTGCCTAAGGTGCCAAGAGCCTATCATGTAGATTTATGATCATGAATATGGCGTCTTATTTCTCAACACGTCAAATTCAATACAAATTCTTCACCTCTTTGGTTGTAAGGTGTGTATAGCCCTTGTATGATTACACCTAAATTTCAGCCATGTAGTAACAGTAACAGGAGTAGTCATTTCCCAGAGCACGTGGGTGGCTCAGTTGGTTAAACGTCTGACTTTTTTTTCTTTAAGATTTTTGTTTATTTATTTGTCAGAGAGAGAGAGAGAGCGCACAAGCAGGGGGAGTGGCAGGCAGAGGGAGAAGCAGGTGCCCCGCTGAGCAAGGAGCCCCATGTGGGACTCGATCTCAGGACCCTGAGATCATGACCTGAGTAGAAGGCAGCTTAACCGACTGAGCCACCCAGGCGTCCCTAAAGTCTGATTCTTGATTTCAGCTCAGGTCATGATCACAGGGTCATGAGATCAAGTGGGGTTCCTGGGGCTCTGTGCTCAGCAGGGAGTCTACTTCTCTCCTTCTGCCCCTCCCCCAGCTCCCATGAGCCTGTGCTCCCTCTGTCTTTCTCAGATAGATAAATAAGTCTTTTTTAAAAAAGGAGAAGTTATTTCCTTCTAATTAGATGTATTGGTACACAGATTTTTCTATGTTATTGAGAAAAGATCTCTTTCTGGACAGTTTGAAGGCTACTCATTTAAATCCAAGATTTGAGCTGAAATTTATGGACAAATAGCCGCATTAGAACTGGTTATAGGAAACTGGTTCCGAGACAAATTACCATAAATGATCTGCCTAAGTGAGGGTAACAGTTGGAGACTTCAAAAGCAGTATGCTGTTTTAAAAATGAAAGATATTGCTTTTTCTAGGTACATACCGTAAGTTCTTGGAGGGAAGGGACGATTGATTCATCTTTACATCCCGCTAGAATAAGAGTATCTAAGATGTGCCAGGCACTAAATACATATTAAATAAATGAATAAACCTAACCATCATTAAGCTAAAAATGAAACATGTTTCACTTTACAGAGCATGAAAAAAATCACGTTTTAATTATCATCCTTGTTTTATGAACCTCTGCATATACCTTTAATCTCTACCTTTACTGCTGTGTTATGTATAACATTTGAGTTTATGCTAACATTTGGTATTCACTCTTGTCTCCTCCGTGAAAATTTTTTTTCCTTATTTTATCAGAGTTTGGACCACTGGGTTCAAAAGGACAGAGATCACTAAAGTTCCCACAAGGGGCAGGACCTTATTTAAAGGATACTCATTTGCAGGAACTCGGAAAACATGAACCATCGGACTGCAGAAAGGCCAGGAACCCATGTTAAGATCTTCACTCTCATGTTCTGCCATTAAAAGAACCTGCTAACCCAAGTGCCCTCTTCAGGGGCCACACTTCCTGAAAGCTCTCTTTCCTGCCCCCTTCAGGCACTTTGAGGAGTCCCTTCTTTTCCAATGAACTCTTCACAACGTAGCTTCCACATCCTTGCACGTTTTTACTCAAAATTTGGGCTTGATGCGACTCCCTGTGACTCCGCTTCTCCTCCATGATGGGTTTTCAGCTCCTGCTTCTGGAGCTAAAGGATTCTGTGAATCCCTCATTTATATTCCCAAGTCGAAGCCCTTCCCCCAGTGAAACTCGTTTTTGATGCCTGTGGGATGGCGGGGCAGGGTGGGCTCCGTAATTCACACACCCCTGCCCTTTGGCAGTTTCACATAACACAAGGCTACAGGCTGGCAAGTACGTGATTGGCATTTCTAATAAGGTTGCATAATTATTCACTCCTTTATGTTATTGCTTCTATCGATTTCACTCTGTTTTTAAGTGTAATTTATTATGAAACTGCGATCATTGCTTTATGTCCGAAGTTTGTGACAGTCCCAATCTTTTGTATTACGTGAGGCTGAAAATGATGCATGGTACACTGGTATTCTGAGTTGTTCGATTAGTTATTATTTAAAGTTGCTGTAAAATGTATTTTCATACTTTCACGGAAACTTAGGAAGGATTGGCAAAGAATGGAGAAATTTGAATCATGAGTTCCTTATTTAATCTAAACAAAGTTTTAGCATTCTGGTTGCAATTAAGCCGCATAGTTTGAAACCAGAGAAATAGGTTCACATTACTAATAAAAACTGAGGGTGAAGATTTACTCTGAAATTTAAAATCTTGAGCTTAGTTAGGCTACATGGTAATTTAGAAGCCATTAGTAAGAGCATTTATTGTGTTAGTGTGAGCTTTACAAAAAGCAGAGCCATTATTTAAAATAAACTTTAAAAGCCATTCTCGCATGGGAGAATGGGAATGGACTTTATTTTCTTCGTGTGCCAATTCATTTACAATGAGAATAATTCTCTGTGGATACCCTTCCATCAGATCTTAGAAGCTGATCTTCAAAAATACATATGGTCTAGGGACACGTGGGTGGCTCAGTTGGTTAAGCGGCTGCTTTCGGCTCAGGTCATGATCCCAGTGTCCTAGGGTCAAGTCCCACGTCAGGCTCCTTGCTCGGCAGGGAGCCTGCTTCTCCCTCTGCCTCTGCCTGCCACTCTGTCTGCCTGTGCTCGCTCTCTCTCTCTCCCTCTCTCTCTGACAAATAAATAAATTAAAAAAAAAAAACATATGGTCTAGGGGCACCTGGGTGGCTCAGTCGGTTAAGCGTCCAACTCTGGATTTTGGTGCAGGTCGTTATCTCACGGTTGCGAAGTGGAGTCCCAGGTCAGGCTCCAGGCTCAGTGGGGGAGTCTGCTTCTCCCTCTGCCTCTTCCCCTCCCCCTCTCCCTGTTCTCTCTCTCTCTGAAATAAATAAACCTTAAAAAGAAAAATGTGACTGCAGTGTCTTGCACCTATTTCTTTGTGAGGAGGCTAACCTCCCCCGTGTATGAAGAAGTACTAGCACTAACAGGATAATGACAGGGAAGTGAATTCTGATGGTACTCAGATAGCACATCAGTCCTTCTATCAGACCCACCCGAGGTCTAGCAGTTAACAAGCCTATAGCCTGTAATCTAATCATAGATGAAACTGTAAAACTCCAAATGATTGCCATTTTCTCCAAAGAGTAATGGAGCAGAGTTGTCAGAGAAAAATCCTCAGTGCCTTAACAACTTTAAAAAAAATTGCCATGGGGAAGAGCATGTGTCATCAAGGATTTAAAAAGGTAAACACAGGACATCCAATCAACTCAGAAAGTGGGAGTGTCATCTCATTTTTCATGGAGCTGCAGTGTGAAAAGAACCCAAATCAGTGTCTTTTAAGGGTATTCTTTAATCTGATTGTGCTGTCAATCACAGTTCAAGAGTCAAGTTCAATGAAAGAAACAGTGAAATAAGGAATCATATAGGGAAAAACTGAAAAATGAGAAAAGTGGTTTCCAGCAATGATGGCTTTTCCCTTTGAAGTAGAGATTCATTTCAAAATTCGAAGTGCTCTTTGGTCTGTGGAAATACGAATTCTATTATTTTAAACAGTAATGAGCACGTCATAATTATGGTTTAGAAATGAAAAATCTATGAAACTGGTTGTTTCAAGAGGGATTGAGCAAGAGTTTTTAAAAAGAATAAATTTTTAAAACCAGAAGAATTGAACTAAAGTAGAGGTCTGCACTGTATGAAAAAAATACACAGATTTCACTTTTAAAATATTTGTGACCCCAAAGAAAGAGAAGATGGGACCCACGGCAGCTCTGATCTCTCCTCCCTCCCAATCAGACAAAAGTGAACAGGCAAACCTTGCTGAGGGCCCTTAAATAGAAGACTACAAATTCTAGGGTCTGTCTATATTGCTTTATTCAAATTTCGGGGGTACACATTTATAAACTGGTTCAGGAAACTTCTTACATGTAATTAAATCACTTCTTTTTAAAAAAATTTTTTTTAAAATTTATTTATTTGTCAGAGAGAGGGAGAGAGAGAGAGCGAGCATAGGCAGACAGAGTGGCAGGCAGAGGCAGAGGGAGAAGCAGGCTCCCTGCCGAGCAAGGAGCCCGATGCAGGACTCGATCCCAGGATGCTGGGATCATGACCCGAGCCGAAGGCAGCCGCTTAACCAACCGAGCCACCCAGGCGTCCTTCATGTAATTAAATCACTTCTAAAGGCATTTTCAGGGGAAAAAATGGTACTGAGGTGCTGATACTTTGAAATAAGTTTATAAAATCTCTTTCTTATCCTTTTCTACTTCAGGTGCTTTCTTTCCCTTCTCTGCTTTTCTGGAACAGAAATTTAGTTCATTAAAATAAGGAGACAAGTCCATTTATTTCAACCAAATTAACCTTGCTGTAAGAAAAGCTGCCAAGAGATTTAATGGGTGTGGCCTATCCATACACCATCGCACATAGGTTATCCTATTCCTTTCTGTGGCATCCACAATGATTGAACAGAGGTTAGTTAAGACTGTCAAGGAGTAGAACTTTCTAGAAATATGAAATCCACAGTATATCTTTCATGCTAGACTCTTATCAGAACTGTGTCTGCTCAGACCCATGGTTCCCAGAAGGTCAGTATTTGCTCAAGGAGAAACACACAGTAGGAGTCAGATCTAGCAACAAAAGTTGTACCTTTCAAGGAGTGAAAGAATATATTTTATTTTAGCTTTTTTATTTTTTTTAAGATTTTATTTATTTATTTGACAGAGATCACAAGTAACAAAGGGACAGGCAGAGAGCGAGGAGGAAGCAGGCTCCCCGCTGAGCAGAGAGCCTGATGCAGGGCTCAATCCCAGGACCGACCCTGAGATCATGACCTGACCTGAAGGCAGAGGCTTTAACCTACTAAGCCACACAGGCACCCCTGTTTTAGCTCTTTTATTGACAGACTCTTTACAGTATTCCTTATCTGAATCTATAATAATTCGATATTATCATTCCATAGGTTGCCAGTATTTACAGAATATCTGAATGAAATCTTTACTGTCATTATTAGTTACTTAAATCAACTCATATATTAAGCCTTTACCTTCATCAAGTTTTTAGCAGGCACTAATTCTACTTGGAAGGCAATTCTGGATTTTTCCTACAAATTCCATCTTCCATAATCCCCATTTATGTAACCAAGGAACATGAGCACTACTCAGCTTAAGGATGTTAATGCTTTACTCCCTAAGCTTTAACCATGGGAGAGCATGGTTCATTTGAAAATTCCTATCATTATGTTCTATGTTGGTGCAAAGATCATCTGGGGTTTCTGCTGTGCAGGATCTATCACCCCCCACTCCTTTTTTTTCCTAGAAAAAAAAACAAAACTTGGTTTTTCCTTTGGGAAATTCTTCTCCTCCACTATCAGTCAAGTAGTCCTTCCCTGTCCTGGCCTGTAGAAGACCAAGCTGGGCCACTCGGATCCTCTCTCTGAGGAATTTGAACCTTGAGTAACCTGACACAAGTTGACTTGAGGTGAGCTGACTCACCTTAGAAGAAGGACAATGAAAAGCCTAGCCACAACTCCTGACACCCAGATTCTCACAATTCCTGACATTCCCACCCTGACTTTCAAATTCCCTTGATTCCCTGAGATCTCCTCAAGCAACAGTGTGCACAAAAAGCACACCGAGAGGTTATTAAAAATTAAATGATGAAGATCCATCCTTGAGAAGCAGATTCTATGGGTCTGGGATCGTTTCCAGGGCTGTGCATTTCTTTTCACAAACACTCCTAAAAATTCTCACGCTGGTGACCCAAAGAACACATCCAGAAACAGTGCCGTAAACAACCAACAAATTCCATGTGCTCAATTGGAAAGAGGTGATTTCTATTGTCTACCACGAAATTGCCTTCCCTTATCTTACCCATCCTTTATAAAGCTTTGCAAAGTGATGATTGATAAAGAGGTATGCGCCCTGGGGACAGAGGAGAAGAGAGATTTCAGATCCTTCAAGTGGATTTTTTTTGGAAGATTTTATTTATTTATTCGACAGACAGAGATTACAAGTAGGCAGAGAGGCAGGCAGAGAGAGAGAGAGAGAGAGAGAGAGAGGAGGAAGCAGGCTCCCCGCCGAGCAGAGAGCCCGAGGATCCCAGGACCCTGGGATCATGACCTAAGCTGAAGGCAGAGGCTTAACCCACTGAGCCACCCAGGTGCCCCGCAAGTGGATTTTTTAAACGTCCTCTTCCCCTCCACTCTGTTCCCCTCCACTCGACTACATCTCTTGGGAATTATGAGTGCGTCCCAACAATCTGTGTAGAAAAAAAGGTTCCAATTCCCCCCTTTGATGACTACCGCCGTTTCATAGTCTAATATCTGCCCAAAGGAGCAACCTGATTTTCCCAATAATGAGATGACCAGAGAGAAGTCAATGACCCCTGCAGGGAAGCTTCACAGACTCACGATACCATCACCCTCCTCACAAGTCCCCCCAAAAGGGTGAGAAACAAGAAGGACAGAAACTCCAACACAGCCGGTGCCTTAGTCACAGCCCCGAGAGAAGCCACTTTGCCCCTTACTCCCTTTATTCTGTGTTGCTGTTTAGAAATCAGAGTGGATTGTATAAATTATTTATCCCTTTGGTGATGGGGAGAACTGTGATATGCTCATCACAAAAGTGCAAAGGGAAAAAACCCAGCCCAGTAAACAATAAATGGAGCCACTTTGGATGATTCAAACAGAAGAGAATTGGCTGTTATCTCAATGTAATACCAAGAAAGAGAACAAACAGGAGTCTGGCTCGATGGGAAGCAGATCTATTCAGCAGAAAGGTCATCTGGCAATAGAAGGCCTGTAAGCCAACAGCACAAAGGCTGCGTCAGAGCAGCACTACCTGCCTGAGCCCTGGCGGGGGGACGTGGGGAGGAAAGATGCATCTGAAATCGGGCCGCTAGTTTAATATGCGAAAGATGGAACAGCTTTGAATACACATGGGCCGGTAAAGCCTTTAATTCAAGGCCTGGACAAACTAATCCGGTGGTGTTTTTATTTATAAAAGGCTGTGCTTTAAGATCCTTTAAAATAGGTGTTAAAAACAACACCACCACCACATTTACCTATTTTGTCACCACTGTTTTTAAATGAAGTTAGCTTACGGATTTTGGTGAATCTCAACACTAATTTATTTATTTTTAAGATTTATTTATTTAATTTAGTATTTTTTTAATTAACATATGCTGTATTATTTGCCCCAGGGGTACAGGTCTGTGAATCATTAGTCTTAGACAATACACAGCACTCACCATGGCACATACCCTCCCCAATGTCCATCACCCAGCCACCCTATCCTAACCCCCACTTCCCAGCAACCCCCAGTTTGTTTCGTGAGATTAAGAGTCTCTTATGGTTTGTCTCCCTCCCGATCCCATCTTGTTTCATTTTTTTTCTTCCCGTCGTTTAAATCAAGCTAGGATCTCGTCTGCACTCAGAGCAGGTCCTTGCCATAGGTAAAGAGCTCGTTCTTGTTTTCAGATCCCTGATAGAAATGGACAGAAAATAATCTAAACAATGAAAAGAGGCCTAAAAAGTAAATAATTACATAGTTTCAAAGTCTAGCAACAGAATTTATCTTCTACTTTATAAATACTGAAGAGATCAAGGAACTTTGTTTCATCACAAAGCAGTGTGTGTGTGTGTGTGTGTGTTTGCATACACATATACTCATGTACATAATGAATTTATATAAATTTAAAATGCAGATTGCATTTTATAATGATCAGTAGGAACACAAAAAATAACAGTAAAATAACAGTTTAACCATATTTGTCCAGCTGTATTTAATTATTCATTCAACAAATATGTCCTGACCATCTGCCACAGGCAAGACCTTGCTGGACAATCAGGATACAATCATGAAAAGGGAACTTAGAGTTCAAAGAGGCACAATTAGAGGAGTAATTATGATAAGGTATAGTAAGTGCTAATGTGGGAAAAGAGCAAGGACGCCTACCCCAGACTTGGGAACAGACTCTCCTGAGGAGCGGAAGTAAAAGGGAACGCTGGGCACTGGGGATAATGAATGGCATTCCATGCCGCTGGGGCTTGAGTGGGACGGAGCTAAGGGCTAAAGCCCAGGAGGCAAACAGCGTTTAATCAGGAAGGGCCTTGTCCACGCTGATCAGACTATACTTATGTTCTCAGAGAATGGGAAACCACTGGGGGTTTTGAGCAAGGAAATAACATAATTGCATTTGAGAAGAATCACAATGGCCGTTACCAGGTACTGAAAAGATTGTTCGAGAATTACAACTTACAACAGGGAGACTAGTCAGGAGGTTGCTGCAGGAATTTGGGAGGGACTTAACTGGGGCCTTCACTAGGGTTGAGACAGATGGGACAGAGGAGAGAAGATTCTGGAACTCCTGAGGTAGAAGTGACTGAATGTGATGACATATTGAGTCGCAGAGTAAAGGGAAGGGAAAAGGAATCACTTCTGGCTTGGACGACTGGGAGGATCCCAGGGCCTTCCAAGGTGACCGATGAGGTGGTTGGAGATGCACGTGTTGGTGGGAGAGAGGAAGGAGGTAAGGAGACGAGCAGGACCAGGATGGAGCCAGTGGGGTCCATTTCACCCAAGCTGTGTTTGCAGTGCCGGAGGACTTCCCAAACACAGGCACCTGGAGGTTGTTCGATGTTTACATGGGTGTGAAGCTTGGGGGAAAGATCTGAACTGGGCCTAGGGAGTTAGTCACCCTCAGCATTTACAAAAAACAGTTTTCCTTCCGTTATTTTGGCTGTTTCTTTTTCAGTCTACTCTTAATTGTTTTAGGTTTTCCTTCTTTTAAGTGTTTTCCAAATGTATTTTGGTTTTCATCAGCTTCTTTAAGAGTTGAATACAGATGTATGACTGCCTGAAAGAATACGAACATAAATGAGAAAAGAAAGATATAACGTGTGAGAAAAAGGCACAGGGAGAGAACTACGGAAGCAGGTGCATGAGTATCACAGACGTGAAGGGGAAGCTGTTTCAGGACAGTGGGATGTGACCGGGGCCCACTCTGACCATCCCACCCTCCCAACTGGTGCATATCCTCGCTGAAAAAGACATACTAGGCCACCATCAGGTAATGTCAGTATCCTTTAAGATGATCTACATCCCTCTGCTTACATCTCATATAGTCATTCCTTCTGATTTTCATTTGCTTAGGAAATGGGCCACCAATAAAGTCATGCCAGAGTGCAAACAAATTTAGTAAGATCTGGCCACCCTTCATGAAACAGGTTCTTAGCACACAACAGAAGGACTCAACCCAAGCCCACTGCTGAGCACATCTACACATAACAACCAGCTAGACCTTGCCCTTCTTATTTCAAAATAGTTCTGTGTGTACCTATGCCAATTTCTCAGTTAACAGATTCCTCCATTTGTGGATTGCTTCCACTCAATGCATTTCAAGTGGAGTGTTTTCCAACGAGATAAAATGTGTCTTATATATATTAATGCATATTTTATAAGCCTTTCTGGAAGAAGGTGAGGGATCCATTAATTTAAAGGTATCTATCTTATTAAATATGTATTGCAAACATGAAGTATGCTCATTGTCAAATGTCAGATGACATAAGAAGTAAAATCCCACCTGTCCCTCTACAATCCCACTTCTGTGAACTCGGCACCACCGGAGACCTCTTCTTCGGAGACACTGATACACGTACAAATGCATGCAGAGTAAATGTGCTCATACCATGTACATTGCTCTACAAACGACGTTTTCTGTAACATACTTTCAGGACACAGCCCTCCCATATCAGTCTGCATAAAACCTCGTTTTTTTTCTCTTTCATGTCTGTTTGGTATGCTATGCTATAGGTGGTAGGCCACTTGTTGTGTCTTATTGTTGGACATCCCAGTTAGCGAAAATGTTTTAATGTTCCATAAACTCGCATATCCCCACCAGTAAGCCAGGCCTTCCTGAAGGCGGGAATTAAAGGGTTCAGTTCCTCTCCATACTTTGAACTCTCAGGATAGCCGTGGGCAAGCAGCAGGTGCTGAGTAATCTCTTCACGAATGAACAGGTGGATGACGTTAGCTAGAGCTCTCGGTAACCAACTCAACTTCACAAAAGCTTTCTTTAATACAATGACTTCATCCTTCCGAAAGTGATGGCTCTTTTTCAGCCGCTTTCTTACCACAAGAGAAGTGGTGCTCAGAGGCAGAGGGAGGTAAGAATTACAATAACTAAAACAGTTCAGACTTAATTAAGCACTTACTATGTGCCAAGTCTTTACATAGTTTAACACATGCAATGTTCACAGCAAGCCTATGAATAAGATCCTACTGTTATTCTTCATTTAACAGAAAGGGAAATTGAGGCACTGAGTGATGGACTAACTTGCCCAAGGGTCTACAAAATACAAATTTTGGATATGAAATTGCCTCGTGAGGCACCTGGGTGGCCCAGTCAGTTAAGTGTCTGACTCTTGATTTCAGCTCAGGTCATGATCTCGGGGTTGTGAGCTGGAGCCCCATGTCGGGCTCTGCACTGGGCACGGAATCTGCTTAAGATTCTCTCTCTCCCTTGGGGCGCTTGGGTGGCTCAGTGGGTTAAAGCCTCTACCTTGGGCTCAGGTCATGATCCCAGGGTCCTGGGATTGAGCCCGGCATCCGGCTCTCTGCTCAGCAGAGAGCCTGCTTTCTCCTCTCTCTCTGCCTGTCTCTCTGCCCACTTGTGATCTCTGTCAAATAAATAAATAAAATCTTAAAAAAAAAAAAAAGATTCTCTCTCCCCCCCACCCTCTCTTTCCCCCTCTCTAAAAAAATGATAGTAATAAAAATAATTTGGCTTTCCACACTCCCATGTTCATTGTGGCATTATCTGCCGTGGCCAGGATATCAAAAGTATGTAAGTTTCCATCATCAGAGGACTGGATAAAGATGTGACACACACACACACACACATACACACACATATACGCTTACACAATGGAATAAAGAAGAAGTGAGATGCACACACACAGTGGAACATCATTCAGCCCTGAGAAAGAAGGAAGTCCTGCCATTTGTGAGAACACGGATGGAGCTTGAGAGCACTACAGTAAGTGAAAAAGCCAGACAAAGACATATTACATGGTGTCATTTATATGTGGGAAAAAAAAAATCCAAGTCATCAAGACAGAAAGTAGAAAAGTGGTTGGCATGAGCTGGGGAGTAGGGAAAATAGCAAGAGGCTGGTAATAAGACACAAACTTTTAGCCGTAAGAGAAATAAGGTCTGAGCATCTAACGTATAACATGGTGACTATAGTTGATAACCATGTATTGTATAACTGAAATGTGCTAAGACACATTTCAAAAATTTCACATTTCACAAATGTGCTAAGTGGAACTTAAAAGCATGCTTTCTCTTGCACACACACAGACACACATAAGATATATGTGTGAGGTGAGGGACATGTCAATGAACCAGATGGGAGGAAGCTTTCACAATGTATATGTATACCAAATCATCACGATACACACTTGAAATATCTTACAATTTTATTTGTCGTTTAAACCTCAATAGAGCTGAAAAAAAATGTGATCCTCTTAAAATTAACAAAACCAAACTGTCCCTCCAATGGGAAGGGAAAGCAGTGAGTGACAAGCAGAACTGTGCTAAGAAGGCTTCAAAGCCACTGGAGATCCCATGCCTCTGACAATTCATCAGCAAGCTCATTCCACACCCGGAAGATGCAAACTGCTAAATTCATCTTCCTCATGCTCCTTAACATTTACAGGCATGTTCTTCCATCTCATTTTCTATTAATTAGCTGTCCTTGGGCACCTGGGTGGCTCAGTCCGTTAAGCACCTGACTCTTGGTTTTGGTGCAGGTCGTGATCTTGGGGTTGTGAGATCAGCCAGGTTCCTGGCTCAGCAGGTCTGCTTGAGATTCTCTCCCCCTCTCTCTGACCCTCTCCCTGCTCCCACTCTCCCTCTTAAAAAAAAAAAAAAAAGTCCTCATGCTCTGAAGCTTACAATTAAAGCAAAACTTAAAGCTCTAAAAAATTAAATCATCAAGTAGTATTTTTATTGTGAAACTTTTTATACATTTGTGGTTGCCATTTCTGAAGCTAGGATCTACTCCTTGGATGCCAACATATGTCTTCTGAAGGATGTTTTCACCCATGCCACAGAGATGAGCGTTAGTTAAAAAAAATTTTTTTTTTTTAAGATTAATGGCACCTTAAAAATTTGAAGGGTCAAATTAAAGATTTTAATATGGCCAAAATTAAAAGCTATTAAAAACATGCAGTCCCAAACCTGAAAATTCAGCCATCTCTTGAGATTAAGAATAGGCTAGGCAAAATATATATAAATTTGACTTTAAAAGACACACAGGCACACAGTCAGTTAAGCAGCCGACTCTGGATTTCAACTCAGGTTGTGATGTCAGGGTCATGACACTGACCCCCAAGTCAGGCCCCCCTTTAAGCGCAGAGTCTGTTTAAGATTCCCTCTCCCTCTGCCCTTCTCCCCATTACCTTCTTTTTCTCTCTCTAAGATAAACAAATCTTAAAAAAAAAATCTTAAGACATAGATGGAAAAGCTCCAAGTGATTTAACTATTAGTATGTATATATACATACACACACACACACACATACATGTACATATGGACATATATACACATATGTATTACTATGCTTATGAATCTTTTATCTGTGAAGGGATAGAATTGATGCCACCAAAAATTCTTTAAAAAGTCATTTTCCATGAAAAATATATTTTTCCAACATACATATAATAAGTGCATAGTTTGAACTTACTTTAACTAGTTAGGACAACTACTAGTTAGGATAAATGGACAAAGCATAAATCGTGAGAGAAAACTCTAAGTCGAAATGGTACATTACCTACAATGCTACTACCAAGAAATCTCATTAACAGGCACTTTAGCATTTCTTAAGTTCAATGATAATTGGTTTTCTTGCTCAGAAGCACCCAAAATTTTAGCATTAATTAAATTTAATTTTAATCCCATTACTGAAACTTAGAAATACATCCCAAACAAGATGCACAAAATATCGTGTATGGGTAAGAATACATTTTACTTTAAATCTCAGTTTAGCCCCTACTGGATTCTGGGGCCGGTGGCCATAGTTATTCCTCATTTGAAGTTCCTTGATCCAGAGAATGATGAGATTATTGCTTGCTTTGCCTTAAAGGTTGCTTTAACAGCAAATGAAATAATGGGCATAAAAGTATTTTGTAAACTCTATAAAAGGGCATTTGATTGTGCATTGAATAACAATAACAACAAGAATTTATCTATAGTCCTGAATTGCTCATAAGTTATGTAATACTGTTGACTCCTGAACAGCATGGGGCTGGGATGCTGACCGGTGCCCTGCCCTGCCCCCAGCCCAGCCACATAGTTGAAAATTCGTGTATAACTTTTGACTCCCCCAAAACTTAACTACTAATGCCTTCTGTTGACTGGAACCCTTTTGACAACATCAGCAATTGATTAACATATATTTTGTATGCGAGAGGTTTTATATACTGCATATTAACCATAAAGTAAGCTAGAGAAAAGAAAATGTTATTGAGAAAGTCATAAGAAAACATATTTACAGTATTCTACTGTATTTATTAAAGAAAACCCTGTATTTATCGAAAGTGGACCCACTCAGTTCAAGCCTGTGTTGTTCAGGGGTCAACTATTTAACAGAAGTAACACCATTTGGCAATCTCACTGCATTTACGTGCTCCAAAAGTTCAGGAGTGGTCATATGCCAAGGACAGAGTACTCTTAGAAGAGATTGGTGGTAGACTAGGTCATTCTCCACCATCTAACCCATTTGTCAAAGCTTTTCAAGACTTTGAGTAACTAACACAGGCTTAAGAATCCAGTTCAGAGCAGTTTCCCACCATGTCTTCCCTACGTCCCCTACCACTCTCTCACTATGGTGACTGTCTCGTGATCTCACTTCACAGTGGCTCCAGTTTTAGAAAAAGAACTGTTTTTCGGCAATATGCTAGATGCTGATGACACTTTCAACTCTCAACATAACCCTGCAAGCTCTTCCTACTTTCCCAATTATATAGATCAGAGAAGTGGGGGTCAGAGAGAAAAGAACCTTACACTATCTCAAAGTAAATAAGTGAGTTCATCAAGAATCATACCCAGGTTAGCCTGATTCCACATTCTAATGATGTCTATATAATACCCCTTTGTCTCTGATCCTTTTATTATGATAATTATTGGTTACTTTTCTTCTTCCTGGTTCTTTTTTTGTTCTGTGTAATCTCCACATGCAACATGGAGCTCAAACCCACAACTCTAAGATCAAAAGTCGCACACTCCACTGACTGAGCTAGCCAGGCGTCCCGGTGTGGTTCTTTTCGGAACAAAAAAGTCTCAAAAAACCAAATGCCTTAGTAGAAAAAGAGCCAAGGACTTGAACAAATACCTCACAAAAGAGACTGTCCAAATGGTCAATAAAGACCTGAGAGGATGCATGATTTCCTTAGTCATCAGAGAGATGCCAGATAACACATCGTGGGTGTACTTGTACACATTCACCAGGCAGGGCAAAATGTAAGAGATGACCCTGAGCGTTGGTGAGGCACTTCTGCTGACAGTGTCCACTGACTTAACCAGTCTGGGAAGTGGTTTTCCACCATCACTTCAAGTGGAATAAGATATAGCCCACAGCTCGGCAATATCCTCCCTAGTTTCATATTCCACAGAAATGCACACGTAAACACCCACAAAATGGCATGTCACAAATGACTCCAGAGGCAGTAGC
This sequence comes from Mellivora capensis, assembly GCA_004024625.1. NCBI lineage: Eukaryota > Metazoa > Chordata > Mammalia > Carnivora > Mustelidae > Mellivora > Mellivora capensis. The sequence continues at coordinate 266,580 of PISX010000388.1, forward strand.
CACAACAGCCCCAACCTGGAAATGCCCCAAATGCCTACCAACTGTCCGATGGAAACCTATACTGTGATGGAACCCTAGACAGCAGTGAGAACAGACCGGGTATAAGCCCCAACATGCAACCACACAGATTCATCTCATAAATATAATGATGTCCAACACAAGCCGAACAAAAAAACCCATATATTGTATAAGTCCTTTTGCATACAGTTCAGAAACAGGAACAACGAACCCATGATGTGAGAAGCCAGATTAGTGGGTGCCCTGGATGCAGGGGGAGGTGACCAGCGAGTGAAGACCGGATGAGGGTCCTGACGTTGTTTGGTTTCTTGGTTTCAGCGTTGGTGACGTGGGCTTGTTTACCCTGTGAATTTTTTTTTTAAGATTTTATTTATTTATTTGAGAGAGAGAGAATGAGAGAGAAAGAGAGCATGAGAGGGAAGAGGTCAGAGGGAGAAGCAGACTCCCCGCCAAGCAGGGAGCCCGATACGGGACTCGATCCCGGGACTCCAGTATTATGACCTGAGCCGAAGGCAGTCGCTTAACCAACTGAGCCACCCAGGCGCCCTACCCTGTGAATTTTTGTCGCAATCGATACTTATGGGGCACTGGATGGCTCAGTCGGTCGGTTAAGCGTCAGACTCTTGATTTCAGCACAGGTCATGACCTCAGGGTTGTGAGATAGAGCCACGGGTAGGGCTCAGCAGGGAGTCTGCTTGAGATTCTCTCCCTCTGCCCCTTCCCCTGTGCTCTCCCTATTGCTCTCTCTCTCAAAATAAATAAATAAATCTTAAAAAACAAAAACAAAAACAAAAAACAAGATGGGCACATGATTTTTGCACTTCTCTGTGGGGACGCTTATACTTCAACAGCAAGTTTACCGAAAGGAGTTCATATCAATCTCTGCTCCCCAAGGCATGCAAGCGTCAGTGTTCTAGAAGCGCCACGCAGGGGTGCGCCCAGGGCTTACTATGCTTATAAAGCCTTTTAAGCTTAAGAGTATTTATTCAGCTGACAGGTTTTCGTGTCATTCAATATGATAAAAATAGCAAGACAGTTTAGATAAAAATAGGAACTTCTTCTGACAAACAAAGCGGGGTTCAAGAAGAATGATCACTAGGTGTAAACCAAATAATGGAGGCTAGATCTTGCATTCAAAGAAGAATGCCAAAGAGAGAGGCTTATGCACGGGGCCTTACAGAAAAGGAAAGGGGCCACAGCCTATAGGGGAGGTGCCACTCACAGAATATTTTTGAATATGGAGGCAGCATTATGCAAAATAGGGGAGGGACTCTAATCAAGGGGACAGCTGTGGAAGATGAAAACCTAGAAATGAGGAACTATGGCATATGTACATAACTTTATTCAAAAACCCACATAACTTTCATACTCTTCCTGAGACAATGTTGGAGTAGGAGGAATCCTTAAGAAAGCTGTCATATTAAAAAATAGATTAGAGAACTAGTGGAGGACTCACACACACACACACACACACACACACACACACACACGACTGATTTGTATGTTACAGCTCATATATATATATTTTTTTTATTTATACGCACTTAAAGTTCCCAAGTCTCAGTTGGAATTCAGTACTGGCATGGTCTAGGTCACCACCCTCTGAAATGAACAATGACTGGAGAAAGGACACCAGGACATAATGGACATTTATTGGACAAGGCTTCGATCACTGGTACCATATCCAGGTTTGGGCTGCCCTTTGCCCTGCTGTGTCCCTGATTATTCAGTGAGCAGCTTCTAGACTCCACAGGACATCTGCTTTATAGGCCCATTAGGGATCTCACAGGCAGATATTTTCCTCCAAGGAAATGAAATATGTTCAGATTGTACATGCCTATAGTACTGGGCTGGCTACCACTGAAGAAAATTGCAATCCATACACGAATCCGCCAGAGCGAAGAGGCTAAAACAGCAGCAGGTGGGTGACACGTTAGAGTTCCCAAGAGATAAATGTTCTAAAATAAAGGAAAATTTATTTCTAGCGACCCAGGTGCAAATTTATTTTACCTTTAAAATATAGTTGTGCTGTATGTTTTGTGGTCCCTTAACCAAAATGCATGGGGGATAAAAAAAGGTTTGAGAATGAGCAAATGAGTCAAATCTCCTAAACTAAAAGTTAACACTACAAAAAACACAGAGGATGCTGTCTCTTCCATTTATTTACATGTTCAAGGTCAGGAAAAGGGCAAAAACAAGAAGGGTAAAGATTATTACCTTGAGGCCTCATTTCAGAATTCTTCTGTTGGAAACCACATAACCACAGATTTCTTCTCATTCGTTATATGAGCAAACAGAAATCCATACAGCTATAGAACTGTCGGCCTTCATTACTCTATAAACAAATGGGTTTTTAATTTCATATTACTTTTAGTTTAAGATGTTTTCTATGTGGGTAATTTTACACTTTGAAAACTTTCTAACACTTTCCCCCCGATTCCTGTTAAGAAGCAATTAATTTTTCTATTGGGGAAAAAAAAAAAAAAGAAGCTACATCTCTTTCTGCAGATGTCGTCTTTAAAAATCTTGGCTGTGTACCTCACTACTCGATCTCCTCCTTACATGTCAACTGTTGCATTCGAAAGAAAGACGGCACCGTATACATCATAATCACAAAACTCTTCCAATGACAGGGGCTTCTTGGGCTCTTAGCTATTTAATAACATTGAACATTACCTTTAAGATCGGATGGGAATGTAGCTATCCCTTCCCCTCCCTCCAACTCCCAGTCCTCAACTTTATTATTGAGATCTTTTCCGATTTTGACCTTGTACGTCCCGGAAGCGGCACGTATATCTTTCCTAGTGGCCGATTTTCCAAGGTCACGGCTTTCTTTACATTATACCCTTAAAGCACTGATTAGCTAGCTCCCTTTGCAGAATTTCCGGGGGTTTTGCAGCCAGGAATCTGAAACCGGCTTCAGCACTGCAATCTGACCAGCCTGCGTGAACCTCTCATTCTCTTTCGCATCAGCCCCTGAAAATGAAGCAGCCCTTTGCAAAAGGAGCAGGAAAATAAAGCCAGCGCTTCCTCGGGAGCTTGTCGGCTAGCTAGCGGTGCCACCCGGCAGATGCCAATTAGCATCCGATCATTTTAAGTAGTGATACTTCAGCGTGTGTGGAAGCCTGCCTTGCAGAATTTAGTACTCAGACAGCCATTTTGCAAAACGCGGCAGGTCCGTGAAATAAGGCTTACTTCAGTGAAACGGTCACAGGATAAAAAAGCTGCTGTCAGCTGTCAGTGCTGGCGTGACTGCGACACTGTGTCATCCATCGAGCGATTACCATCTACTCTTTCTCCAGAGCCGTTCGAAATAGGATTTAGCAGTAGCCGCGGTGGCTGGCTTTAATGTCACCAACTCCATGGTTTATTTCCCTCTGAAAGAGATTCTTTTCCTGCCACAATTCACACAGGAAAACAGGACTCCTTTAGGTGAAAGAGACTATCAACTGGTCTGAACTGAGAGCAGATCTCCGAGATAACGGTCTTCTCAAACAACCCCCTCCCCTCACCCCGTGCAAGTTATTTCCAATCTTATCAAAGTCACAGAACTAGAGAGCTATTTAAAAAAAAAAAAAAAAAACAACTCTCCGGAAAAATCTCAGCATCTCCTCTACCTCAGGTGCCTCAAAAACTCGTAGGACAGATGATTGATTCTCTGGCGGATGACAAACGTCTGAAAGAGGGAACATGCACCAGACAGCCACGAATCGTATTTTCAGCCCCTCGCTGCGAGTCTACAAGCATAGAAACTTACATAGAAACTTACATAGGACACCCGTACTCGCCGACGATGCACCAGCCCACAGCACTGCATGAAGAGCGGTACAGAACGCAGTCAGCGTGTGGCTTCACCGAGCTGCACTGTGCCTTCTCATCTCATCAGAGCCACTGTCCATTGCTCCCCACCTTGCACACCCAGGTAAGAGGCATGGGCACATCGGCACTTAGCTTCTGCCTCCGAGGTAGTTTCTAAAAAAACACCACCAGCTCCTGCCAGCATGCCAAAACTTTGTTTTCCCTGTTTTTATTTTTTTTTCCCCCCTTTTTTCGGGTAATTTGAGATCTTCTTCAGGGAAGTTGTCTACTGACCAGAGATCTACCGAGAGCAGAATTTATTTTCCTGAGAGAACTAGTACTAGCCTACAGTGGTGACTGTCCAGATCAGGAGAGTTTCCTGGCCACATTTTTACAGTAGCCATTCTCCACTCGGGAGATGGGCAAACATCAGAGAATCTCGCCTCTCAGGAGCCTGCAGTATCCTGCTTTTTACAAGAGGAGGCCTACTTCTGATGCTGTTGATGTCCCTGCTTCTGAGCACAACCCCTCCATCCCCGCCCGCCACTGCTCTACCATTACCTCCCCCCTCACAAGGCTTCAGACCAGCGACAGCATCCCTGCTGTGTGCTTCCCTGTTACCGCTGTCATGCTTGGGGCATATCTGATCTGCAGTTTCTCCCTCGTCCCTTGATCCTGAAAGATCCTAGGGTCTAGACTTTAATTCACTCTGGATTCCCAGGACTACAGAACCGCCCTCCGAACTGCCAGGCTCTGTGTCTCGCAGTATGCGTCTCTCGTGGATTGTCAGGAGAGATCTCCCGAGAGGTCTCGGGACCATCGCCCGCAACAGCTAAGCAGGTCCTCTCCTCCCGTTCGCTCCCTGACAAGTGTTCATTTCCAACGTGAAAAGCACATTAACTCCACAGAACCCCAGTGAGCAAATCTGATCAGAGTCAGGTAGGATTAATTAGATAATATAATTAATTACAGGATGTTTCACCTATGATTTAGATACGAGAAACTAGATGAGGCTGCCTTCTGAGCACAAGTTTGCAAATGAAGGGTCCTTGCAAACTGTAATTTGCATCCTTCTCTACAGACAGGCTCCCAGAGGCTGAGCTGATCATCACATTCTTCCTAAAAGGCTTTTGTGCCTGTCACACCTGAAAAGACGAATTATTAATAGGCATTTGGGGATAAAACTATTAATTTGTCTGGTATCCCCCGTTCTGGTGAGCAGGGATTCATGTAGCCTTTTAGTGTGCCATAGCTGTTGATCCAAATGTGTTCCCATGTCCCAGCCACTCCACATACTGTCGCCCCTTGAGAAGGAGGTTAACTATTTCACGTCACAGACGAAGGTCGCTCGCCATCATGCCTGTTAGGCCCCTAGAAAGTGCCAGCCTATGAGGAGGTCAACATTTCACCAAGATTTCCTTAAAATCTATGATTTACAGTAACAAATCTTTGTTATTTTTAATAGTCCAGGAGCCTATTAGAGATTAAAAAAAAAAAAACCCTGCTTTAGGTCAATGTTCTCATTTTGCTAATAAAGTAAGGGGCCACATGGCCAAGTATTTTGTCTGTAAGTACACAGGCAATGGTGTCACTACACCTCGTGATTTACGTCATTGAAACAGTCTATGAAAATTCTATGGCTTTATCATATACCAATTAACCCTCCATGTATTCGAAGGCCCCAAATGGAAATAAAAGAATAAACTATAGATAATAAGGTTACCTTTGTAATTGCATCAGAAACCTAGAATAAAACAAGATTTCTAAATTATATTGCAAATCTGCTTGTGAAGGAAGAACTAGGAAAAGAAACCTCAGTGTCTCCTGGACCATCCAGGATACATCTCCAGCAGGTAGAATGGTAATTTGATTTTTTGAGGAAACTTTAGTGAGAAGTATAAGTAAGTGATATAGGAGAACTTGTAATTCAAATTCAGGCTTTTTCTTGAAGGCCCTTCGTCGTCTCATCCAGGACACATTTACTAGAATAACTGAATAAAAATGAAGAGTTAAAATTAACTCTAAGCATAAGATGAAAATGTTGGGAGATATGATGTCTTCTATCATTCTGAATTTGATTTGGAATTCACTTTTTATTAACTCTGATATTATTATACACAAAAGGAGAGAGATCCCCAGTTCATTAGAGATTCCCTCCCCCTTGCCATTCAAGAATCTATGAAAGGATGCCTAGCACCAATCTGATTCAGCAAACATTTATCAAGCCCCTTCTATTTGCTTGACACTATGTTAGGGGCTCGAAATAGGAAATGAATAAAATATAGCCCAACCTATCTCTAGGGACTTATAGCAAAATAGAGGAAAGAGAAAACAGAGGTTGAGTGCTATGGGAGTACCAATGTTACAACTCCTACCTATCCTAGAAGGAATGCTAAAGGCTTCGTGAACATGGGAGCTTAGGCTAGTCTTTGCAGAATGGGTCGGCAGAATTGCACCCAGTGGAAAGTTGGGGCAGAAAGCATTCCAGGCAATGGGAGAGCAGATGCAAAAGCATAGAAAATTATATGCAGAACATATACAAAATACATTCTATTTATGTAGAATGTAAAGAAAACATAAATAGATTAAATATTTGTGATATGTTCCGAGAATCCCAAGTCCCTCAAACTAAACTGCGTTCTCCCCCAAATCCAGGCCCACTCATCTATACCCTTGGCATTTAGTGCAGTGATGGACAGTAGTAGGGGTGACGAAGATTCACAGCTGTTCCCTCATTATGCCTTCTTTACTTCATTAAGAATGGCAGAAATGGACATGTGGCTGCTGGGCTAGGAGAGATATCCCAGGCTCCCCTGCAACTTGGTATGGCCCCGTGACCAGCTTCTGTTCCACAGACTGGGAGGAAGGGACACAGTGCTGCCATCTTAGTCCCATCCTTAGAGGGAATGGAGCATGCCTTTCCCGTGCTCTTTTCCCTTTCTTGCTGCCCTGACTCTAGACATAGTGTGGACAACTAGAACCACTTCAAAGCCATTCCCCATATAAAAGCCATTTCAACTGAGGAGGAAGCTGAATGTTTGGGAGAACAGAGCAACAGGACAGTAAACGCCTCAGTCCCTCTGTTGTTTACATTCAGACTATAACATGAAGGAGAAATAAACTCCTATATTACTGAAGTCACTTTTAATTTGTCCTCAGTTTTCTTTTCTTTGAGAGAGAGAGAGAGAGAGAGAGAGCGAGCACGTGCACGATTGGGGGAGGGGCAGAGGGAGAGGGAGCGAGAGTCTTAGGTAGGCTTCTTGCCCAGCATGCGGCTCGATCCCACAACCCTGAGATCATGACCTGAGCTGAAATCAAGAGTGGGAGGCTTAAACAACGAAGCCACCCAGGCCTCCCACCAAGTGTGTATTTTAAAAGTACCTCAAAATGTTTCTGGAATGAATGATTAATTCACAGAACCTAAGACTGGGGAGGAGGTAGAGGAGTGGTCTGAGAATGGGATAGGACTAGACTGTGGAGTACCTTGAACACCAGAGCAAGGACTTTAGACTTTATCTCATAGGACATACAAAATCAGCAAAATCTAGGGGGCGCCTGAGTGGCTCAGTAGGTTAAAGCCTCTGCCTTCGGCTCACGTCATGGTCCCAGGGTCCCAGGGTTCCAGGGTCTTGGGATCGAGGCCCGCATTGGGCTCTCTGCTCAGCGGCGAGCCTGCTTCCCCCCCTCTCTCTGCCTGCCTCTCTGCCTACTTGTGATCTCTGCCTGTCAAATAAATAAATAAAATCTTTAAAAAAATCAAAGTGTTTAAATGTGAAGGTATCTGTTATTTTATTTAAAAGATAGGAGAGGGGCACCTGGGTGGCTCAGTGGGTTAAAGCCTCTGCCTTTGGCTCGGGTCATGATCTCAGTGTCCTGGGATCAAGCCCTGCATCGGGCTCTCTGCTCAGTGGGAAGCCTGCTTCCCCTCCTCTCTCTCTCTCTGCCTACTTGTGATCTCTGTCTGTCAAATAAGTGAATAAAAAAAAATTTAAAAAAAAACAAAAGATAGGAGAAAGAGCACTTGGATGGCTCAATTGCTTAAGCGTCTGCCTTCAGCTCAGGTCATGATCCCACAGTCCTGGGATCAAGCCCCGCATTGGGGTCCCTACTCCATGGGGAGCCTGCTTATTCCTCTGCCTCTGCCATAACACCCCCACCACTACCACCCCATGCTTTCTGGCTCTCTCTATCAAATAAGTAAATAAAACCTTTAAAAAAATAAAGAGGGGAAAAAAATTCTCCAGGCTGTTTAGCTTTAAAAACCAGCCAAAAGTCCAATATTAGTAAGAAATCTATAGCTTTTGAACTTGTGTAGTTGTCTACAACAAAAGTGTCTCTACTGAAAAATCCAATCAGATAACGTCAATAAAACTAGCTGGTTTTGGGCACCTGGGTGGCTCAGTCGTTAAGTGTCTGCTTTCAGTTCAGGTCATGATCCTGGGGTCCTGGGATCAAGCCCTGCAACAGGCTCCCTGCTCGGTGGGACACCTGCTCCTCCCTCTCCCACTCCCCCTGCTTGTATTCCCTCTCTCTCTCTGTCAAATAAATAAATAAAATCTTAAACAAACAAACAAAAAACCTAGCTGTTTGGTTCTTTCAGCTAAATCACAAATCAAATGAATTGTTAGATTAGCTATTTTGTTATCAGGCAACACATATCCAAGTAAAATACTAAGAGGTGATAATGAGAGGTAGAATGATGAAAGCAACAAATTAAAAATAACTGTGGATAAATGATGTTGAGGCCAGGTATTTTTTTTAGAAGCCCAAGATACTTCTATCTAGGAAGTCTTTATAAAGTTTGAGAATTCATCTTAATTTAGTCTTCCCTTTCTATATTACTATTAGTTCGTAAGGAAAGAAGTACACAGTGGATGTTAAACAAACACAAAAGAAGAGGAAAGTCTTCTAAAAAAAAGAAGAAGAGGAGGAAATGCTTCTTTTGAGAAGAAAACTCCTTGATACCGAAGAGTAAAACCAGATCTGGAGAAGCCTTCTGTAGGAGAGCCCAAGGCTCCCTATGGTGGCTGCTTCTGGCTTGAGTGTTGATGGCTTTTTTGGTGACTGTGTTTTCCCTCCCCTCATGGACACTGCAGCCCACATACCCATTGAACTATTCTTCCACTGCACGTTGTTGTAAAGGCAACCGCTCAGAGCCTAGTGTTCTTAAGTGCACCAAAAAGTTCTCCACTGATTTCAATGAAAACAAAACAAAGCAAAAGGACCAAATGTCTATATTCATAAACAATATCACGCAGTCAACAATATCAGTTGAGCGCTACTTACCATACGGGCCTGAATCTGGTAGGCACTAGGGATAAAAGAACAAGTACAAGCACCACGGTCCTTGACTACAGAGAGACTAAAACCCAGGGGGAAAGACAAGGTGAATCAGGATCACATAAACAGAAAACTGCAAACTGCCTAGGTCTTTAAAAAAAGTATAGACTATTATGATACTGTGTAGCAGTAGACAACTTCTAGAACTAGAGGTGTCAGAAAAGGTTTCCCTGAGGCAGTGCCATTGAGTTGAGGTGGGAAGTGTGGGAGGAGTTAACCAAATACCCCAGAGACGAGGCAGGGAGAGGCAATATGGCAGCCATGTTCCAGATGGAGGAATGTTATTTATGGAGGTCTCTGTGGTAGAGGAGAGAATGCTGAGTCAAAGCAGCTAAAAGATAAAGGAAGAGGGAGAGTGGGACAAGAACAGGATAGAACAGGATAGGAAGGCAGATAATTGCTAGATCATGAGGACCATGTGAAGGACTCTTGTCTTTACACAAACAGCAGCACAAACTCATACAGTTAAGAGGCAAGATCAAGTGTGTATCACTTAGAACACACTTTGGTAGTGGAGCTGAAGCAGAGTGGGAGAGGGCCAGAGAGGGGTCAGGGAGACCAGCTCAGAAGATGCTGTGACCGTCCAGGTAAAATATGATGGTATCTTGTACCAAGGAGGTGGAAGGGAAGAGAAGTGGATAAATCCATGAGACAGTTAGGAAATAAAAGTAGATAAGCACAAGGAAGGAAAACAGAAAAAGAAATCCAGTGGAACAGATATATGTTCCCAAAGTGTCTCAATTCTGGATGTTTCCATCCACTAGTGAAGGTCAGTCTCCAATAGCACGATCCATGATATTCTTTATTTTCATGTCAGTTCCACTCTACTTCAATTCCCAGTTGATCCTCACATCTCAGAATCCTGAACAGGATCTCTGTTTGGCCCTCTGTCTCTTCCATCCAGCTCTACTTATTTGCCACCCAAAAGTACCACTCTATTTTATTCCAGCTTCTATAGACTGCAAGTCCTCTCTCTCTCTTTTTTTTCCTCTCACCAGGGTGTCCAGATTCCTTTTTGTTTGGTTGGTTCTTTTGTTTGCTTGTTTTTCATACCAACAACCAGGCATTTCTCCTCAGTGATGAGAGTGGCATTACTGGGTTATTTGCCACTTACATGCACAGGGCAGCAGAGATAAACAAAACAGTCCCATGCAACGTGATTGGGGGAGAAGAACTCATACTCGCAAAATGAATAATGATCGGGAAATGTGTTCTGACTTCAGTAAGTCTTGAGTTCCGGAGTCAGAATACACGTTGTATTTAAAATCATGAGAAAACGATGCAACTCCAGGAAATCCCAGGTCTCTCACAGTCCAGTCATATTGAAAGAAATGCAATCCAACAAAAAGTGATTGAAAATCAAGTGCTGATCTTTAATAATATACAACTCAAAGAAAACAACAGAGAATCCTCTAACTCAGCAACACTACCCAAGAATTTCCTTTCCTTTCTCCTTAATTCTTTTTTAAGATTTCATTCATTCATTTGTTCCTTCGTTCATTCATTCATTAGAGAGCACGAGCACAGGGAGGGATAGAGAGGGGTGAGAGAATCTCAAGCAGATTCTGCACTGAGCGTATAGAGGTCATGGGGCTTGATCTCACGACCCAAAGATCACGACCTGAGCCAAAATCAAGAGTCCATTGCTCAACCGACTGAGCCACATAGGTGCCTCCCTCCCTAATTCTCTCTTCCACTAGAGTCACTTGTAAGAACACCTTCACTTTTCAACACAAACAAAAACATTTAAAAACAAACAAACAAACTCCTCTCCCAGACATTCAGTCTCCTGAGTCTCTGTCCATCAATATACATCCCCAGCCTTATACTTGGTACATTTGCTTATTTCTATTGCTACTTATTTTCTTTCAATTTTCCCCACTTTGCCCATTACTCAGATTCTGAACAAAGAGAGCCAGCAAACAAAAACCCTACCCCTTCTGTTCGACATCTCCAGCACTCTCTCTCTCTCCCCAGACTTTAGGTCTTGTGTCATAGGGTGGCTGGGCGTGAAGAAGAGACAATGAATAAGTCTTTATTATAAAAGTCAGAGGAAGTGATGAAGGAGAGAAGAAAAGTCTAGAATATTATGAGTTTAAAATTTTTCCATCCCACACTAATTTTTTTCAGAACATTGATTTGATCGGTTCATTTCATTAATGACAGCTACGAGGAAATGCAACATGTGTAAGAAAGAAAACAATGACACTTTGGTGATAAAAGGCAAAGTGCACTGTTCATAGTGTAACATTCCATGAGCACATCTATCACGGTAATAGGATAAGATACTTCACAGCAACTATTTTGATCTCCGGTTTGTCTGGAAAGACCAAAAACGAGAAACCCACCTTTTTTTTTGTGGTGTCCAGGAAACGCTCCTGATAGATTCTGGAATTCTGCAACATGTGTATAAACCATATATATATATTTTTTTTCTTTTCTTATTAGCATCGTTATTTGTCATGAAGATTGTCACCAGCATGAGCCCAACCACGATGTGACTAACCCTACGATGCAAATCATTACAAAATTGACAACTGGCATCTTTTTCAAAATTCACGGGTTCAAGTGCAAAAGGTGAAGAGGAATGGGTGAGAGGCACTGACCCCTACTAAGTGTTAGTCATGTGTTAACACTTCACAGATTCCCCTTGATTCTCCTGTGAGGTAAGCATGGCTCTCTATCCACTTTATAAACGAAGAAATGGAAGCACAACGAAGTTAAGTCAATTACCCAAGGAAATGGCAGAGCCGAGGTTTCTACCAAGGAATCTGACCCCTGAGCTCATAGGTCTTCCTCTGCTCTCTATCAAAGGCCAAAATTGCCTTTATAAGCTGACCCTGGGGCAGAACACATTGATTCGTGAATTAATGAGATCAGTCACACAACAGACACGTTTTGGGCTCTGTGGTTCCCCTTCTACTAGTTTTCCAAATCACCCTTATTTCTCTGCAAAACAGTCATACTCCTGAACTTACTCCTTTCTTGTTCTTGCAATGTCTGAAATTTTATTAATCGGAAAATTTACCTTTATGTAACAAGTATCTTTTAAAAAAATATTTTATTTATTTATTTGACAGAGACAGATAACACAAGAAGGCAGAGAGGCAGACAGAGAGAGAGGGGGAAGCAGGCTTCCCACCGAGCAGAGAGCCCGACGTGGGGCTTGATCCCAGGACCCCGGGACCACAACCCGAGCCGAAGGCAGAGGCTTTAACCCACTGGGTCACCCAGGCGCCACAACAAGTATCTTTTTATAAAAATTAAATTTCTCTTAGATATTGAAGCTATAAGTCATTATAGCTTCAGGTTAATTTGCTTAAAACCTTATTTTATCGATCTATCTACATCTAGCTATCTAGCTATCCCCCATCTTGCTTCAGAAATAATTTAAGTAATTTACAAGAATACATTTTCAAATAACACTTAGATAGCATAAAATAAAAGGAGAAAAAAAAAGAATAATAGAATGAGGACATAAAATGGAGGCAGAAATGAGGCTTAAAATGCACCCCGTAACAATCGATGCACTTCCTACAAATGAGGCTTACATTTGGCTCGAAGCTTTCTAGCAGCCAACTCAAGGAGGGAAACTTGGTCATTTATATAATTTACTGTCCATAAGCTTAAAATAACCCAAATGCTCAGAAGAGCGACTCTGCCTGGCACCTACTTCTCCTGGAGGTCCCCATACAAAGGAACACTGTGTGACAGCAATAAACAGCACTCTTGAGGGCATCCTTACGGTAAATGCCACAGTGGGTTTTAAAGCGAGACACCTAGCCTTGACCTTCACCGGCAAGTACAAGTCTCAAGCCACGCCACATTCAGTAAGACCATGGAGGGTGGGGGCGGAGAGGAGGAGCCAGGCAAGACACCAGACTCCTCACAGATGTGGCCCAACTCACGAGCAACAGAGACAAGGACAATAAGAAAAAGAACTAACAGTTCTTGACATTGGCGCTGAGAAAACACTACTCCTTCAATCCTTAACACCAGCTCCGAAGGAGGGAGAGTGATGATTAATCCCTGGGAGATGAACGAGGGAAGAGATTTCAGACCTCGGCACCTCAGTGCAAGCCACACACAACTTGTGTTTCTCCTGTCAGCAGCCGCCGCAGAATTTGAATTCAGGTCCGTGGAACTCCAAAGTTCCTGCTCCCAGCCGCTGGGACTGCAGAGCTTTACATAGTGATGGACTTGGTGTCCTTCAAATAATTCCACTGAAATATTGCTTCCCATTGATGAGCTTCTGATAAAGATTTAGATGATAGGGACCTTAAGACTGATTTTTTTGTGTGTGTAGCTCCTTCAACACAGACCCAGTACAAGCTGGAAGGACGGTGAAAGATAAGAATAGGACAGGACCACCCCATCTTAGCCTGCAGTGAAGGAAATGGCTTTTCTTCCCAACACCTCACTACTATGGAGACGGTCCAGAGACCGGGAGAAGGAGGTGGAGAGCTTCCGTGAAAGGACACCAAAGAACAGACCTGGGAGGGACCGAAGCTTAATCCTGCACAGTCCCGGGTCTTCAGCCAGTAGAGTGAGGGAACGTTCACAGAGGAGGCCAACGATACAGGCTGTGTGGCTCAAAAGCAATTTGCAATTTTTTTGTTTTTTGTTTGTTTGTTTGTTTTTATGAACCACGATGGCATAGTTCTCCAGGAGTCACGAGTATCTACACATCCGAAACCTTAAGTCTTCAGTTCGTCCAAAAGCAAAAAACGTTCTTCTATTGCCCCTGCTTGCTGCCCAGCCTTCATATATTTTAGAATGGACAACTTCAAAACAAGGGAGATCAAGGCAACGGGCTTGAGCCATGGCAACCTAGAAAGGTAAAAGGGCCCCCACAGTGACCCCCTCACCGAGCTGAATGCAAACAGGCCGTGTAAACAGGTTCATTAGGCGAGCCACCTGGAAATAACCAGTGGTTCTCAGTGACCGGTGATGACCAGGCGTGGTTCCTAAGATCACCCAAAAGGGAACATTCCAGGCGTTCTCTTGCTCCCACACTCCTATATAGGTTTCCCTTTGTCCACTTCTCCCCTGCAGTGTTTGATAAACTTTTTATCTCTTTTGATCCACCTTGGGTGAATTCTCCCACTGCCCCCACCGCCGCCCTCCACTGGACTGGAAGGCCTAGATTCAACTGGAAGGCCTAGCTCCCCCATCCAATCATCTCGCCCCACAGGAACGGTAAGAAAAGTAGTCTCAAAATAGTCAAACACTAACTGCCTTGGGGCCTGCACCGAACTGGCCATTTTCACGTCGCTTTGGGGAGGATTAGACAGGAGCAGAAGCTGAAAAAAGGGACAACAAAGTGTCTGTCTGTATGCATTTTAGGAGAAATTGAAATACATCAAATAGTACTAAAATCGCTAAATTAGAATAGATGCTTGAAATCACTTTGCAAACCCTCTAAAAACAGACTACTAGATTTGGCATTAATATCACCTTGCGTTCATTTTATATTTTATTGTTTTAATGAGCTTTTTTATTTTATCGTAACCTCAAAGGAAAGCATGTAGTGTTATTCTTCTCTGTCCTGTTTCCTGATTAACTTAATTACTGCAGAAGATGAAAGGAGTGCTCTGGTAGGCCCCATTCAAATCAAGAGGAGTAGCGGGCACCCCCCATGAATGGGGCACTGTAATGGATGTCAGCCAAGAGCAGACGAAAGTAGCCAGCGGAGGAGCAAAGGCTCTGTATATATTTTCCAAAGCAAGACTTTAGATAACTTCCACAAAACCTAAAATTTTCCATTTAAAAACAAAGTAAGAAAGGATCACTCGAGCCAAATGTTGTAGAGATTCTGTTAAGTATCTGTTGAGACTTTCATGGAAATATCCTCCCAGATTACTGAACTTTCTGTTACCTACTAAGCTCAAGTCTAAAGACAAATTGATGTTTTTATTGCCGCTGAGTCCTTTTCAGATTACGCTCTTACTATCCAACAGGGTTTCAATATTGGCAGTTTGGTTAAATAAATGAATATACACCCTTAACTATCCCTTGACATTGAAAACACCAGGCCAAAGTCCAAGCATCGAGAATAATATACAAAACAAATACAGTGGAATATGAATCCCCTTAGAGAAAAATAAATGCAAAAAAGAAGAAGAAAAGGTAAAGAATAGTGTTTACATTTAAAAATAGAAAATGGGCATCAATGAGTTGGTAATGAGAATCAAAAAAATTTTTTTGATATGTTAGTTTAAAAAAAAAGGAAAAACCATGTCCATTAAGATATTTTGTTAGATATTTGTCTAATGCTGAGTTTTCTAGTTTAAGCAAAATATATATAAACTAAAATTTAAAAACATAAATATAAAAATATATATTATATATTTATAATAAGATATTACTTAACAGTGGAAATGGAAACAAATATTAAAAGTATCAACGTAAAGTTTTTTGGCACTGGGTTAAGTGGGGGAGGGAGTGACGACAGATAGAACTTTTTCCTCATATGTAAGTTGATCATCCTTTTAGAAAAATGAGCTCTGAGCAAAATAAAGGGGGGAGGGAACAAGTGACCATCTGGAGATAGAAAAATCCAGGCAAAAGCACAGAGAGAGAAGGCACTTGGCCCATGGGAAGAATGGAAAGAAGCCACCCATGCTGGAGCTCAGTGAGTGGCCAGGGGTTTCAGCATTTAGGGTCTTCAGGTCTATTCTAATTGTAAAGGGAGATCATTGGAATATTGTGTAAAGGACACACAATTTGATTTCCACGTTCAAAGTGGCACACTGTCTGCTGTGTGGAGAATGCAAGGAACTAGTGTAGGTCCAGAGAAACTGTTTCTGAGACTATTGTTAACAGTCCAGGTAAGAGAGAGAGGTTTTGCTCCAAGGCACCAATGGGGGAAAATCTTGAGAAGTGTTTGCATTGTGGATGTGTTTTAAAGGCAGAGGGAACAGAATTAATTGATGTTGTGTTGAAGAAAAAGGGAAGAGCCAGGAATGAGCCCAGTTTGGGAAGAAGGGCAGACAAGGCCTTAGCAACTGTTTGAAATGGCCAAGCCAGTTACTGAAAAGAGGAACACTTAAGGAGAAGCAGGTTTGGAGGAGAAAACAAAAAAGCACTTTTGGGGGGATATTAATTTTGAGGAGCTTATAGGACATCAATGTAGAGACATCCTGTAGGCAATCTAGCATAGGATTCCAAAGTTGAGAAAAGGGGGTTGGGTTGAGATATTAACTTGCAAGTCAGTTTATATATAGAGAAATGATCTTTAGAACCATGAGTTTTAGGGAATTTCCTAGAGATGTATAGACAGAGATCAGGTTTGGAAATGGATTCCTCAAGTTTGCACCATTTAGAGGTGGGAAGAGGAGGAGAAACCAGTGACTCTGGCAGGAAACTAGAAGAGGATGGTGTTCTGCAAGACAGAGGAAGGGATTCATCTGGTCCAATCCAGTGCAAGGTCAAGATGTGGACTGAGAAGGGATCATCAGATGTGATCAGGTGGGGGCCACTGATGATCATGACTAGACTGAATTCAATGGAGGGACTGTGTCAAAGTCTGAATGAAATAAATTCGATCGAGAGAGGGAGGCAAGCAATCTGATACAGTGAGGAGAGAGAACTTTTTCAAGGAGACTTTCTGTAGTAAAGAGTAGAAAAGTGAAAACACAGTTGCAGTAAGAGGTGGGAATAAGGCAAGTTTTCCCTTGAAAGGAAGGTATTAAAGGTAAGGGGTGGGAGGAAAGATATTTCAAGAACAACCCTGGGTAACTGTAGAAGCCAAGTCCTTGGGTGCGCCAGAGGGAATGGGACCCTGTGTACAAGCTGAGGCAGACTCCCAGCTGGTTCACCCACTATAACAGAAAGGAGGGCAGAGGATTTAAGGACCAGTGGGTAGATTTAATGGTGATAGAAGGACAAAGGTGTTTTTGGAGAGTTGCTATTCCCTCAGATGAAATTAGAAGAAAGGTCATTAGCTGAAGTAAGAAGGAAGAAAATGTTGGAGACTGAGGACAAGAAAGAAGGTGTGAAAGAATGACCTCAGAAGTGACTGAGTGGCTTGATCAGGGAAGTAGGACTCACAGGCAGTACTGAGGACAGGTTGATATTAGTGGTCATGAACTTCAAGGAAACTAGTTGTGGTTCTTCCCTGCCATGTTTACCTACTCAAATTCAACAACAGAGTCAGTGAGAGTCAGACTTTGCATGGCTTGGGATTTCCCAAAACTATGGGACATAGGGTGAAGGAAACAGAGATGAGAACGTATACATGGTTCATGGAACATAAACAGAGTAAAGAGGAAAGTGAGGATACGGAGAAGGGGGCACAGTGGGCTATGGAAAGATGCTGGCTATTGGGGCACCTGGGTGGCCCAGTCAGCTGAGTGTCTGAGTCCTGATTTCGGCTCAGGTCATGATCGCAGAGTCTGGGATTGAGTCTGGGGAGGGCTCTGTGCTCAGTGCAAAGTCTGCTAGAGATTCTCTCTCTCCCTCTGCGCACGCTTTCTCGCTCTCTCTCATACATAAGCAAAACTTTAAAAAAATGTTGGCTACAAATATACAAAATTATAGGATAACAAGGAGAGCTTTTGGAGAGGAATATCGGACAAGTCAGATGAGATCACAGACATTGTTTTCTAAGGTGTCTTCAAGAAAAGTTCACCTTCTTATAATACTGTACTAGCAGTGGAAGGACAGGAAGGCAAAGGAATGAACAAGACGATCTCAATTTTTCTTTCTGTCCAATGTAATTAGTTGAGAACACTACAAGAATGATAGATGCCACAGAAAAACAGTCTTTTCAAAGGGAAGATCAAAAGAGTGGAATTTGGGGAGTGTCATCGGGTTAGGGATAAACAACATCTAAAAAACAAAGTATTTGCCCATTTTTTAAAATTACAGACCACAGAAGTATTTTAATATTCTCACTTGTGAACCAGATAGATTCCAAGGAGAAATAACTGAACTATGAATTTTCCTTTCTTGAAAGATCCAACTTGTTATGTTTGATATAAACATTTTTCCTCCTTCATAAAGAACAGTTCATTTGGGTCCTAACTCCACTTAATTGGCTCTGGAGAAGTGAGGCTTTCCTACTGAATTTCTAAGCTTAGGTTTAGACATTTGAATTTCATTTTTCTCATTTGGTTAGATTTATTTTGGAAAGTACCAACAGATGTGCCTAAAATCTCAGTGTGATTTTTTTTTTAAGGTGTGATGGAAAGAATGTAATAATTTGAGATATTTGGCATTCCTGACAATCTTCCTATAGCCAACACTTCATGTCCCAAATTGGGCAACTGTATGGAAAACTAAGACATTTACATTTCTGTCCCTTGATTCTATTTAGCTTATTATGAGGGGGAGAAGCAAAAATGTGCTTGAATGTTCCTTTACGGGGAGTTGGTGTTAGTTGGAAAAGAGCATGCGGGGGTCTGAGGGATCTAGGGATGATCAAGGAGAGAGAGAAGACTGAGATGGCAATGACATGCAGAAGTCTTATTGAGTGACTGACAGATTTGCATTCGGGGGGGAGGCTCCTCACAGTCGGAGCCTGTCCAGAGGCTATGGCACGCAGGGGGTGTGACTCAGAAGGCGGGGAGGACAAGGGAGCCAGGTGACTGGAAAAGGGGCCTCAGTGATGTCCCTATGTGGCATCCCCTGGGGCTTCTGGGTCAGAGATCCCCAAAGGTCTGAAGTGGGTTGGGGCCCTCGTGGCTTGTACCCGTGGGTAAAATTCGTGGGTTAAGCAACGCAGGCGGGCTCGAAAGGGCTAAAAATCTGCTTTGGGGCTATGTTTAAAACAATAGGATATGTGAGAATTTGCATTTGGCGCCAGCTGACTTTTGAGCTGACGGGTTTCAGCTCCCCCAAAGAGATAAGCAACCCACGAGCCAAGGCCCAGAGCCCCCCTTTGGCTCATTTATGTAACAGAGCAAGCAGGGCTGGTGTTGTAAAAAGAAATAAACCAGTTAAAGAAATAGCAAAATTGGAGCCTCTGCATTCCCCCTTTAAAAATTCTGATGTTCTCTAAGATTAGAGTCATTATAATGATCGCTTAACAAGGATAGAGTGCTTACTGTATGCTAGGCTCTTTATATTTTTCTTTTTATTTTCACATCAATCCTCTAAGCTAGTGTTTTTGTACCCATTCACCACAAGGGAAAACTGAGCCCAGAGAGGTTGGTTCCCTAACTGGCTTCAGCTCACAGAGCCAGGGGATGGGAAGCAGGGCTCCGGTTCCAGCGGGCATCTGAAAGAGGAGGTCGTATTGGGCCACAAGAGCATCCAGCCTTTCAGCCAAAGCCCCCCCCACCCCGCCCCCAGGAACCCAGGGAAGGGCTGTAGTTTTTGACCCAGAGCTGCTCTCTGGACTCTTGGAATGGAACAGCCAACAGAGGGTCCCTCCCGAACACTGCCTCTCAGCACCAGAGCGTATGATTGCTCTTTGTATCTCCTCCCCAGCACCTACCCCAGGATGTCCACGGACTGCTTCCCAGCTCCTGATTAATATGAGAACTACGTATAGTTGAAAGCAAGGTCAGAATAAAAATAAATGAAAGTTCTTGCCGTATAAAGGAAAGTAGGAACACTTCCAACCCCATCCCTTCACCTCCCCAGGATTTTCTCTCTCTCTTAAATGAAAATGTTCTGCTCTGCTTTAGAAAGCGCCCCGCTGGAGAGGATAATGCCTGGCGGCAGCTGACCTTCTCACTTCTTGGTAGAGGAGAGGTGATCGCGTGGCTAAACCAAAAGATGAAACACATTCTGCGTTGTTTTGGAAAAATAAAAATGAGCGCAGGCGAGAGTCCCCCTTACTTCACCGAGACACACACACACACAACAGGCCCACTGGGGACAACTTTATAACACCATGTGCTTACGTTCCAGGCCCACGGCCGCTGTGACCAATAACCACCAACTCAGTGGTTTAAAACAACACAAACTGAGTATCTTACAGTTCTGGATGTCAGAGGTTCTAAAGTGAGTATCACAAGGAGAAAAAGGTGTCCTTGGGGCTGCCTTCCTTTGGGAGACTCTAGGGCAGAGCCTGTTTCCTTGCCTTTTTCAGCTTCTAGAAGCTGCCACATTCCTTGGCTCCTGGCCCTTTCTCCATCTTCAAAGCCAGCAATCCCATCCCTCTGACCTCTGCTTCTTTGGTCACCATCTCCTTCTCGGCTGCCGATTCTCTTGTCTCCTTCTCTTGCAAGGACCCTGGCGATTACCCTGGGCTTCCTGGGATAATCCAGGATAATCCTTCCCAGCTCGAGATCTTTACAAAATCATATCTGCAAAGTCCCTTCCACCATGTCAGGGAATATATTCACGGGTTCCAGGGATTAGGACAGAGCCCTTTTTGGGGGGAACATTTCTCAGGCCCCATGTCTGTGTGTGCTGGGTAGGGAGCACTCACCCTTCTCCAAGGATGCTTCACCATGGAACCCTAACAGGCCTCAAGTCCTCCTCCATAAGGTTGACAAAAGAATCAGGAATGCTGCTCAGAAATCTGAAATTCACAACTGAAATCCAAACTCCCAGGCAAAATTTCCAAGTGCATTTAACAGATGTCTCTGCTGTGGGCAAGAATCAGTGTGATGTTTCACCTGATATGCATTAACAATTTTTTTTTTTTAATGAGGGATGAGGTTGCACATTAGAAAAAGTCATAGCATACAGGGACCTCCATCGTCATAGGCATATGGGGGTTGGGGAATGGTTTAATGATTCTACTTTTCGTCTTTAAATGGTTTTTGTTCAAAGGTTGAATTTTGATGTCAGAAATTCATTGCTGAGCTCAGTGATCTTATTCTATACAGATCTCAGCACAGAAACCAGACATCTGTGCTTCCAAACAGACTCTTTTGTGATGGGTTTTTGATGAGGTAATAGTCTCACAGCCAAGGTCATTGTAGCAGAGAGCAAGGACACCGTACTTGGGAGACGCCAGTGGCTCCGGCTGAGTGAGTGCTTTTCAAAAGTCCATGACAAGAGCCAGCACCTACCCCCTGTATTCACTGTATCATGTAACTCTCCCCAGAAATGGAGTGTCAGTGAACAGTAGCTCAGTTTCACGACTGAGGAAATGGGGTTCCCAGGTGACATGACAGATCCAAGGATACATGTTAGTGAGAGCCAGAGAAGGATTCCAGCTCAAAGCCCTTGGATACCAAAACCCCTGCACTTTCAACTATGCCAGGTTGTCTTGGGTGGTGGGCTCTTTCAACCTTCTTCCAGTTCCCACACTGGCCAGCATGATCCCAGGAGGAGGGGGCAGAGAGGCCCGGCCCCACCCTTGAACACAAAATTTCCCACCTAGCTATGCACAAGTCTTCTGAATCACCATTTGTTTCTTAACTTCAATAAATGTCTTAACAGGAACTTTCTGCTTATTTTTTGTCATATTTAATACAACAGTGAGTCGAGATTGCTGTTGAAATTGAGGGATTTTTGTCTTGGGGTCCTGGGAGTTCTAAAATAGTTCCCTTTCATATCTTCCAGAATGTTTGATGTATTTATTCCAATTTTATTGAAAATAGAACAATACTGCCACTTTAGAAAGTGAAAAATATTAGTTCTTATCTCAAATGTGGGAACTTGAAGGATTTTTGCATCGTTTCTTTAAAAATTCAGCTATTTTTACTTCATTGCATTTACAATACAGATACTTTGAAATTCAATTTCCTTACTGCTATAGCCTTACCAATTTATAGAAACTATGCAGTATTTTCATTCTTGATTTATGTACTTGCTTCAAATATTTTCCTGGCTTACCTTTTCATTTTATTTGTTTTCTTATTATACAGTTTCATATCTTAAAAATAACAGTACATTATTCTTTATTTTCCAAGTTGTTTTTTTTTTTTACTTTCTCCTTGTCCTGATAAAGCAACACTCTTTTATTCTAACCATGATTTGTTTTATATTAAACTCTTTACTCAAGGACATATTCTATTTAACTCCTTATCTGGTTTTGACAGTAAGGTGTGGATCTAATTTTTTTAAGTAGTTAACTACTTATCCCAATACAATTTTTAAAAATATTTACTTATTTTAGAGAGAGACAGTGAACGAGAGAGAGAGAGAGTAGGAATGGGGGAGAGGGAAGAAGGGCAGAAGGGGAGAGAGAAGCAGACTCCCTGATGAGCAGGGAGGCCCAAGGTGGAACCTGATCCCAGGACCCTGAGATCATGACCTGAGCCAAAGGCAGATGTTTAACCCACTGAGCCACCCAGGCGCCCACATCCCCCAACACAATTTTTAATATTGTTATATATCCTTACTTTATTGTTTTTTTGTGTTTTTTAAAATATATATTGCATAAATTGAAGGCCAGGTGGGAGTTTTCTTGACTGTCCTGTTGATATGTTATTTTTTGAATGCATCTCTCTTTTTTGTTGTTGCTTGAATATACTATAATAACCAAAAAGATTAATCTGCTTGCAGTGATAATCATTATTTGTTAAACATTTCAAAAGTCATTTCTCTGACTTTTCCATAAAAAATACACACATAAAAGCTGAAAGTCAGTAAAAGTTGTTACAAATAAAGACAACTAAGACATCACCTAAATTGCTCAGGTTAACTGCAAAATCTAGTTTTCTGTAGAAATGTGCCGGGTACAATGTGGGACACATTCCCCTGTGTGTTTTAGCTAGAGGAAAGGATCTCTAGTGCCAAATACTTAGAGTGTTCCTCTAACTTGGGTGCTATGTGATGTTTCAAAACCTATATGGCCCATCCAACCTCAAGAAGCTCCACAGCTCCAGACCAGAGGGGCTTATGTATTAATAGGGCCATGGTGAGGAAAAATGTCCCTACTGATTTAGCGGCTAAACAAATTAGAAAGCATAAGTGAGTCATTTCCTACTCTACTCCATTTATATTCTCACTCCACTACAACATTTTAATGTTTAAAGATTATTACTATTTTTTTTTTACTTTATGAGGAATACCTTTGTGATTTTGATAGGGACAAATCTATCATTGATATAAATTGAAAGCTATGATCTACTTGGATGAAATAGGGTATTTGACAATATTTAATATTGTCATCTGGTTCTTTTTTTTAAAAAAGGTTTTATTTATTTATTTGACACAGAGAGAGAGATCACAAGCAGGCAGAGAGGCAGGCAGAGAGAGAGGAGGAAGTAGGCCCTCTGCTGAGCAGAGGGCCCTATGTGGGGCTTGATCCCAGGACCCTGAGAGCATGACCTGAGCCAAAGGCAGAGGCTTAACCCACTGAGCCACCCAGGCACCCCTGTCATCTAGGTTCTTAGAACACTTCTCAACTTATCTGAGACCCCCATGTAAGTACTGCACTACATTTAAAAATATTTTATCTTTAGGGGTGCCTGGGTGGCTCAGTGGATTAAGCCGCTGCCTTCAGCTCAGGTCAGGATCTCAGGGTCCTGGGATCGAGTCCCTCATCGGGCTCTCTAATCAGCAGGGAGCCTGCTTCCCTTTCTCTCTCTCTGCCTGCTTGTGATCTCTATCTGTCAAATAAATAAAATCTTTTAAAAAAATCATTGAAAATATTGGGATGCCTAGGTGGCTCAGTTGGTTAAGCGGCTGCCTTCAGCTCAGGTCATGATCCCAGCATCCTGGGATGGAATCTCGCATCGGGCTCCTTGCTCAGCAGGGAGCCTGCTTCTCCCTCTGCCTCTGCCTGCCACTCTGTCTGCCTGTGCCCACGTTCTCTGACAAATAAATAAATAAAATCTTTAAAAAAATTTTAAAAATATTTTATCTTTGTAATTAAATAAAAGCAATAAGGCAGGAATTACCCCTAATTCCATGACCCACTTGGCCATCTGATGACATCCTGGCATATCTATCTCCAGTCTTCTTTTAAAAAGTAGAATTAACTTAGTCATTTTTGTAAAAATGATATCGACTCATTAAATAACAATTTTAAAGCATAGAAAAGTAGAGATTTTTATTTTTTAAAAGATTTATTTTAGAGAGAGAGAGAGCACATAGGAGGGAGAGGGACAGAGGGAGAGAAAGGATCCTCAAGCAGACTCCTCTCTGAGTGGAGAGCCCAACGTGGGACTCAATCCAGGACCCTTAGATCATGACCTCAGCCAAAAAAAGAGCTGGCTGCTTAACCAACTTAGCCACCTAGGTGCCTCAAAGATGGGGCATCACCTGTAAACACCAGCACCCATAAATGACTATAGCATTCATTTTAGACAACTTTTCTTGCAATTACATTGATAAAAATACTTGCATAAAAATAGAATCAACCTATCAACACTAATTTTAATAGGAAGGGTTTTTTTTTTTAAGATTTATTTATTTGACAGGCAGAGATCACAAGTAGGCAGAGAGGTAGGCAGAGAGAGAGGAAGGGAAGCAGGCTTCCTGCTGAGCAGAGAGCCCGATGTGGGGCTTGATCCCAGGACCCTGGGATCATGACCTGAGCCGAAGGCAGAGGCTTTAACCCACTAAGCCACCCAGGCACCCCAATAGGTAGTTTTAAATTAACTTTTACTTGTTCCTGTACAGTGAGAAGAAAAGAGAAACAAGTATAAACAAACAAGCTGTTGAACCTCAAACACTGATTGTTTTACACAATAGACAGTATTTCCTAAATGATCCCTCTGTTGTTAGGAAGGGGAATTGGAGGGGTGCCTGGGGGGCTCAGTCAGTTAAGCACCTGACTCTTGGTTTTGGCTCAGGTCATGATCTCAGGGTCGTGAGATCCAGCACCGAGTTGGGCTCTGCACTCAGTGCAGAGTCTGCTTGAGACTCTCTCCCCCTCCTTCTGCTTCTCCCTTTACTCTCTTTCTTTCTAAAATAAATAAACTCTTTTTAAAAAAGAATGGGAGTAGGGGGAAAGTCAGACATTTGAGTCAATATTATTGCCTTGGTTCTTTTTTTTTTTTCTTTTTCTGTAACTATAGTTACTTCCAGAGCACAGAGACGATCTCCTTGCCATACCACCTGAGACCATTAGCATTCTCACACTTCACTCAGTTTCCCATTCTTCACTTCCCATTTTTTTATGTTATGATTTTTATTTCCTAATGTTCAGAAACATACTTTTCTATGTAATATACCTTTACTTGGTATCAGTTCTATATTAAAATGGATTTGATGCTTATTATAGACATTTTCCCATAGTACCTTTATCCTTGAGCCCTCGCTCTTGATCTGAGCATTATATGGCTGGATTTCATTGGAAAGGAGGGTTCTCAAAACAGGCTCACAGATTAAATATTCTCTGAGGTTTCTCATGTTTGCCATTATATTGGACAGATATTTCAGATGAGAAAAATATCCTTAGATCACATGCTCTGTCCCTGAGAACTTTGTAGAAAATGTTCCATTGTTCCCTGGAACTTAGAGGTGTATGGAGAAACTGGAGAAAATTGATTTGTCCCTCATCTGAATAATTCTTTTTTTTAAAAATCTTTGCTGTTCAATAGATGTTTTGTATAGTATTTTATGGAATACAGTGAGTTCTTGCAATATCCTTATTTTTTCTTCATTTCAAAGAAGACATCTTGTCTGAATGACAATTCTCTTTCAGATAATTGTCTGAAAGACAATACTGAATTTTTCCTCCTCTCCCACTAAATAACAATTATCCTTATGTTGGCTCGTCATCATCTGCCTTCTATATCTATTAGTTTTTCTCTAATTGCTTTTAATACTAGCCTTTTTCATTTGTAGTCATTATGATTATCCCAAGCCTTTCCTGTGTTTTTTTCCATGTTTTCCATGAGCATTATTTTATTAAATCCATGCGTATCAACTGTACCATGTAAGAAGCAATTGTGAGAAATTTCTTTCCGCACCCTAGTGTTTCTTAGGGGGTGTGCTTTTGTTGTTGTTGTTGTTATTGTTGTTATTGTTTTGTTTTGCATTGTATGCTCCTTTTTCAAGTGTTTTTTTGATGTAGCACTTTATTTCATCTTTTGTTTTTGGTTTGGTTCATGCTTGGGCATTCTTAGGCAGCTCTGCCCTATCATTTTATTTGTTACAGGGTGAGTAAATTCTTTCCATGATTCTCCAGATCAGTTTGTTTCCACCTCTGAGTTACAGTTAATTCGTCAAGAGTTACATTTCTCATATTCTATCTATTTTTATGAAATGAGAGCATGTGAGTGTGTGTATGTGTATATCGTGGGATGGAGGTGTGGGAACAAAGGACTCAGCTAAGTAGTAGGAAGTCTCTGTTACAATACCTGGACTTTGGGCTCTCCTCTGAGATTTTGTTAACTGTCAAATGACGGACTGATGCTTTTCCTTTGGAAATTTTTTTCAATTCATTATGGAGGTTGGAAGTTTTCATTTCCGAGGAAAGGTTTGGTCCTGCTGTTTACTTTCTGTTTCAGCCATTTTTACTAGTTTCTATAAGTCCTTACTTTTAGAAGGAAAATATAAAGGTATGTGTAGGAATTCTCAAGCTGGCTAACTTGTAAGAATTGAAGTATGGTACTGGCACAAAAACAGACACATAGATCAATGGAACAGAATAGAGAGCCCAGAAATAGACCCTCAACTCTATGGTCAACTAATCTTCGATAAAGCAGGAAAGAATGTCCAATGGAAAAAAGACAGCCTCTTCAATAAATGGTGTTGGGAAAATTGGACAGCCACTTGCAGAAAAATGAAATTGGACCATTT
>PISX010000389.1:0-294467 GCA_004024625.1 Mellivora capensis
GAAAATTCTCACCAAAATACTAGCGAATAGGATCCAACAGTACATTAAAAGGATTATTCACCACGACCAAGTGGGATTTATTCCAGGGCTGCAAGGTTGGTTCAACATCTGCAAATCAATCAATGTGATACAATACATTAGTAAAAGAAAGAATAAGAACCATATGATACTCTCAATAGATGCTGAAAAGTCATTTGACAAAGTACAGCATCCTTTCTTGATCAAAACTCTGCAAAGTGTAGGGACAGAGGGTACATACCTCAGTATCATCAAACCATCTATGAAAAACCCACAGTGAATATCATTCTCAATGGAGAAAAACTGAGCTTTTCCACTAAGGTCAGGAACACGGCAAGGATGTCCTTTATCACCAATGCTATTCAACATAGTACTAGAAGTCCTAGCCTCAGCAATCAGACAACAAAAAGAAATTAAAGGCATCCAAATTGGCAAAGAAGAAGTCAAACTCTCACTCTTTGCAGATGATATGATACTTTATGTGGAAACCCCAAAAGACTCCACTCCAAATCTGCTAGAACTTCTATAGGAATTCATTAAAGTGTCAGAATATAAAATCAATGCACAGAAATCAGTTGCATTTCTATACACCAACAAGACAGAAGAAAGAGAAATTAAGGAGTCATTCCCATTTACAATTGCACCCAAAACCATAAGATACCTAGGAATAAACCTAACCAAAGAGGCAAAGAATCTATACTCAGAAAACTATAAAGTACTCATGAAAGAAATTAAGGAAGACACAAAAAATGGAAAAATGTTCCATGCTCATGGATTGGAAGAACAAATATTGTGAAAATGTCTATGCTACCTAAAGCAACCTACATGTTTAATGCAATCCCTATCAAAATCCCACCCATTTTTTTCAAAGAAATGGAACAAATAATCCTAAAATGTATATGTAACCAGAAAAGGCCTCAAATAGCCAGAGGAATGTTGAAAAAGAAAGCCAAAGTTGGTGGCATCACAATTCCAGACTTCAAGCTCTATTACAAAAGCTGTCATCATCAAGACAGTATGGTACTGACATGAAAACAGAGACATGGATCAATGGAACAGAATAGAGAGCCCAGAAATAGACCCTCAACTCTATGGTCAACTAATCTTCGACAAAGCGGGAAAGAATGTCCAATGGAAAAAAGAGTCTCTTCAACAAATGGTGTTGGGAAAATTGGACAGCCACATGCTGAAAAATGAAACTGGACCATTTCCTTATACCCAGGGGTGCCTGGGTGGCTCAGTGGGTTAAAGCCTCTGCCTTCGGCTCAGGTCATGATCCCAGGGTCCTGGGATTGAGCCTCGCATTGGACTCTCTGCTCAGCAGGGAGCCTGCTTCCCTCCCTCTGGTGTGTGTGTGTGCCTCTCTGCCTAGTGATCTCTGTCTGTCAAATAAATAAATAAAATCTTAAAAAAATAGACTACAAATGGAAGAAGGACCTCAGTGTGAGAAAGGAATCCATCAAAATCCTTGAGGAGAACACAGGCAGCAACCTCTTTGACCTCAGCCGCAACAACTTCTTCCTAGAAACATCACCAAAGGCAAGAGAAGCAAGAGCAAAAATTAACTACTGGGACTTCATCAAAATCAAAAGCTTTTGCACATCAAAGTAAGCAGTCAACAAAACCAAAAGACAACTGACAGAATGGGAGAAGATATTTGCAAACGACATATCAGATAAAGTGCTAGTATCCAAAGTGTATAAAGAACATATCAAACTCAACACCCAAAGAACAAGTAATCTAATCAATAAATGGGCAGGGGACATGAACAGACATTTCTGCAAAGAAGGCATCCAGATGGCCAACAGACATATGAAAAAGTGTTCCGCATCACTCGGCATTGGGGAAATACAAGTCAAAACCACAATGAGACACCACCTTACACCAGTCAGAATAGCTAAAATTAAGAAGTCAGAGAATGACAGATGTTGGTGAGGATGAGGAAAGGGGAACCCTCCTACACTGTTGGTTGGAATGCAAGCTGGTGCAGACACTCTGGAAAACAGCATGGATGTTCCTCAAAAAGTTGAAAATAGAGCTACCCTATGACCCAGGAATTGCACTACTGGATATTTACCCTAAAGATACAGATGTAGTGATCCAAAGAGGCACATGAACCCGAATGTTTATAGCAGCAATGTCCACAATAGCTAAACTATGGGAGGAACCTAGATGTTCATCAACAGGTGAATGGATAAAGAAGATGTGTTATATATACACAATGGAATACTATGTAGCCATCAAAAGTAATGAAAGCTTGCCTTTTGCAATGATGTGGATGGAACTAGAGTGTATAATGCTAAGCGAAGTAAGTCAATCAGAGAAAGACAATTATCATATGATCTCCCTGATATGAAGAATTTGAGAGGCAATGTGGGGGGTTTGGGGGGTAGGGAAGGAAAAAATGAAACAAGATGGGATCAGGAGGGAGACAAACCATAAGAGACTCTTAATCTCACAAAATAAACTGAGGGTTGCTGGGGGCAGGAGGGTAGGGAGACATGGTTGGGTTATGGACATTGGGGAGGGTATGTGCTATGGTGAGTGCTGTGAAGTGTGTAAACCTGGCAATTCACAGACCTGTACCCCTGGGGCTAATAATACATTATACGTTAATAATAAATAAAAAAAAATTTTTAAAGTTGCCCTCAAGATTTTACAGAAGGAAGACAATCTTAAATCTTATTTTCACTTGTATCTCTGAGATAAATATTACTGAGCAACAAATGATGCTGACTGCCTATTTTCAAGTCTAAGTGCTGAACAATGCTGGATAGAGACATTCAGATGATTTTAAAGCCTTGACACACCTCCCTAATACAAGGAAGTGGCTATTCCAGTTCAGACAAGAATAGACACAGGCTCAAGGAGAAATGAATTTAATGATTAAATAAAAAGAGAAATCAAGAGGCAGGAATCTATCAAAATCCTAGAGGAGAACACAGGAAGTAACCTCTTTAATATCAGCCACAGCAACTTCTTTCAAGACATGTCTCTAAAGGCAAAGGAAACAGAACTGAAAATGAACTTTTAGGACTTCATCAAGATTAAAAGCTTCTGCACAGCAAAGGAGAGGCAAACCATGGAATGGGAGAAGATATTCACAAATGACACTACAGACAAATGGCTGATACCCAAGATCTATCAAGAACTCCTCAAACTCAACACTCAAAAAACAGATAATCACGTCAAAAAGTGGGCAGAAGACATGAACAGACACTTCTCCAGTGAAGACATACAAATGGCTAACAGACACATGAAAAAAATGTACATCATCACTAGCCATCAGGGAAATTCAAATCAAAACCTCATTGAGATACCACCTTACACCAGTTAGAATGGCCAAAATTAACAGGACAGGAAACAACAAGTGTTGGAGAGGATGTGAAGAAAGGGGAACCCTCTTACACTGTTGGAGGGAATGCAAGTTGGTGCACCCACTTTGGAAAACAGTGTGGAGATTCTTTAAGAAATTAAAAATAGAGGTACCCCTATGACCCTGCAATTGCACTACTAGGTATTTACCCCAAGAGTACAGCTGTAGTGAAAAGAAGGGCCATATGTACCCTAATTTTCATAGCAGCAATGGCCACAATTGCCGAACTGTAGAAAGAGCCAAGAAGCCCTTCAACAGATGAATGAATAAAGAAGATAAGGTCCATATATAAAATGGAATATTACGCCTCCATCAGAAAAGATGAGTACCCAACTTCCGTATCTTCATGGATGCGAATAGAGAAGGTTATGCTGAGTGAAATAAGTCAAGCAGAGAACGTCAATTATCATAGGGTTTCACTTACTTGTGGAGCATAAGGAATAACATGGAGGACATCAGGAGAAGGAAAGGAAAAGTGAATTGGGGGAAATCATAGGGGGAGACAACACATGAGAGACTGTGGACTCTTGTGAAACAAACTGAGGGTTTTGGAAGGAGGAGGGTCGGGGGGCAGGTGATCCTGGTGGTGGGTATTAAGGAGGGCACATATTGCCTGGAGCACTGGTGTTGTACATAACAATGAATCTTGGAACACTGAAAAAATTAAATTAAATTAAAAAAAGAAATCAAATAGAACTGAGCTGGTATCTTTAGAGATGTTCCTTAGCCACTATGCCAAGGGTTTTACCAGAGAATCCAGGTTCCTAAGGACTGCATTCTTTTTTTTTTTTTTTAAGATTTTTATTTATTTGACACAGAGAGAGAGAGTACAAGTAGACAGAGCAGCAGGCAGAGGGAGAGGGAGAAGCAGGCTCTCCGCTAAGCAGGGAGCCTGATGTGGGGCTTGATTCCAGGACCCTGGGATCATAACCTGAGCCAAAGGCAGCGGCTTAACCAACTAAGCCACCCAGGAACCCCCTAAGGATTGCCCTTTATTTTAAAAATAATTCTTTTATTTTTTTTTATTTTTTTTATTAACATATAATGTATTATTAGCCCCAGGGGTACAGGTCTGTGAATTGCCAGGTTTACACACTTCACAGTACTCACCATAGTTCATATAAGGACTGCATTATCAAGAGCAGGCTGTATTTATAGTTATTGTTAAGGTAATTGCATAGTAATGCATTATTTTATTAAATTTTAGTATATATTTAGTTATTTTCAAGATAGCCTTACATTATTTTTATAAAGTCCCAAGTAAAGTAAACCCTTTAAGCTTTTATTAAAGGCAATTATACAATCCAATAAATACAAAAGAATTGTTAATATTCAGATGTCCTGAATGGCTAGGGAAGCACAGCCCTCAGAGAATAGTGCTTCAGTATAACTGATTCCCACCAATGTGTGCAAAGAGTTCCTACGACAACCATTTTATAGACCCTGCGACCAGTTGATAGATAGGAGAAAATGCTTTACAACACTTTGGATTGCCAATGAGCTAAAATGTTTGTGTTCCTCCATTGTCAATGACAGCATTCCTGGTTCTCTAATAAATAACAATAAAAATGGCCAATACTTAGGATAATCCTAAAAGATACAGATTCAGAATATATATTTTAAAAAGCACTTTAATAAAATATTAACAGTGTTGGAACACAATCTAAAATTTATTCTAGACTTAAGACACACTTTGTTTTCATCCAATTTCAGATTTACTAGGCATGCCTACTCAATTATTTAAGTCCTATTTCAAATACTGTCTCCTTGGTGAAGCTGTCTTTGACCTCTGTCTGCAAATACAGATACTTTCTCCAGCAGTACTCACTGTCCTGCATATGGGCTCTTAGAACACTTTGTACATAACTCTGTCATAATTTATTATTAGAGTGAATTGCTACATATTCCTTTCCTACTAGCTGTGAAATTATCTGAGGCATGGATGGCATCTTAGTATGTTTATCTCCAGTGCTTAATACAGTGCCTAAAACTGAGTGGTCACTTATTAAATATGGGTTTGGTGGAATGGTGCATATGCAGCCAGTGAAAAGTGACCATGAGAGGCGCCCGGGTGGCTCAGTCAGTTAAGCGTCTGCCTTCATCTCTGGGCATGATCCTGGATTCCCAGAATTGAGCCCCACATTGGACTACCTGCTCAGCAAGGAGTCTGCTTCTCCCTTTGCCCCTCATCCCGTCATGTTCTCTCACTCTTTCTCTCTCTCTAAAACAAATAAAATTTTTAAAAAGAAAGAAAGAAAAGTAACCATGAGTTATACTAGCAGCTGCCACAAACATTTTTAGCCATAAAATTTCTACAATCAGTTAATTCTCTTTGGTTTCTTAGATCATGCTCCATGTACATTTTCATTTTAAAAACTCTCTGTGGATTATATTTAGCCAAAAGACAAAGTATCTACTGACTTAAAGGCTTCCCTTCTGTTAAGAGCTCTTTAAGCAAATTGCAGAATTTTGTGCCTTTGTACAGCTATGAAAATAAATTATGAAATGTATTATCTGATAGATCACATGCCTAGATCAAGTTTTGTGGGTTTTTTTGTTTTTTTTTTTAAGATTTTATTTATTTGAGAGAGAGAGCATGAGTGGAGTGGAGAAAGGTCAGTGGGAGAAGCAGGCTCCCCGCTGAGCAGGGAGTCAGATGTGGGACTCGATCCCAGGACTCCAGGACCATGACCCAAGCCGAAAGCAATGGCTCAACCAACTGAGCCACCCAGGCGCCCCCTAGACCAAGTTTTTAAACTATATTTTCTTTAACGCCTATATGATCCATCTGGAAACAAGTCAACTATTAAGAAATAAAGAGATTGTGAGCAGCACCTGGAGAACGTTGAGTTTTTCTGGATGCCTGATAAAGGGTTTCAAAAGGCTTCTGATTGAATTGTTAAAGGAGTTCATTTATAACCCTTGAAAGAATAAAATAATATATTGTGATTACATAGTATCTGTCTGACAACAAGGAGTCCTGAATTCTGCTAATGTGGTTTGACTCTGAAATATCCCAAATGAAGTTGTTTTCAAAAACCCATCTCACTATGGGACAGGACCAATTGTCATGAGCAGATGGTAATCATTAAACAGAAACATGGTTTTCCTTTTTTGTGTTTATGGCCATTTGTTTCTAGCACATTTATTATCATTTCCTTCTTGTAGTGTTTTTACTGGTGGAACAATGAAATTTTGGCTAGGTACAGAAGATAAAGAATTACTTTAAGATTACATTGATCTTTTCAGTCCAGGCCACACACAGAAGACAACACTATCAGTGCCAGCATCATGTCCTCAGCACCGGAAAGGATGACTAAATCAACATAGAAGTCTAACTTAACAAAATCCTGTAATGTTCACTATTTAAATAATAATCCTATTAGGAAAAGTGAAACACTTCTCATCTACCAGCAGGACAACAAAATAGCATCAGTCCCAATCTCAGTCCAGCAGCCTTTTTTATAGAAATTGATGAGTTGGGGTGCCTGGGTGGCTCAGTGGGTTAAGCCTCTGCCTTCAGTTCAGGTCATGATCTCAGGGTCCTGGGATCAAGCCCCGCATCGGGCTCTCTGCTCAGCAGGGAGCCTGCTTCCCTTCCTCACTCTCTGCCTTCCTCTCTGCCTAATTGTGATCTTTGCCCTTCAAATAAATAAATAAAATCTTTAAAAAAAATAAATTGATGAGTTATTTTTTAAATGTATATGGACGTGCAAGAACCCAGAGTAACCCAAACTTTTAAGAAAGGAGACTAAAGCTGGAAAGTCAAGACTGGATATAAAACTATAATAATTAATCAGTGTGGGTCTGGCATACAGATAAATAAACAGATCAGATCAACAGAACAGACTAGAAGGCTCAAAAATTGATTTACACTTATTTAGTTATTTGGTTTTTCATAAAGACTTCAAAATAATCCAATGAGAAATGAAATCCTTTTCAGCAAATGGTGCTGAAATAAATATATATTCACATGAAAACAAACTCTGACCCCTAATGCATACCATACACAAAAATTAATTTGAGATGGATCATAGGCCTAATCCAAAAGTTAACATTATACAATTTTTAGAATGAAATATAGGAAAATCTTTGTGACCCAGAGGTAGCCAGATTTCTCAGATAAGAGAAGGCAAGGGCTATAAAACAAAAAATAACAGAATTAATATTAAAAAAAATTTACTCGTTAAAAGACATCATTAAGACAACAGGCAAGTCACAGAGCATGAAAAAATATTTATAAAACTTATATGTACTGCAGGACTGAAATCCTTTATTATAGATAAAGATATGGCCATATCAAGAGTATGGTGATTCTGTTTGCTGTTGATAGGCAGGAACTACTAAGAAACAGTAGCCAGATCAGCCCTGGTAAGAGGACATTCAGACTGCTGAGCCCATGTATATATTCTCTATTCCTGTCACCATGGCCACTCCGCCTATGAGCTCATGGAACAAGTACTGGATGGAGAAAGAGGCATCTGACATTTAGAGAACGTGTCCTTTAGTATACCTAACTGTTGAAATACTTCTCTACAGTAGATGCCATTCGGTGAACAATTGCAAGACACAATTATTTTCACACTATATGTCAAGCTTCAGAGGTCCATCCACATGCATTTTTTCCAGACCTCCTTGACACTACACTTTCAGCCCTATTCTTCCTAAGTCCCTGATCATTAAACCAAACAAAAAGCAATTTCCCATCAGTCAACGTAGATCCATTCTTCTGGTCATCCCTTTGTGTAGACAAGGTAGACAATAGAATATCCCACTCACTGTTCTGCCTACTAGGATGATTTCTACTCACCCTTTCCCTCCAGATCACCCCTGAGACTGCAGTGTTACAGCAATGCACATACTGTTGGTGCTAGCAAATTGTTGGTAATCATCCATAAACCTGGCCTTTTTTTGCCTCCTCAGCTGACTGGTTATAAGGAGCTCTCTATAATCACAGGTGTGTGCTGAAAGAGATGAGACAGTGCAATAGAAGTTCTTGTCAAAGGAACCTGAGCCTGTACCACTTGCACTTAATAACAAAGTACTGCTGCATATGTCCAAATTCATGGCCTGGTGGGTCAGAAACACCCAACTCATGATGGAAAGCTCAGGCCACATGGCCGCTTGATGTCCCATGACTAGGCATTCAGTCTCTACCAGGACCCACTAGGAAGCTAGGATGTATTTCTCAAAAGAGAAATACTTGTTTAGCCCCCAGCTCTGGAGGTTTGATACCCTCCTACTGGTGCTTGCAGTGACTTGACAGTACATCAGTATTTGCCATAGACACTCTGAGTATCACTGGATCTGCTAGGTCATGAGGCCCAATTAGCAGAGCAGCCTAAATTGAAGCCTTAACTTGCTGCACAGCCTTCTCTTGCTCTGGGTCCCCACTCAACATCAGGACCTTCATGGATTATTCAGTAAACGGTTTCAATTAAGGTATATGTTGTCTCCAAAATCCATAAAGGCTACAAGCACCAAAGCCCCATTTAGTGCTAGGTGGTACAAGGTAAAACATGCCTTCCACTCTTGAGGGGATATGTTCATAGGTTCCAAACCATTGGGCTCCAGAAACATCACTGAGATGGCTGACCCCTGGATATTTGTGTGATTTCTCTCCCTTCCTCTGCTTTGCAAATACCAGGCCAATTAATGCAATCTATGAGTTGAGGCTTCTCTTTTTTCCACAACACTGAGATACTCTGTGAACTATCCTCAACTATCTCAGTAGGTGCACCTTTACATAATCTCATGACTTTACATAGCAAATATAGTATCTTCTGTATTGGTTTACCACCACTGCTGTAATGATGGCCACAAATTAGAGGCTTGAAAAAAAACACATTTGTTTTCCAATTCTGGTGGTAAGAAGTTCAAAATGTATTGATAGGGCTGCCTTCCTTCTGGAGACTCTAGGGGAGAACTGATTACCTTGCCTTTTCTGGCTTCTAAAGACTACCAGCATTCGTTGTCTCATGTCCCTGTATCACTCTGATTCCATCTGTGGTCTCTTCACCTTCTCTGACTCTCTTGTCTCCTCCTTATAAGGAATTTTATGATGACATTAGGCCCCCTCAGATAATACAGGGTAATCTCTTTATCTCAAAATCCTTGCCTTAGCCACATCTGCAAAGTCCCTTTTACCCTGTAAGGTAGCATATTCACAGTTTCTGTGGAGTGGGATATGGACATATTTGGGTACCATTATTCTGCCTACCACATCCTAAACTGAGGGCTGCTTTGAAAACATTTCATTAAGTATTCCAATATTTTTTTTTTCTTCTTGTGGTTATTGCTCAGAACTTCTAGGAAAATCAAAGGAAATAATTTTCCTTTGGCCAGCTTCTGACTGATCTGAGTGTTGTCTGTTTAATCTTTGCTTTGGGGTCTTAGAGCAGAGTGGAGACTGATGGTGTTTCAGAGAGGTACAGTGTGGGGTCTGAGTCTTGGCACTGATACTCACTATGGTGGGTTTGGGTAAGTCTTCTTACATAGAGAATAAAACCATTTTTACTGTAGAAATTAAATCGCATGATGTAGGTTAAACATATAGTCTGATATTTGACACAGAGAGGGGCACTCCATAGGTGGGGATATTATTATCACAGCTACAATTACTTATTTAGATGAGATATTCCCAATTCTGAATGTCCACGGGAATCATTAACAAAACAACAAAGTCCAGGAACCGCCCTCAGAGATTATGATTTAATTGCTCTAAGATGGGTTCTGGACATCAGTATTTTTCAAAAAGTTCTCCAAGTAATTCTAGGTGAAAATCAAGGCTGAGAAAACACTGACTTACATAAAATTGGCTAGGATATTAACCAAACATTTTCTTGTATTTACCACAAAGATCATTGCGGCACATTTTGAAAACACTTTGTTTTATTTATTTTATTTATTTTTAAAGATTTTATGTTTTCATTTGAAAGAGAGAGAGAGACAGCAGGAGGAGAGAGGAGAGACAGAGGGAGAAGCAGACTCCCCACTGAGCAGGGAGCCCAATGTGGGACTCAATCACAGGACCCTGATCATGACCTGAACCAAGGGCAAATGCTTAACCATCTAAGCCACCCAGATGCCCCAAAACTATTTGTTTTAAAGTCATTATTTAAAAATATACTTTAGAGATATAATTTGACTAAAACATACATGTGGTAAAAAGATGTATACTGACTACAAGAGACTTTTTTTTCATTAATGTGTTTGGGCTTGGAAAAATATTCTGATTTTATCTTTTTGGTAAGTAATGATTTCACTTTTTAAAAAGCTGGCTATTTCTCTATTGAGAGTCTACAAGAGGTTTTTTATGTAGTTTTTGAAGACAGTGGGAAATAGTGACTTGTTTTAAAAATTATCATTTGATATTTAATGCCAGTATTTTAACAAAGATCAGAAATTACTGTCCCCAATATGTTGAGGGTGTGCTCTTGTTAAGAAAATACTCTCAATGATTTTTTTTAAAGATTTTATTTATTTATTTGACAGACAGAGATCACAAGTAGGCAGAGAGGCAGACAGAGAGAGAGGAGGAAGCAGGCTCCCCGCTGAGCAGAGAGCCCGATGCCGGGCTCGATTCCAGGACCCTGGGATGATGACCTGAGCCGAAGGCAGAGGCTTTAACCCACTGAGCCACCCAGGCATCCCCTCTCGATGATTTTTGTCCTGTGGCTTCAGAATAAGCATTTACCTCATATTATCGGTTGAAGTAAAGATTCTGATTGTGTCTCTACAAAATTAACAAGATGACTTAATGAACTTAGAACAAGCAACTGGGAGGGCAAGATAATTTCTGAAGGAAACTAACTGAATGAATTGACAGGTCATTTGAATTTATTTACCTAAGTATCATCTATAGATTAAAAAACTAAATTATTGGTAATGTGTAGAAAGGAGATGTATATCATATTCCAAATTACAGGGGCTTGTGTTACTGTTAGTTTTTCTTTGCAATCAGTATCTTAAAGATCAGAATTTTTAGAGAATTAAGCCTTTATTTGGGTTCTAAGAAACTCTGACCCAGACTCATGTTTGGATATTTTTGTGGAGAATAAAATGAAACTGTGTATCCATAAAAAAATATTTTTGGGAATAAATGAAACAATTATCTTTCATAGCCAACTATTTTTATGTCATAAGGGCAAATAATAAGAAACAGAACTATCTTTTAAAACATGTATTTGCATATCAAGCTAACCAAACCAAGCAAAAACTAATGTTTTCTCATTAATGAAAAAAAGATATCTCCCCTCCATAACGTAGTGTGTTGATTCCCTGGATATTTTTAAGAGAATAAATCTTCTTGCTAAGAGTATCATTTCTGTATCAAAGAAAAATATCTTTTCTTATATTCTTTTCTACCGATTATTTAGCATTTGCCTCAAGTATTACATTTCTAGATAAAGGAAGGTATTCCTTTTGTGAAAGGGCTTTTTGTGTTTTTGTTAAAGGAAAGATAACCCTAGGTCCTTCCTGGTCCTTTCTGTTGAAAAATTATGGTAAGTCAGTAGTCTGCAAAATGAGATGGTCACATTCCCATAGTTATGCAAAGCAATCCATTGGGGAATGGGAAGAAAATATTCATTTACCCCTACTTATCATGCAGCTTTCATACAGAAAGAAGTAAAATACATTTATATTTAAAATATGAATTGACAGTAGTGTGTGTATATAATTTATAAATGAATTGCTATATATTGGGACTGCATGAAAAACCATTTTGCTCTTAGTGACAGATGACCAAAGGAGTATAGACTCTCACTAGCATTGGTGCCCTTTTCCAACTGCATCCCTGTGGGTTCTGGATACAGCTGTGGAATGCTGGATTTACGAAAGTCTGAAGAAAACTTCATTGCTCTACAGGACAGAATGAGAAGAAACTGGAATATGATGGAGTGAATGGCACATTTCTACTGGGAGAGATGAGGGAAAAAGGTGAGGAGGAAGAGAGAAGGAAGAGGAGCCAGGGAAATATTGAAAGTCTAGGTTATCACATGTAAGGAGGATATATTGAGAAGTTTTATGGGGCGCCACAGCTGCAAATTTTTTTAAAAACAGGGCCTTCTTTTGCTTAATGTTACATAAGTGTTCATTGATGGCCCTTCTCCCTTGACTCCCAAATCTCCAGTGAAAGTTCTTCCATCTGCCACAGCCCTGAATATATAGCAACTGGGAAGAGGAAATAAAGGGGAAGAGACCATATTCATGTCATTGCCATGGCAATAATAAAGACACCATTACTTCATCTGCTTCCTCACTCTGGAATCTTGAACATCATATGACATTCAGGCTTATCAATCTAACTCTAAAACTCCTCTTTCAGCCTACATGAACCTTTCCCTGGAACCCTGACCCAACACTACGCTGCCTAATTTGGACTTCACCTTTTTGGGTAACCGTCTTTATGTTTTCTCAGTAACAATCATTGATACTTAGCTCCTGTCAATATCAGTAAACTATAGTTAGTATACTTGATTAAGTTACCTTCAGAATTTTGAAGTATTTTCAGATAAATGAGCATACTAATAATGGTGTATCTGTGAGTGTTAGCAGGGGAAGAAAAGGCAGTGTTCCCAGTTCACAGGGGGATTTCTAGTATATAAAAGGAACAGCACTGTGGTGCCTGGGTGGCTTAGTCTGTTAAGCATCTGCCTTTGTCTTAGGTCATGATCCCAGGGTCCTGGGATCAAGGCCCATGACAGACTCCCTGCTCATGAGGGAGTCAGCTTTTCCCTCTCCCTGTACCCCTCCACCTGGTTATGCTCTCCCTCTCTCTCTCAAATAAATAAATAATACCTTAAAAAAAAAAAAAAAAAAAAGGAACAGCACAGTCTCTGGAGTTTATCCAAGAAAAGAAGATTTAAATTCCATGCCAGGACCTGCACTAACAGTGGAAATTTGAGCTATGATATAACCTCTTCGAGTTGTAATTTCCTCATTCAAAAAATGGAGGTAATACCTACTTACCTAGAAATGTTAAAGTAAGGGGTGCCTGGGTGGCTCAGTGGTTTAAGCCTCTGCCTTTGGCTTGGGTCATGATCTCAGGGTCCTGGGATCGAGCCCGCATCAGGCTCTCTGCTCACCAGGGAGCCTGCTTCCCCCACTCCTTCTGCCTCCCCCTCTGCCTGCCTCTCTGCCTACTTGTGATCTCTCCCACTCTATCAAATAAATAAAATCTTAAAAAAAAAGAAATGTTAGAGTAATAAATTAATTATATATGCATATAAAATGTCTAGCACAGAATAGATTCTCAACTAATGGTAACTGTTATTATTATTACATATAATTAAGTCTGGTGGTCTTAACATTTATCAACTTGATACTAGAATACAGGATAACTTGGGCAGCCAAACTAACTACACAACTGATGTTCCAAAGTGCCTCATTCCTGTCTGACTAAGCCAGAGAAGCACCCCCTCACATATACATTGAATTTGTGTTATTTGAGCTGGTATATATTTCTCCTTATATGTTACATAGACAAATTAGAAAAGAAATATTATTTTTAAAATCCCTCCATATTTTTATTCTTTTTTTCACATAACCTTATCTTATCCTTATTTTCTTCCTTAAAATGTTCATGTTGCTGGCAAAAAGAACTTAAACACTTGAAAAATTTAAATTATGCATTTTGTGGCTGTGCTATAATGGAATCTTCAAGAAAAGAATTTATACAAATAAATGACATCAGGTAATAATTTTTAAGTTATTAATGTATTTTTCTCTTTTCCTTTCTTTTTCCAAGTTATCTTGAAATATCTATTTAACAGGAAAGAAATAAGAACTTGTTACTAGAGAAATACAAGAAGTGAAGAGGTCACATTCAACCACTAACATGCAAAATAGAGCTCCGCAGTAACCAAGAAGCAAAGCTACAGACAGAGAGAAAACTGTTCAGATTACTTCATTTCTTCCATTCAAATATCAAGGGCTCAAAGGACCCATCTCACAACTGAGATACTTTTTAACCTATGACAGAAAAGTACCCAAGCTTGCTTCTGCTCAATGGCAGAAGGGAGATACGATGCACGGAAAGAAAAACAAACAAAAAGCCCATTTTCTGGTCCCAGGGGAGACTAGGAAGAAACAGAAAAAAAAAAAAAAAGCATGAGGTGAGTGTCTGACAACCTTCTCTCCCCCTTCTCAGTTTTTCAGAGAGAGGAAAAGGTAATTTAGAAAAGTGAAGGCAACATGGGGAGATAGAGTGACTGTTCTCCAGTATCTTATTTAAGATGTAGGAAGAGTTCACCTTCTATGATGCTCTTGTGCTAAACTGGGGCTTGGCCATACTTCCTTGATGTTCTATGAGATAAGAAAGAGGGGCTTTAGTGCTTAACTTTGCCAAGCTGCTTTAAAGACTTCAATGATGTGAATGAGTGTTGAGAATAGAGAGGGCTTATGGGAAGAAGCACAGTAATCCCTGGCAGAGGCTAGGTTTGAGAATCAGAGGTCATGGAAAAGCCTCAGGGGTCTACACCCAGCCAGAAATCAAGTCATCTAGGGAGTGCTGTCAAAATCTGGCTAGGACAATAGGCATCACTTTCTAAATAACATTACTTAACACTAATTTAGAGCAGCATTGGAGGTTGCTTTTAATTGGGACCAGGTGGTAGCCTGGCCTCCCCCACAGTGATCTAGAACTCTCT
This sequence comes from Mellivora capensis, assembly GCA_004024625.1. Taxonomy (NCBI): domain Eukaryota; kingdom Metazoa; phylum Chordata; class Mammalia; order Carnivora; family Mustelidae; genus Mellivora; species Mellivora capensis. Next base: position 15,046 of record PISX010000389.1, read on the forward strand.
TCCCAACGTCATCTGGGAATTCCTTTCACTATTCCTGGGTTGCAACACTATTTTTTGAGTCCCATATTTGTTTTCGTATGCATTATTTTCTGGAGCATAGCAGTCTCCTGAAAAGGGTTTTGTTGTTGTTGTTGTTTTCAGCGGCAAGATCTTGGGTACCTGAAAATGTCCTTATTATACACTTATCCCTCAAGTAACAGTTTTAGTTTATTTATGAGAACTCTGCCCTAATTAGAAAGTTGTTAAAAAAAATAGGTCCGTTAATTTTAAAGGGAAAAAATTTTGACACTTTTCTTTATGAATGCAAAATGCCCAAACGATTTTCACAGAAAAATATATCAGTTGAGCAAATTAGTGTTTATATAACTAAACTATAACAATCTGAAAATAAATATATATGGTTTTTAGGTGAAATTTAAGGTAATAAACATTCATGATACTCACCAAGGGGAGAAGAGTCAACTTAACAGTGGGTGGTGGTTAGTGGAGGAAGGTACAGGAAGCAATTCTTTGAAGGATAGTGGAGAATGAGACCGATAATCAACTTTCAGGCAGGCATTCAGTCTAAAGCAGATATGCTTGATGGTATTTTGTTTTGAGACTTTGGTAAAATAAATGCTATGCATGACCTCATTTTGAAATACAGGTATATGATTTGTATACACTAAAGGGTCATGGAAAACCATGTGTCTTCCTTCTTGGCTCTTCACCCATATTGAAGAATGGGGCACTGAGCTCTGACTGGACACTGCATGTCCAGAGGTGAGATGGGGGGTGAAAACTATCTGGTGAGCGATGGGGACACAGATGCTTATTTTAGGACCTCCAAATTATAGAATTTGTAGAATTTTCCTTTTAGACTGGTTTGTTTCTACAGGAAGCACTGCTCCAATGTTTTACTAAGGAATGCACTTGAGGGACAGCAAAGGCTTAGTTAGCTCTCAGTACTCTCACAGCTGAATATGGGAAGAGGGTCAGGGTCTCCTAGTTCACTTGTATACTTTCAATTAATCAAGTCTTCAGTATTTGTCTCTAAGTCTAGTGCCAGTCTGACTCAATTTCTCCAGAGAACGAATTTCTTTTATACTACCAGGATGTAGGAAGGTAGATACGAGCAAAAGGCAAGGATAGAATTAAGATGCCTAAGGGCCCTTTTTTCTTTTTTGAGGGGTGTAGTGGGGGGAGGGGGAGAGGGAGAGAAAGAGTCTTAAGTGGGCTCCACAGTCAGCATGAAGCCCCATGCGGGGCTTGATCTCAAGACCCTAAGATCATGGCCTCAGACGAAATCAAGAGTCAGATGCCTAACTGACTGTGCCACCCAGGTGGCCCTGCCTGTTTCTTAAACAGATTTTCAAACAATCTTTCTGCCTTCCTGGATACCTATTGCCTCGGATTCTCGAGACTTTATAGTTCTATGCCACTTACCCCCTTGTGTCATTGACATTTCTCTCTACAAAACTTAGATATCTACTTTTTCTTCAGTTTTCCTCTTCAAAAATGTGTTGACATCTTTTATATATTATCATCTCCCATCCATTTTTACCCTTATATTTTATACACTGCTATTCATTTACATAGTTTTTTTTAAAAAGGGGGAAGCATGAATTCATCTATAATATTTAACTAGTTTTCCTCTCTTTCTCAGAATCCCCCCCAAAACCTAGAAGTTTTGCCCACATAAAATGATTTTGAACTAAAATTTCAGTGTAGACTAAAGAGTAAACAGGAAAGACTACAGTGACAAAGAAAACTAGAACTTAGGAAGTGTTCCAGCTGACCTGGAAATGAAACTTGGAATAATACAGGTATGGAGAGTTTAATTATTAAATGGTACCACACTGATTAATGTGTAAAAGAAAAGATTTGAGTTAAGTAAACCTGGATTCAATTTGGGCTCTGCCACCTATTAGCTGTGTGACTTAGAAAAAGTTGTTTTGGCTTCCTCCTTTGTAAACCAAGGACAACTAGTGCCTAAGATAAGGTTTCCGTGAAGATTGAAGTGGGTAATATTAAGTGCTTAATCTAATACCTCACACAAACATGGTGCTTTATAGTAGTTTTTAACTTTGGCTACCCATCACAATATTTTGTATTCCCGAAGAGTTCAATGTTTTATAACACCATTACTGTTATCATTTTTATATAGGATGTGTATAGTACACATAGTAAATATATCCTATAGCATATGAGTGTATTTTATGGTATGTAATATGAGTGAGCAATTTTTAGAGGCTCTGGCAGAAGAGGGATGAAGCCAGAAACAGAAAGAAGGAGCGGAATCTAAAGTTTCATCTTTGAAGTCACCTACTCCTATTCTACTCTACCTGCCTTCCACATTGTAGAGATATTTTTTGCTAGTGGTGGTTGCTCAGTTATCCACTGAGCTCCCCTGTGGATGTTGAAAGGGTTAGATCTATGCCAGGAGAAACAAGAGTAAAATTTACAGTTGAGCTAAACTTCTGAGTGTCACAAAGTGTTGACGTTATGAACTGACACTTCACCTGGTTTCTTCCAGACTCTATTCTCTCTTTCCCTTTGGTCTTCTTTGGGCTTAGCATAAGTCTATCTTCAGAACCACAGGCAAACTGCTACTAGAGACAATGACCAGGGATCAAATGTATGGTATCATGATTTGGCATTGCTTGAGATGCTCAAGGATCTCAAACCCGGCAGAGAAAACCTGGGAACAATGCATGTGCTGGTCTTTCATTAAAATCAAATACGTTTAAGTTCTAAATCTGAAACTTGGACAGCAAAAGGAAAATTATAAATGTTAAAATCTGTTTCAATAATTTTTCAAGCCAGTCAAATACCCCTTGAATCAGCCTCGAATATATATATTAATATGTAATCAATGCTATTAATTATTAATTAATTTCATAGTATATTTATCATATTGTATATAATTATATACTATATAACATATTATTATTATTAACATATAATAATATATTTATTTCCTTATCTTTCTCCCTCTCTGTCTCTCTGTTTCTCTGTCTCTCCATTGATACCATCATGGAGTTAGAGTAATATAATTCTCTTGCTTAAAGCTTTTCTCCCCCATTCTAAGTTGAGCATGGTAACAGAATGAATGTTGGGATAATTTTTCAAATAACTTATACTAAAAATTTCAGTGGGAGGAAAAGAGAGGAGCTCTGCATATGCATAAAACTCTACCTAAATAAATAATACTGCATGCATATACAAACACATTTTATTTTAACCATTTTCCATGTGGTGCATTTTTATTCTTTTAATACCTTCAATTAATAGCCACATTTACACACAGAAAATTTCCTCTGGGTATAGAGAAACAATCTTTTGTTTATTCTAGATTTTCCACCTCATTATCTTTAATAATGTACTTTGTCTTCTCAGTTACTTGCAAGGAGAAAATGATTAAACGGTAGTTACAGATAAGAGAGGCTTTAAACATTTCAAGAAAAGGGATCTGGTTTGAGGCTGAATTTACTATCTTCTTGATGTCTGATACAGACTGAAGGCAGAGGCTTTTTAGTACACTAAGTTATAATTTTAAATTTTTCATATGTGGAAATCATGCTGGTGTCTTTTAGAGTTTGGGGCCCAATCTAATCACACTAGTCCTTCACAGTGGAAAAGCTTTCCTGGCTGTCATCAGAGAAAGAAATGTAACAGAGAAATGATCAGTGAGATGTAGCACAAGAAGGACTTTGCCTATTGCTGGCTTTGGAGATGGAGGGCTAAGAGCACAAGACAAAGAATGTAGGTGATCTCTAAAATACTATTTCCAGAAAGGAACAGAGTCCAGGCCAATATCTTGATTTTAGCCCAGTGAGTTTATATGTCTGACTTCTGATTCGGAGAACTATAGGATAATAAATTTCTGTTGTTTTTTGATACTAAGTTGGTGGTGATTTGTTATGGCAGCCATAGAAAACTAATATAAACTTCAATAAATTTTATAATCTAAGTACTTCTTTAGCATTTCAACTGTGTTAAAATAAAAATTACCTTGATGAAAATAATTTCTATCATAGAGAGGATAAGTAATTAAATTTTTTCAATATTTCATATGACAACTCTAAGATTCAATAACTGCACACCAAGTTTTTACTCACAAGAAGGCAAACAGCTATCTTCATGACAAATAAATTCTAAAATTAAAAAAGAAACTTCCAGTTATAAGACAAGCAAGTTCCGGGAATGTAATCTACAGCATGTGAACTGTAGTTAACAATATTGTACTGTTTATCTGAAAGTTGTTAAGAGAGTAGATCTTAAAAATCCTCATCACAGGAAAAAAAAACTTTGTAACAATATCAAATGATGGATGTTAACTAAAGTTACTGTGGTAATCTTTTACAATATACACTTATATCAAATTATCATGTTGTATAACCTAAACTAATACAATGTTACATCTCAATTAAATCTCAGTAAAACTGGAAAATATTAAAAATGCTTTATAATACCAAAGAATTAATCTTATGTAAATTTTAAAAATAATACACAATATCTCTTCTCACAAAGTAGCTGCCAAATAATTTTTTCTAAGTCTCAGAGTCTATACTAGTTATAGCTAAATCCCAGATGATCAAACATTCTTATCAAGGCTTTAAGAAGTAACTTATAAAGCTGTTTGGGGATGTGTACTAAATATATTTCAATTTTAGGACTTTTGTGTATGAATACAACCAAATATAAAGATTCACAAGCAGAAATAGAAAAAAGTACTTCAACAACTGGAAATTTACATCGTGAGAGAAAATGGGATAGTGGGAAACAAAGGAATAAATGATTCATTTTCTGGAAATATTGGTTTCCTGGAAAATAAGGGCCATTTTCCTCTAACATGAGAAATGTTATGATTTAAATATGAAAACAGAATAGATTAAAACAAAACAATTTGCCATACTCAAATGAAATTCCTTTAACATAGAATACTCTGATATTTTCTAAACTAACATGGAATTTGTTAACATATTTAATTAGCACTCCAGAATAAGGCACCAAGCATGTTTAGATCTCTATTGTGCAGAATGCTCCATTAGCTACTGTGAGGTATTTCAGGAAATCTGGTCTCTGACATTAAGGAGTCTAAATACTCCCTAGGACTCTAGGTAAACATAAGTGAAACCATGTAGAATTACTACATGACAATTATCAAGGAGCACACAATATTAAAACGACATATAAGACTGATTGCATTAAAATGTTATTAGTCAGGGAAGATAAGAGATGGGCAGCCATATCCAGAAATAATTCTGGTTGCCAGGTGGACAATGTAAATGGAGATGTGCTGAGAAAACCACTTTCAGTGGAAAAAACATGTCCCCTACCAGCCCTTCAAGATGACTTAAATTTTCACCATTAATCTGACCTGTCAGCCATTAATCTAACCAGAAAATATGTATTGAATACCACACACCAAGTTGCATGCATTCCAGTGTTAAGTATTTTCCTTTCTTCCTCTTTCTTTTTCTTCAGTTTTGGGCCATTTTAAATATCATTGTTCTCTGGAAAAGATAACATAGAAAATCATTATCAGATCCTAACATGTAATTATGACCCACATTTTCCTCTCCTCCTTCTTTCCTAACTTCACTGAAGAATTACACTCACCTTTTAGGTTATGTTCCAACCCAATGTCTACACTATAGCCGAGCTATCTTCTAAAATCGTAATTCTCATTATCTTCTCATATGACTGATTATTACTCAAAATTTACCTGCCAAGTGGCCCAATTCTTCAGGGCCCTAAAAGAACAGCTGAAGTGAAATGAAGAAAAGGTAAGGCAGGCCTGGTGAGTAGTTTAAGAAGTGACCTGAGCTTGATCACTTTTATGAAGTCTGGAGGTCCTGGTAAAATACCCACATGAGAGATATTTAGGTAATGATACAATGGAGCATGAGTGCATGTATATATTTTTGAGAGGTATCATTTTCTGGAAAGAAAGACAACAGTTTAGCATTTGCTATGAGCACAATTGATCTACATACAATCACCAAGAGTTTGGGACTTAAATGTTCAGCAATCTATGCAAAATTGGAAATTCATAACATGGGAATGGAGTACCTTCTGAAAGAGATAAATGTTAAGGGAAAGGAGCAAAGTACAAGGGATTAATTCCTGGAAATCTCTAAAGGGTGGCAGGAAAAAAAAGGAAATCAGAGAAAGAGCACGAAGGAGAGAAATAATAAGGAAAAAAATGAACCTTATAAAAAATTTGCATTAGGGCTTTTTAAAAAATTCTATTTTATTTGCAGTCAGAGTTTGTGTTCTGTGAAATTCCTCCTGATTCTTCTCTGGGTCAGATAGGTTTTGATACTAAGCAGGCGAAATGGTTCCAATTCTTATTTTCTTGGAATTAAATAAACCAGAGCTGCTTTTTTGACTGTTTATAAAAGAAGAAAATGAGCTGCCAAGACACAGTTGATAATATCGTGTATTTTTGAATTTTTCATGGAGGAACTTTTAACAAGCCCTAACACGACATCTTGTTTTTAAAAACGCCAGCCGAATAACTTCCCAAATTTCTTATTCTTAAAATTGTTCATCAGTATCAGCTAGTAGCCTATCTACAGCAATAGTCAAGAAACATTGCTTATTCAGCCACTAGAACAAACTTGGAGCTTAAGTGATTTTATCTACTGGCTCATTAAAATGAACCATAATCCTGTCTTATTATTTATGTTGAAGTAGCTAACTACTAAAAGGTGTTTTAATTTATCAACATGAGTTTACATAGAACTTGCCTACGAAGAAAAACATCATTTTAGGATGTTATCCAAGAAAATAGACCCTGCAACAAGACACAGGAATCAAGAAATGAAAAGGCAAAAAAAGAAAGTTTATATAGTCCTGCAACTCTTAAATTCCCATTATCAAAGTGTTTCAGAGGTTGATCTGCCCAGAGATGGCTCACAGTTCCTTTCCCCAATCCACAGCACATCACAAACTCTGCTTCCATTGGTAATCTCCCTTCTATTTCTGACATTCCTGTCTCCCTCTTGTAAGGGCCCTTCTGAATACATTGGGTCCACCCAGATAATCTAGGATAAACTTCCAGCTGAAGATCCTTAATTTAATACATTTGTAAGAGCCCTTTGCCATATAAGCTAACATATTTAAAGATTCCCAAGATTAGGATATGGACATCTTTTGAAGGCCATCATTCAGCCTACCATCATCACTGTACCAGGGGACTCATAACTAGAGAAGTCACTCAGCTGATTCATAAACTTCTTATTTTTAGCCTACTACTTTTATAAAAATGGTTCACTGTATGGATGCACATTTGGGCAAGTGCCAGTTCTCTGCACCCTGTGTTCCTCACTTATAAAATGGAACAAATGCCTACTTCCATAATAGGGATGTCCTGAGGATTAAGTGACATAGTGTATAAAGAGCGGTTCCCACTCCATCATACAAGAGTGCTGTGGGCACTGTGCTAAAAAGTGAGTCTTCGTTGCAGAGGGATACATTTAGCACTTACTGTTGCATGTTTGTAGTATACTGGAATTCCATTCTAGTCACACTGGAACTACTTGAATTAAATTGCATGCTTGAGGAAGGAAAGAGAAATAGTGTAAAAATATATGCCTTGCTACCTGTCATTCCATCCAATGGACATGCAAAAGAGTAAAAATGTAATGAGTTACTTGAATCTGCTCTTCCCTGGTAAGCCTCATGCCACTTAAAGCATGAGCCTGCTGGGATTAACTGTGTAAATATATGTACTTTCAGATATTATTACAATTATCATTGACATATCTGTTTTTACACTATTAAGTAAAGCTGACAAGAACATTATCTTCCCACAATACCAAGCATGTAGTTGGTGCTCAGTATGTGATAGCTATTATTATTAGGCAAATAAATACTTGTTTAAAAAAATGAATGCTCATGAATAAACTGGCAACATGTAATGAAGAACAGCCTAGTGTTCAAAGTCAGATTCAAAGAACAGATTTCAAAGTCAGATACATCTGAGTTCAAATCCCAAATTTTCCATTAAGCGTTTCCTTGGATATTTTATCTAACCTCCCTAAAACTCAATTTTATCATCTTTTAAATGGAAATTACAATTTTATCCCTTTAGATGTGAAGATCAAATGAGAAGATGTACTTGGGCTCCAAGAATAATTTCTGGCAATAAATGGTAATTATTAGTATGTAAATAAATATTTTCTTAATTTAAATATATTTAGAAAATAACTTCTTGAATAAAAAATATGGGATTATAGGTAGAAACAAATGAATTATTTAAACTCCATCTGATCACCCAGGTTTCTGAAGCATATAAACTTAAAAAGGATCCCTAGCCCATTACAAATTGCTTGTTACTGAACACATTTTTTTTTTTAAGATTTTGTTTATTTATTTGAGAGAGAGAGAGAGAGAGAGAGAGCACAAGCAGGGAGGAAAGGGAGAAGCAGGCTCTCCAGAACAGAGAGCCCAACTCAGGGACCTGGGATCATGACCTGAGTCAAAGGCAGATGCTTAACTGATTGAGCAACCCAGGTGGCCCTGAATACATTTTCAATACTAGTAGTCGTCAGGCTGTTTAGTGTCTCATGTGTGCTCACATGCACAAATGCTCATGTGCCTTCAATGACGGTGTTTACAAAGATACTGGGAAATACTAGTAGCATAGTGTTTTTTTTTTAAGATTTTATTTATTTGAGACAGAAAGAGACAGCATAAGTGGGGGTTGGAAGGGCAGAGCAGAAGGGGAGAGAAGCAGACTCCCCACTAAGCAGGGAAGTCTAACACAGGACTTGAGCTCAGGACCCTGGGACCAGGACCTGAGCCGAAGGAGGATGCTTAACCAGCTGAACCATCCAGGTGCCCACTAGTAGCACAGTTCTTAATGTTAGCAACAGCACAGTCATCCTGTATTCTAGGGCTTCTGTGACCGGAAAATATATCAGGCTCTGCAGATGAACAACTAAATATCCCTCCACTCAACAAGTGTGACTTGATTGACTCAACTTCTCTATTCTCACCAAACCTTGAATTTGGCAAACTTGTCAAGTCCCCTCAAATTTATGAGTTCCTTCTTGTTGAGTTAATTTAGAGTTCTCTCGTACTCCTGTACATCTTTGATCCAATTCATACCAGGAGCAGTGGTGATTACAAAAGGAAAAAAAAATCTATCCTTGTAATGTGTCTGCATGTGAGGGATTACCTCTGTTGCCCATCCCACGTCCTAGCCCTGTACTATGTATGAATTGCCTTTTTCTGCTTGAAGATCTGAACAGAGACTGCCTGCTCCTTTCCTACTTGCCCCTGCATGGAAATTCAGGCTACATTTCAATGTCTCATTATTCCAACGATGCATGAAGATAACAAGTAAAATGTTGTCTACCTCAGACTCTGTCCTCTGAGCTACATCTTGGCTACAATTTACTATTCGAGATTTTCAAAGGCCTTCAGAGGAGTGCTCCTAGCTGTGATTCCATATACAAACCATCTACGAAGGGAGTTAACTAAGGGAAAAGAAATAATTATCAAAAGAAAACATATCAAAAGGAAGAGAGCACCACACACAGGAGATAACAATTAAAAGAACACATTTTATGGACTCATACCCTTAGGTCACTCCCTGAGATCTCCACAACCTGCCTCAACTACCCTTATATGTTGCTGACACTAGGTATATCCATTCTAGGATGGCAGTGCTCTAAACAATGAACTTGAAGACATGGTCTCCATGGTAGTTAATTTAGTTCCTTTTTAAATTTTTAATAATTATCTCTTAATTATTGATTTGCCATTTATTAAAAATGTTCTGACCTATAACCAATCATTACCTCCTTCCCAGCTCTTTACCCTTATTTGGAGTTCAATTTTGAGAAGTGATCTAAATGAGTTTACGAACCCATAGGGCTACCTGAAAGAAGAGTGCTCTAGGAAGAGAATGGGATGCATGGCTCTTATGTGGGAGCTCACAAGGAGGCTGATTCAAATGGACTGAAATGGAGGAGGCCCAGAGAGGTAGGAGCTAAGCCAGAAGCATCATGTAGGGTTTTTAAAATCACATTGATTAGGCTTATTTTATTTCTTGCGGATTTTTTTGAAAGAGGATACAAAACCCAGAAAATGTGAAAAAAAGAAATCCCAATATTCCCTCCTGTTGTGCAATTTTATCAGTCCCAATCTGTCTTTCATTAATGTCAGACTGACTTCAGGAAAACAGTATGTTGCTTTTAAAAAAAGTTTTTCTTGGATTACAAAGCATTGAAAGTTTAAATGCTTAAAAATTATGTGTCGTGTTATACGCAAGTAATGAATCATTGAACACTACATCAAAAGCAAATGATGCATTATATGCTGGCTAATTGAACATGATGATAAAAAAATTATGTGTCACTGGGTTTTATTTAATTTCATGTGACAGGAAACTAAATCCAAAAAGGTTTAAGAATAAAAGGAAAGTGAGTGCTTCATGTATCTAAAAAAATCAATTATTTGATGGGTAAAGGGGAATGGGAGATACTGGTTTCCAATTAATGGAATGAGTAAGTCACAGGGTTAAAAGGTACAGCATAGGAATTGTAGTCAATTGTACTGTAATAGTATTGTATAGTGACACATGGTGCCTATGCTGGTGATGAGCACAATATAACATGGAGACTTGTTGAATCACTATATTGTACACTTGATATTAATGCTGCATTGTATATCAACTATACTTCAATAAAAACTTTTTAAAATAATCCATTTTTTGGCTTTTACTACAATGTCAGTTGGACCTAGATTCTGTTTGATTCTGTTTGTTTATCATGCTCCTCTACTGTCAGATTTCATGCCTTCTCTTTAAGGTGGCTGTTCTATCTCCAGACATGAATTATTCCCCAAATCCAATGTGGGGGGGAAGAGATATTCTGGGAAGTTCTAGCCCTTTACTAATTCTGATTATGTCATATACAAATTCCTGAACTTGGCTACAAATGATGCTGTAAATCCAAAATATCTGCTAGGTGCACAGTCTTCTCAGTCAGACCCATTGCTAGCTAACCCCTCTTGGCCCAGAGAACTAATGCTAAAGTAGTAAGTTTAATAAGTACCAAAACATCCAATACACATTTCCTTGCTAACCCTGCCATTGTGGAAGGGATACAACATATAGTAGTTGCTAGTATGTAACTCATCATATCTTGTGTGACAGAAAAGGCAAAGACCTCAATCTAGAAGTGAAATGTTGTTCCTTGGTCAACAAGTCTCGTTGTTCTAATTCCACTCTCCACAAAGATCTTTCTCTCATTGTTGAGAAGGGAATGATTAATGACAAGTTAATAAGCCACTTTTTTCCTGGTGGGGATAATGGGGAAAGAATGACCTCTTTCTTCTTGCACATAGGATTCCCTATCTACAAAACAGGGTATTTCTGATCCATCTATTCTTATTATAGGAAAATCTGAGATTTATGGATTTTGCCTGTATCTGGTATTTGTTCGTATACTTTGAATTATTAGTAAACTTTATGTAAGGTAAGGTGCATGATTTTGGTAGGTCTGCTTTGATAATTCAATCGACTAAATACACACAATTGTTTTCCATGACCATAACTGAGAGGGATAATGTAATTCTTTATCAGTATACTTTGTTTAACCTCAAGTTCTGGAGCCTGATGATTATTCTCAGGTTTGAGCCTCTTGTTTGTATAGAATGAGATTTCACAAATTGTTAAATTTTTCTTAAACCTTTGGTATACTTTTAATCTATTTTCATTTGCTCTGCATCATCAGGTAGTAAACAAAGAGAGATATGAAGAATTTGTGTTTAAATCTGAAAATCACCCTTGAATTTCCTGTCTTCTAGAAATTGACTATGGCCACTATTTGCTTTAATTATGTCCTCATAAAAAATATGTTGAAGTCCTAACTCCCAGTATCTCAGAATGCAACCTTATTTGCAATTAGGGCCACTGCAGATATAATTAGTTAAGATGAGGTCATGAGAGTAGAGCGGTCCTTAAATTCAGTATTATTGGTCTCCTTATAAGAGGTGAGAAGAGACACACATAGAGAATGCTGTATGAATAAAGGCAGATTAAAATGATACATTTACAAGCCAAAGAACATAAAAAGAATTGTTGACAACTGCCAGAAGCTATAAAGTCATGGAATACATTCTCTTTCAGTGCTCCCAGAAGGAACCAACACTGTTAACAGCCCGATTTTAGACTTCAAGCCTCCAGAATTATGAGACAATTAATTTGTTTTAAGCCATCCAGGTTTGTGGTACTTTTCTTATTACAGTCCTAGGACATTAATACAGACACAGTGCACTGTCAATCACTTTAGTCCTGAGCTGAATGGTTTTGCCTGTTTTTTAGTTGTTTTTATTTGTTTCTTTGTATCTGTGCCCCTGGACTGCATATTCTCAATGGTAGTAATTCATCCCCTTCTTGGACAATGACTGCTTAAATGGAAGTATGTGGGACAGGCCTGAGATACTAGAATCTTTTTTCAACATTCTTGCTAAATCTCACACCTCTGATTTTGCTTGAGTCAATGGTGGCCTGGGGCAAAAAACTTGGCTTTTCCAACCCTGTTATTATATTTGTAGCTATCTCAGATTTCAGACTGCAGTTGAAGAACCCGTATACAAAACAATATTCTCTGATTTGTTTTCAGATGGAACAGATCCAACTTAAAACCTTTCCATTCTTATTTGACCTTACTGAAGGCTCTACCAAGCTGAATTTTTCAAAACAAATTCCCTTATCTCGTTGCCTTCTTCAGTACAACACACACAATTTAACCAGTTATTTTGCTTACACTTAATCAAAACTGTTTTCAAGTCAGGGATTGAAAGACCGACACTGCCCTTCATGAGCTTGGTCAGATTACATCCAAAGTATAGTTCCTTTCAGAAATTGGCACAACCATTCAAAATTTGGCTCAAGCTGATTCCGCTTTATTTTATTGTCTTTCCAGATGTAGCTTGACCAGGCCTTTAATTAGAATAATACCTACTTTTAAAAAAAAAGAATAATACCTACTGTGCCCTAATTTTTGGCCTCTCTGACCTGCTACTCTATCCTGGCTCTTTTTTATACAGGCTCTCTCCTTCTGGTGAGAAAATGGTTACCACAATGTTAAACTTACATTCTTTCTCATTTTAAGTCAATAAAGTGTTAGCAAAATCACGGGTCATTTCATTGGCTTTGATTTGCTTATTCTCATTCCTAAATGAATCACAGTAGATGGATTAATATCAAGTGATTAATGACTGGTCTGAGCCCTATGCTCTGTCCTCCACACCTCCAAAAACACATGAGCTAATTATGAGGAAAGACTAAATCCTCAAATGCCCATTAGTAAAAATGGAGTAAACTGAATATATAGACAGTCAGAAAATGTGCATTACAAATAGAACTAAAACATTTTTATTGATTTGTATTTGAAAAATACATAATGCCTACAGAAGAAAAAAAATATCACTGGACCAGATAAAAAATTGCATTTGTATGTCCATCAACCAAACAATGGATAAAGACCATAGTATATCCATATAATGTAATACTACCTGGTAATAAACTCTTGATGAATGAAACTAATTATTCTGAGTGTGTCTCAGTTTGGGGTGCTATAACTAAACGCCATAGACGGGTGGCTTAAACAATAGACATTTCTGATAGTTCTGGAAGCTGAGAAGTCCAAGAATGAAATGCCAGAGGTACTCTCTCAGTGAGAACTAACTCTGGCATGCAGATGGCCCATTTTATATGGTGGGGAGAGAGAAATCTCATCTCTCTTCCTCTTCTTACAAAAACACTAATCCTGGGAGCCCCACTGTTACAACCTTATCTAAACCTAACCACCTCCAAGGGCTACACCTCTGAATATCCTATTAAGGGTTAGGACTTCAGCATATGAATGGGGGATGGGCACAAACATTTAGTCTATTGCAGAGTGAAAAGCAGACAAATAATGTATGATGCCATTATATAAAACTGGAGAAAAAGTAATGGTTTTAGGGACAGGGCTAGAAAGGAGTGGTGGAACTGGAGGGATTACAAAGGGCATGAGGAAACTTTGATGTGTATATGTTATCATGATTATGGTAATGGTTTCACAGGTGTATATACGTGTCAAAATTTAACAAACTGTACACTTTAAATATGAGCAGTTCCTTATGTCAATTATATCTCAATAAAGCTGTTTTAAAAATATGCCATTGAACATTCTTCAGTCATTCTTTGATAGTTATCACCAAATTGTGATTGTAGAATTCTTTCACCTAATGCCCCTGGACTGCATAAATTTTTTAAAAAATTTTTAATTTTTAATTTTTTTATAAACATATAATGTATTTTTATCCCCAGGGGTACATGTCTGTGAATCGCCAGGTTTACACACTTCACAGCATAAATTTTTATTCTATTTTTCCATTTCCTTAAATACATCTTTTAATATTATACTTTTTTGAAGTTTATTATATACATCTGGGGAAAAGCATATATCCTGAATTGCCAAAAATTGAAACTATCTGTGCAAATATAACCCAGATAAAGAAAGGAAATAATACCAGAACAAAGATGCCCACTCTCACATTTCTTTCCAATAAACACCTTATTTCCTTTCCTAGGGTAACCACTGTCCTGACTTATAATAGCCCAAATTCATCCTGCCAGTTTTTGAGCTTCATATTAATAGAATTTTAAGTTAAATCTTTTGCGTTTGGCTTTAGCCATTATATTTGTGAGATCCATCCACGTTTCTTCATGTAGTAGTGGCTCATGCATATTCATTATATATTCGTAACATTTCATTGTATGACTATAACAAATATCTGTTTTTCATGAGTGTTTTGAAGTTTTTTTAAAGATTTTATTTATTTGAAAGAAAGAGAGCACAAGCCAGGGGGACAGGCAGAGGGAGAAGGAGAAGCAGACTCTCCACTGAGCGGGGAGCCCGATGAGGGGCTCAATCCCAGGACCCTGGGATCATGACCTAAGCCAAAAGCAGAGGTTTAACACCCAGGAGTCCCAATTTCATGATTATTTTGATTACTTCAAGGTTGGGACTTACACAATTAACCCCAAGAATATTCTTCTTTTAGTGCACATGTAGATGTACTTCTTTTGTCAACACACCTCAGAGTAGAATTACTGGGCCATGAATATTTCTACCATCCTAAAAAGTTCCCTTGGTTTCCTTTGTTCCTGCAAAGATACCCATAATAGATTAGTCTGTTCTGGGAGTTCATATAAATGAAATATATAGTGTACTCTTTTGTATATGGATTCTTTTTGCTCAAAGGTACAATTTTAATTGCTGAAGAGTATTTGCTTATTTTTAGGTTTTATCTTTGACATGTGTTTATGGTGGACATCTCTTCTGGGGCACCTGGGTGGTGGCTTCATTGGTAAAGCATCTGTCTTCATTCAGCTCAGGTTATGATCCCAGGGTCTTGGGATGGAGCCTCACACTGGATTCCCTGCTCATGGGGGAACCAGTTTCTCTCTCTCCCTCTGCTGCTCCCCCTGCTTATACTGTCAAATAAGTAAAATCTTTTAAAAAATGATGGGCATCTTATTCTTTATTCCTTTTACTAGTATTCATCATTCATTTTCCCTTTTCTTTTGGCATGAATTCTGTTTTTTCATGTATTAAAATTGCTACCCCAGATTGCTTAAGACGTTTTGAACTTCTTTGACTCTTCTATTATACAAGTGTTTCATAGACTGTTTTTGGACCTTATATTTATAATTCAATGTAAGTAAATATTTTATAAAACTTAACTAAAACATAAAAAATAGAACTCTAAGAGCTTTTTTGTTAGATTTTACTTATTTTACCTTCATTTTAACTACTGCTATATATTAGTCCTTTAATTTTTTAAAGATTTTATTTACTTGACAGAGAGAGAGAGATTGAGAGAACAAGTGGGAGGAGGGACAGAAGAGAAGCAGACTCCCCACTGAAAGAGCCCGACGTGGGACTTGATCCCAGGATCAGTACGTTAGATGTATTAAATACATTTTCAACTTACAGTATTTTCAACTTACAATGGGGTTACTGGTAAGTAACCCCATTGTAAATCAACCAACATCTGGATATTCATGGCCCAGGAATTAATTTTACAGATATCACTATTGGGCATAAGTCTAATTCTGCTGACAGTTTGATTACTCTGATTCCATTCCTCAAAGGCAGTTACCTGGCCTGCCAGTGCCCATCAAAAACAGGACTCTGGTCAGAAGTGGCCTTGCAGTTACAAAGCTTTTTTGTGGTCTCTCTCAACTCTTTGCTTAGATAGGCAGAATGGTGGAGAAACTCCACATCCTTCAAATAACTCCCACTATACTATACTGCCTGCAATTTACAAAGAAAGAGGTGCATTTGAATTAACTGTTGGGATGACCAATAAGATCCACTACCTATCATTTGTAGTTTAGTATTAATCAGATGACTTTCATAATATCAGAAACTAAAGCAATGGGGAAAGGAAGGAGTAAAGAAGACTGAGTTTTAACCATGAAAATCAGTAAGAAAGGGCAAACTAGAATGGTTTGGTGAGGAGTATTTTGCTTAAGGTAAAAATTGAAGTTATCAGGTTCTTATAGAATAAAAATACTACTTGATGGGAAATATGCTATCCATTCGTTTGGGATGGGATTCTTTTTTTTTTTCTTAAGATTTTATTCATTTATTTGAGAGAGAAAGAGAGCGTGCACAAGCAGGGGGAGCAGCAAGTAGAGGGAGAGGGAGAAGCAGGCTCCCCGCTGAGCAAGGAGCCCTACGTTGGGGTAGATTCCAGGACCTTGGGATCATGATCTGAGCCGAAGGCAGACACCTAATGACTGAGCCACCCAGCACCCCATGGAATTATTATTATTTTAATGTTTATGGATATTATATATTTTTATTTAAGTAGTCTCCACAGAAATGTTAGTCATGAAGAAAGTAGATTCCAAAGGACATGAATTTACCTGAGATCAAGTCTTCAGAGACTTTTAGGCATTAATATTTTATCTTATGCTACTTCCCTGATGGCAATGAATAGCAAAAGAACAAAGCAGTATAATTTTAAGGTATCTGAGTTCTCATTTCTGCATTTAAAAAATTTATTTTATTTAATTTATAAATTTAGTATTTAATAAATAGATTTTATTTATATTATTTTATCTGTATACCAATTGGTTTAGATGGCTAAGGAACAAGCATTAATATTAAATATAATTTGTCTGCTATATGACCATCACTGACATTATCTCTGCTAACACATATATAAAATCAATCAAATGCAAGCCTAAGCCTCATGATTACATTATCGATTAACATCTATTATTTACTACATACCAAAGCCCTATGATTACATTAATAGTTAACAACTATAATTTACTATATAGCAAGAACTATTTTAAGCAATTTAAGTATATTAATATATTTAATATAAATATATGTATTGTCCATTTGAATTTATTTAAACAAATCAATTTAGAAATGTAATAGAGTTAAACAAAACTTCTGACATGTAAACATACTACCATGGTTCTGAAACAGATGTTAACACCTGATAAAAGTTAATAATCACTTGTTAGGAAAGCTGTCCATTAAGGCCAGTCTTCAGAGAGATGAAAACCATTTTTTTATGTTTTCCAATCTGACAATGAAATATTACCAAACCACAATCAAATAAAATAAAGACAACACTGAATGGATAGATCCATACTATGGCTTGGTTATAGCTGCAAATCATTTCATTCTTGGTGCCACATGGAAAACAATAAGGCCAATTACATCAAATAAATCACGGCTTTTTGTTTATCGCAATTTACTAAGTGATGTTAACTAAGGTCCTTGTCAAACACGTTTGGTAAAGGCTATTTACAATGTACGTGATTGAGCATGCACTATTTATAGTTACAAAGATACCTGCCAGTTTATACAACAGGATATATATATATATATACACACACACACACACACATATATATGTATGTATGTATACACAGAGTGTGTATGTGCATGTATATATACAATACACATTATATATGCAATATATATATATATTATTGTGTGTGTATACACACAAGGAATTATAGGTTGAAAAATTCCCCTAAGTTATACTAGTAAGGGTGCAACCAGGATTTGAATACAGGAAGATCCATAACTTAGACTCCTAATTATTTCACAATACTGACTTCTACTTATGTATATAAAATTCCACGTTTGAATTTAATTGTCTCATTTTTTTTTTAGTTTCTGTCACTAAGGATTGAAAATGTATCACTGTTGGAACTAATTTAACACATGCCTTTCTCAGATCATTGCTAATAAAACTACACATCAACTCTTCTGTCTTTAAGGAGGCAGAAATCTCTTGACACACTATTTTACCTTTCATGTGAACACTAAAAGGCAATTCAGGTGAAGGTTTTAAAAAGTATCAATTTTATACCGACTATTTAGAAATACAGTACACACAGAAATGACAATAAAAATGCATAAAATTTTAAACTATTTTCTTATAAACCCTTAACATGGATGGCTGACAGCTCCCAACAGACAAAATTTCAAACAAAGGTACCAGATATTTTGGGGGGTTAATTTTAAATACCATTTAGTCATGCAAACAATTAGGCTTTTAAAAAAATAAATATGACAAATATATGGATTTCTGAAGTAGAAACTGACATACAAATCTATATATTTTTGTAAAAGTTTTCATTAAAGCATCTTCAATTTAGTATTCTGTAACATGAAGTTGAGAGCTCAAAATAGATGTAATGAAAAGGCATGAGGTTTTATTAGAATTGTGTAATTCACATACTAAATATTTACATAAAAGTAAACACAAAATTGCAAACATAATTGTTTTATCCTCTGAGTCATTAGCTTCATGAAATTACTTACTGGGATAATTACAAGATAAAATTCCCAAATCTGAATGTTAATAAGGAAATACATATAGGAGCAACAGGAGAAAAATTTAATTCTTCCTTCTGAGAAGTAGTGAAAAAGTAACATAATTGCCCCTTGGGGATTGTCAAAGTTTTCCCAGAACTCCTAGGGAATAGATTCTTTTGTAAACAGTGAGACCTAAAACTACATCCCTTTACCAGCACACAAACATGTGATATGCTTTCTTTCCAAACATTCAGATGCTCACAACTCTGAACTGTAGGTTAGTAAGCTGGGTTAAAATGTCCCTACCATCCATTTCCCCAAAAAGGCAGTTCCAAAGATGGGGGAAAATCTATTACCTTTTTTCACTTGAACAGCTTTAATAAAATTCTACTATGAGTTTAAAGAAAATAATCAATCTCAAACAAGGTTGATGGTACTTAAGATGAAATAAATACTAGTTATCAGAAGAGCATATTCATTAGAATATCAAAACTTAACTAGGTTATGGCACTAATTTAAAAAGTTAGTGCAGGAGGATTTCCTCGAACTAATTTAGAGCAGTGATCATTAACCCTGACTACAAATTAGGATCACTCTGAGAACTTCAAGAAAATGGAGGCATGGCTCCCTTCCTAAGAAATTCAGATTAAATTGTTGTTGGTTGGGGTCCATATTAAAGAGTCCTCCAGATGATTCTAATATGAAGTGAGGGTTGAGGAACATTAATTTGGAAAAATAACTAATCAGGATGGATTTGATTTAAATAAATTATTTAAAATTAAAATATGAACACTTCCTACATGATAGCCACTGTTGTAAGTGCAAATAAGGAGGAATTCTTTTTCCTATAAAAATCATTGGGTAACAATATATTTTTAAACTTTTGAATAGTTACATAATTTTATTAAAATATTATTCAAAGCTCTTATTATCATCTTCTGCCACAAAAAATTCCCTTCTGCTTTTCTGACTTATCTTCACTTGATACTGTAACAGAAGAGATCAAACTCAGAAATTTTTTCTCAAGATACGTGGACAGAACACAAGATTAACATAGATTTTGTTTTTCAAGTCATAGTGTATGAGGTATTCTCCATCTTCTAGCTGGAGTCGCAAAGCCATAATTTAAAAACTGAAACTGGATATTGCTTTAATGCTGAACAGAATCTCTAAATCAAAAATGAACTACGATTGGTGTCAGTGCTTGATATAAATTGCCTAAAAAACAATTTATCACACAACCTCAGGGAACCTAGTAAGAGTGGGTCTTTAATGTAGACCATGTTTGCTTGTGACCTATTTATAAAATATTTCTTTATAAAAACTTACAGTAATAGGATTTTTGAAATATACATATTTAGAAATTAGTTTTCTCAGTTTTTGAAATTCTACATAATTAGAAATTAGTTACTATCCCAGGATGATAGCTTGAGCTTTAACAGTTTAAATTAAAACCAACTTATCAGGTATTATAAAATTCATCTGAAATGTACTTTAACTCAAGAAAAAATCAGATATAAATAAATTTGATTTATGTCTTCAACTTAACAGTTTTCAGATTTAAATTTGCTAAAACCAACTGACTATTAATCCCATACAAGGCTAATTACCTTCCATAGCTAGATAGCAGGCCAAAATGATGAAATTTTGGTTAAATTGTAATAGATGCATACATAGGAAAATGCAATAGCAATTTGTTTACCATAGTTGATGGAATTTAAACAGCTTTAAAATTTTTATGAAAACTCAGTAGTCAAAATAAATATTTAATAAAAATATACACCATAGGAAAATAACAAGAACTTAAGTGTTTAAAAATAAATTTTGTCATATTGTTTTTCCTTCAGTTAAATAGAACACAATTTAGTTGCTTAAGGTATCTAAGAATGATTAAGGTGTGTTTTTGGAACAATTAAAATTCAAATAACCCTAGAGGGATAACACCAAGACGAAAGAGAAAATATGTTTCAACTCAAAGGTTTAAAGTTAGTTATTGGGACCTTTTCAGTATGTCCTAATAAACATGAATAATTTGGGAAGTAAAAACTCAAGGATAGTCATGATTATGTGGTTCATGCTGTGAAACTCTTAGTATGTAAAAAAATACAGAGTATATATGAGCACCATTAGAAATGTGGGTGTATGTGTATGTATATTTATACTTAAAACTTTACCTGATTAAAAACTGAATTTCAGAGTAAAATTAAGGACAAAGCACACAACTATGAAAATACATTCTTAAGCTAACATGTCACAGGACTTATTTTAAGTAAGTTTCATCTGGCATTCCTTCTAAAAATCAACATAAGAATACAACATAAAGGAAGCCAGTATTCTTTTATGGTGTGAAGTCCCTCAGTTAAACAGAAATTACCAAAGAAAAAAGAATGTGTTCAATAAGAGTTTTCAATCCATAATCAGATTCCAACAGAAGGTAATGAAGTCAACTAATAAATGCAAATTCATAGAATAAACCAGCATATGTTAAATTTGCCCGCAAGGGACTATCATTCAGGCTTCAGGTTATTTTTAATTGTGAGTAGTCAAGATTACTCTACAGAAGACATCTTCCTTCCATATAAAAGATACAAATTTGCAAACTGTAATTTAGTATTTCTGCCATAGTCACCAAAACTCAGAAAATTGTCACATCTTATACAATACATACCCTGGGGTAAGATAGGTCTTTAATGAAAATCGCATTTTGATCGTATGTAGAGGCAGCTCATGACAGACTGTTACGTGTATACTTGCTATTTTTCAATGCTCCCAGAATAAGCAATCACATAAGATAGATTGAACTTCTCTGAGGACATTGTGACACGATAAATAATACTATTCACCATTTAAAATACGTTCAATCTCTTCTAGTCTTTTTAAAGCAGCAACTCTTTTCTTCTCAATTTCTTTGATTTCCTTTGTTGTTTTGTGGGGGGTCTCTTTGTCTGTATTTTTTCCTAATAGTTTGTTGGATTTAGATTGACTTTTATTATCACTCGGTTTTATGATCTGTGCAGGTCTAGGTTCACTTTTTACTTCTTGTACATTTTCAGTTGGAATTTTGTCTCCTTCTACACCTGAAGTCTTACCAGCTGGAGATATTGGCTGTTCTGCAAAACTAGATGAGGAAATTTTATCCCTGACTATATTCAAATGGCGCTGAATATATTCTTCATGTGGTGCTAATGCCAATGTTTCAACCAGGCATCTTTCAGCTTTTAGTAAGTCCTTCTCTTCAAAATAAACAACACAAAGATTGTGTTTTCCTTGCACATTGCTTGGATCCATTTCCAAAATCTTTTCAAAACATTTTTTTGCTCCAAGTATATCTTTCTTTTGGTTCATCAGAATGTCTCCCTTTAAAATAAGACCTTTGATATGATCAGGATAGTGTCTGAGTAACTCTTCCAGAATTGGCAAAGCCATTAATTCCTTTGCTGTCTGAGAATACAGGAGAGCCAGATTAAACAAAGCACTTCTGAAATCGGCTTGTAATTTTATGGCTTTCTTCATCCACATCTCTGCTTCACTGTCCTTTTTGTCATCCATGGCAAGCATTCCCAGATTGAAATAACCATTAGCATCTTGTGGCTCTTCATTTATATAGCTTAGAAGTCTTTTTCTAGCTTCTGGTCTGAGTTTAACCTCACCTAAGAATAATTTTTTTAAAAAGAAAAAACACATTGTTAACAAATGAATTAAGTCTGAGGAACAAAAAGCCACTTTCAGTATTCATCTAATTAGATTAGAAAAAGCATCAAAACAACTCATTTCTGTACCTAAATCAAAAAGTAGAAAGCAAAAAACTCAGTTTTCATAGGAAAGATCATGTGCTTCAAACAATGAAATGAAGCTCATTTCCTTTCTTTAAGACTGGAAGAATGCCTCAAAAACCTGAAGGGGCAAAAGATCTCTTTATAGTTTAGAGTCAAACTGAGAGTAGCAGAGATTATGCAATTAAGAGGAAGAGGCATTGGATTTGCCAACAATGACATGCCTTCAATCTTGATTCTGTTAACACTATGACTTTAGGCACAGATCATTTAAGTTCTCTGGGCTAACCTGCCGAATTCTCTTTTTCTTTTCTTTTCTTTTTTTTTTCTTTTTAAATTTTCTTTATTTAGTTGCTGAGAGAGAGAAAAAGAGAACGCATGTGTGCACACACACAAGCAAGGAGAGCAACCTGCTAAGCAGGGAGCCCGATGCAGGGCTTGATCTCAGGACCCAGGCGTCTCAGCCTGCTGAATTTTTTAAGAATTACATGAGACCTATGTAAAAAAGCTCAGGAAATAGTAACTATTATTGGATAAACAAAATGCTTCAGTCTTACAAAATTATATTTTTTTATGTATCTCAGAAAATAAAACTAGATATGATACCAAAAGCACTTGGTCACATGAATCAAGAGAAAATACATTTTTTTCCTAAAATATATAATGCTCTTGTCTCCCTAGAAATAATTATATAAAAAATCTTGCAAGTTCTGATAATTTGGATATGGTATAATATGTATATGTAAGAGATTATTTCTGTACATAAAATGACAAAATAGATTAAAAAGGCACTGCTTAATAGACTGCCTGCAAAATAAGTCTTAACATATATCCAACGAACTAACAATTTTGTTAGAGCATATTACTTGAAAATAGTACTTCAAGTATTTTAAATATTCTTAAAATCATTTATGTACAGTTTTGATATAAACTATCCACTTACAAAACATTTGCCTCATGTAATATAAGTTCAGATTTTATTATATTTTAAACAATATGTTTTAAATATAGAAACATTTTGAGAAAACATACCTGATTCTTGCATTAATATAGCAGAATTGAATAATGCTAGTTTATGCTTCGGATTTAGTTCTAAAGCACGATTAAAATTTTTTAGGGCCTCGTCTGGTTCTTTAAGTTCAATATGAACAATTGCCAAGTTGTACCAAAGATCTGCATTATTTCTGTCCAGCTCTAATGCTTTAAGATATGCTTCTTTTGCTTTGAGAGGTTTATTCATTTTTAAAAGCAATTCTCCTCTGTGGAAAAACCAAACGCAAGCTTTACTCACAATATCGTGTCACTTTGTAGACATTATTTTTTACAAGTTTTAAGCTTTTCCACATCAGCTTTCTTTTTTCCTTTTAACCAAAGCTTTTAAAGTTTTCTATCAAAAGTAATTATCTGAATATGCCCTCAAACCTGAACTCATTAGTTTAGCAAATTTGGTTCTTTTCAAATATTATTAGAGAAGAAACTTTAAAGAGTAAGATATGAGGACGTATCCAATAAAGGGGAGGTAGAGAAAAAATATTCTTTATGTACATCTTGAAAGAAGGCAGACTAGACTAGACCACATCAAAAAAATGACAGTAAAAAGAATGGGAGATCAATTTTTCAGGAGACCAAGTAATAGCATTTGAAGAATGAATACCAATACAGTGGTGATAGGGCAATTCCAGTATTCAAGTCTACGCTATAAGTCTCATTTATAAAGTGCAGAACATTTAAAAGTTTTGCCTTTTCTTATATAAATTCAGACTTCAACAATGTATTCTTATAAAATGGCCATTCATGAAAACAACACCAAAAAACTCCCCAAAATAACAAAAAAAGAATTTAAAAAGCTGACTGGGTAAGGGTTGGAGGGTACATGTGTGACCAGCAGACACCTATGAGGTACACATCTGGAACTAAGGATCACAGTTTGAAAATCATTTTACAAATCTTTCTAATATGGTTTTATTTTCTGTTAGAAAGCTTAAAAAAGTAGTATGTGCAAATCGATTTGAGTAGTGATAGGAGAGCTACTTTTATTATGATCCTATTATTTCCTTAATATTAGCATAGGAATGATATCAAATGAACCACTAATATCCTCAATTAAAACAACTTCTGGAATGAGTATTTGTACAAATTGCTTTTTTAAAATGCAGACTACTGAATAATTCTTTATAGAGCAACACATGACAGATTTTATTTACAAATGCAACCCCACTAAACTTAGCTAATTTCAACAACTACTGGATAAGGCTGAGCAAAGACAGCCTCCAAATTATGAACAGATTTTATCTCAAAAACTTATTAAATTCTGAATACATTTTCCCCATAGGAGCAATGTCATAAATTATGATTAGGTGTCTGGGCCAGGCCATAAAATCAAGTTTAACATACAATTTTCCTCAAGTATAATACAAATGATCATCCTTACATGGGAAAATATATTAAGTTCTAACATGCGATGCCAAATTTCTTTTTACTGACAACTAAAAAGTTTCTTTTTGGTAAAAGCATCAATAACCAGTCAATTGCCAGAAAGCTCTTGAGAGTTGGATATTAGAAATACTTATAACATGTAAGTTTCAGGTGGGTTTTTTTTTTTTTTTGAAGATTTTATTTACTTATTTGACAGAGAGAGGGAGATCACAAGTAGGTAGAGAGGCAGGCAGAGAGAGAGGGGGAAGCAGGCTCCCCACTGAGCAATGAGCCCGATGCGTGGCTCAACCCCAGGACCCTGAGATCATCACCTGAGCTGAAGGCAGAGGCTTAACCCATTGAGCCGCTCAGGCACCCCAAATTTCAGGTGTTTTAAGTAAAAATGAATGTGACCATAAGAAGCAAATGAAACTAAAAAGGAGCTTCTACCCTTTCTTTCATATAAAACTTAGGTTTGTCGGGGCGCCTGGGTGGGTCAGTGGGTTGAACCTCTGCCATCGGCTCAGGTCATGATCACAGGGTCCTGGGATTGAGCCCCGCATCGGGCTCTCTGCTCCACGGGGAGCCTGCTTCCTCCTCTCTCTCTGCCTGCATCTCTGCCTACTTGTGATCTCTGTCTGTCAAATGAATAAATAAAATCTTAAAAAAAAAAACAAAAAAAAACTTAGGTTTGTCACTATGTTAATAGACTTGTCAATTTCAAATCAAATCAACTAAATTTCATAAGTCTAAACTAGGCTATGTTTCTATATTCTTGGTTGCTAAGTAAGATTACTAAAAAAAAAAAAAAAAGCCAATTTAGTTCCGAAGGTGAAATGTACGTGCAGATGCAGTTTCAATTGTCTATAATGATAGCTTAAAGAGAACTACAATACCTGCTAATGTAAGCCTGCTTGAAGTCGGGTCTCATGCTTATTGCTTGTCGGTACAGCTGATCTGCTTCTTCCAGCCGGGACTCATTTGCTCGGATAAGATTGGCCAGATTAATATAAACATTTAGGTGGTTAGGGGCAATTCTGGCTGCATATTTTTTACCAGGAATAATCTGTCCAAAAGAACATAATCTGATTATTTCAGTACCAAATAAAAATAAGTATTCCTAATGGCTTATCTAAAATATACATGACATATAAAGGTTATGGTACTAGTTTTATTGCCAAATTAAAATAAGTCATAAAAATGTGAAAGCACCTGTAGTATTTACACAATGTAAATAAAATTATTAATATTTTGTGGCTTTAAAAGATATATTTTTCATTCATACTAGCTCAACACAATATTGTTTGCTTTTTATTTATATGCATCATTTTATAAAGTCCTATAAATTTAAACTCTTGAGGCTAAGGTCTGTTAATATATTTGCATCAGACCTATAACAAAAAACTCAGGTCTCCTTCCCTTCAGTCTAGTGTATATGTTACACCATGTCAACTTTCATGTTGTCAGCAAAATATTTCTGGTTGTGACAATATGATGGTTAATTTTATTCAGAGTTATACTAAAGCCTCACTTGTCTGGTAGAGTTAACTGATTATTCAGGTTAGGCAAAGGTTATAAAATATACATAGACCCAAATTTTCAGTGAAAATAATAAATTGTGTCTGATAAAAATCTATACTGAACACAATTTAACTTTAGTATCTTAAGACTGAAATAATGCTTATAGACATCATGTGGTCCAACTTTGTTTCTGAAACATTTATCAAACTACAACCAATCATTTTAACATTACATTATTAACATAATATTAATATATACTACCATGGAGAAAACTATAGTACAGGGTAAGCTATCTTTTCTGATGAAACATAGCTGGTCAAGGCCAGAATCTGGCTTTCCAGCTTCCAGGCTATACTGTAATAACCAATGAATCTTGTGCATGTGTCATTGCAACTGAACACCATACAGCAACAGAGATGTTATCCATTCATTTTATTATTTTGTTTTATTTATTTTTTTTGAGAGGAATAATGTTGAATTTAGTGCTTAATGTACATATATAAAATTCTCTTTAAAGTCATTTAATTCAATGATAATTCTAATCAAGGATATCTAAAATTCATAACCATATCAAACCTTTTAAACATACTATATGGAAAAAAATTTCAATTGAGCTATAAAAGTAAATGTAACCCTTTATAAAACTTGTAGTATTACGCTAAGTGAAGTAAGTCAGAGAAAGATGAATACCATATGATCTCACTCACGTGGAATTTAAGAAACAAAACAAAATAGTAAAGGGAAAAAAAGAGAAAGAAAAACAAACCAAGAAACAGACTCAAATATAGAGAACAAACTGATGGCTACCAGAGTGGAGGCTGGGGGGAGAGATGGGTGAAACAGGCATGGGGATTAAGAAGTGCACTTGTACTTAAGCGCTAAGTCACTATACTGTACACCTGAAACTAAATATTACAGTGTTAACTGGAATTTAAATAAAAACTTTAAAAAAACCTGTAGTAATAAATGGTTTATTGGATACTTTACTTTAATGTGAACAAATTAAAGAAAAGATACAGATTTTCCACCCAGGTAATTCTATTCAGTGTGGACATACAGCGGATATAACGCAACAGAAATGTATTATGACAACTTACTTGGGGCATCAGTGACTTAGCCATCATGTAAGATTCTTCAGCTTCTTTGGTTCTATTTAAATTTTTGTAAGTTCTTCCTACATTCATGTGGGCACCAATATCATCTAAAATTAAAAAAAAAATAATTTGTTGAATACAAAACAGTATTCAATGTAAACTACAAGTTTTTAGCAAAAAAACACTAGGCAAAAAATGCAAAAGCAGTCAACAGATCCTGCATTCTCCTTAAAGTTCTTCTAACACAATTTGTTATAATTTATGATCAATGCTACAACAGATAATTATTTATAAAGTACTGTAAGGACAGAAAATACACATATGACATGAAAAAAACTATCTGAATGAATCCTTGAAAGGCTAAGACATGATAAGAGATACAGAGGTAATAAAGAAACGTGTATCATTTCTCTTCACTAGATTTTATTATACTATACTATACTATACTATACTATACTAAGGCTTGCTTCCATTTCCTTGATTCCATAGCTCTGGAATTCACTCAAAAAGTATGGCTCAATTCTAAAGGTGAAAATATCCAGAAGTGAAAAAGATAATCATGATTCTTAGAGCTATTTCCAGTGTTGAAACTAACAAATATGCACCATGGTGGGACACATGCAAAGAGACTATAAGAAAAAAAAACAAAAAACAGAAAAACAAAAAACCCCTGTGATTTTGTTTAAAATTTTTGTGAATGTGGATGGAATGCAAGTATAATACCAGAATTCTCCAGTATTACCTAAGACGTAGCAGCCTATCTCTCTTAAATGATAAATTCCTACATATTTTAACATTTATGTTTTTTTTTAACCTTTTTAAAAGGTTGTGTTACTATCAGTATGTCAGGAACTTTTGTGTAATTTTTTGATAGGGAGAATCAAATTCTCAGCAAATTTTTTTCAGGGACAGAAAAATATGCTATTCAAGTAAGAAAGATTTAATATTAGGGTTCACTGCACACTACTTTTAAGACACATTTCCTAGTAACTATTTCAAAGGTTTGGAATAAAAACAGAAAGATGGGAGAAGATCTTAAATCAGTCAAATTGTATTAACGTGAATCTCTAACAGATAAGACACGATTACTACCTGCCTGTGACACCAGAGATTTTATAGTTGTGGAATAATTCTCTGTCTGCAAATCCTAGGACACATAAGAGCCAAGAATATATATCTTAGGCACTGCCCTAGGAGGATAGTAACAGTCCTAACATCCTGCTACATTATGTTACAGGCTGGTAATTGTGTGCACTGAACAGAAACTGTCACATGCAGTACAGGTTTGGTTAGAGAACTCAGACAAGCTCAGGAAAAAAGGGTTGATTGTTTTTGTTGCTGTTGATTGTTTGATTTTTTATTTGTTGATTTTTGGTTGACATACTGCTGAGTCTCATGGGGTTTCAGGAGAGGGCAAGGAAAAAAAAGAAAGGAAAAAAAGATTGCTTAGACAAAACATTCCCAATTTTAGCTGCAAATCTGGATACTTATGAATTTTTAAAATTCAGATAACCTTAGCGCCACCTAGCTCTATGAAAACAGAATTCATAGAAATAGGACCTGTAAAAGTTTTTAAAAAGTTTCAAAGGCAGTTCTGATGTAGCCCCAAGGCTGAAGTTCACTGTATTACCCAATGTGTAGAAAAAGAGTGGGTAGGCTTTGCTCTTACATAGCTCATTTTTTTTCAACATCAGATAAATCTTACCATTTATTATAAAGATCAGAAAGCTACTTAGATAAAACTAAGAACCTGAAAAAATTAATTATATAGTAAGAATTTAACCTAAGGAAAGAACAAAGAAATTAGAAGTTTAGATAAATAAAATTACCAGCAAAGTATTTAAAATGTCACTCATATTAGTACCAACAAATCTTAGAAAAGAAAGAAGTTATCTACTTGGATGAAAGACAAGGCAAATTAATATCCACTGGAATCAGGTTCTTAAAATTATGGCAAGGAGATATCATCAATGAAGACTTCAGATACTAGAGTAAGGCAGCTCTACTTTCTCAAAGAACTAAGATAGCAATTAGATAATTTTAAGCATCAAAAGGACTATACAATACAGCTAATAAAGTGAAAGACATAATTTCTAAGCAATTTCTTCTAAGTTACAAAGTTTTAAGATTCCAGAGAAGGAAGTAACCATTACTAGGGTAAGGTGATTTAAATTTAGGGGAGAAAAAAAGGGTAAGAAAACCAGGCAAGATATAAAAACCAGTGACATTTAGAAGACTAAAAAGCTATAGAATTTCAATGATTATTCTTATGGAGTGTGTTATCTAAGCCAACAGCAGCATGAATCCAGCAGTCTGTCTTTTATTCAATGTAAATGAAGACTGGGAAGTACTAGGCAACCTTGTGTCCAATAACTCCTTATCAACTACCAATGAAGCATTTTCAGTGTGACAAGCCAGGCACCTACCTATGTTGCTTTCCAGGATTTCCTCGCTATAAAATTATCTGTCAATTCATTTAAAAAGATAAATTTATAAATATCTGAAAACTCCTAAAAACGCTTTAAAAATCATTTCCATATTGATAGCATCAAAGTTCAACTAGAGGTCCATGAGAAAAATTTAAAAATTTGGACTTAGATAAAAAATGAAATCACTGATTTTAAGGCAAAACAAACCTTGCAGAATTCGGTGTTCCTTAACAAAAATTTACTCTTGTCTTATAATGATGTTTCTGGAAACTGTTTGCAAAAATTTTATCTTTATGAATTGGGATTTTTTTCTCAAACACTTGTAAATCATTAAAAAAAAAAAATCACTATCCTTTTAATGCAACATGCATGTCACCTGGTCAGACCACTGCATAGTTTATATTCTTGTTCCAGCTAAGCAAGAAAAACCTTCAGAATGATTTTTTTAATTAACTTTAAAATGCTATAAATCCCTACTCAATGTGCCCCTAAACTGTCCCAAGTTTTTAAATACCTATAAATTTGTTACCCCAAATTTTTACCTTTGGTCCTGACCAGTTCCCTTATCTCCAGTCTTATAATAAATCTGTAGAGCCTAACAGTGACAAAAAAGGGATTCTTGATGTCCCTCCATACATGTCATTTCATATATCAAATCTATGAAGAACATGACTAAAAAATAGAACAAGCCAAGATGCCTTTGAATACCAAATTCAATGTTTCTAACTTTACATACTTTTTCACAATAAATTGTAATAAATGGGTTTACCTGTTTTCCTAGTCACTGGCTTATGAGAAAAAGCAATTTTGAGAGAAGTATAGTAGGAAAGTCATACTAAAGTTCAGCATGTATCTCAAAAATAGCAAAAAGTGATAAACAATGAGGGGAAAAGTATTTTAAAACTGAGTGCTCATCATGGCAACAAGCTAGTGATATGCACACTATTTACTAGACAAAACTAAACATGAACATATACACCCACCCATATCATTTACTCTTTAAAACAATGCAATGAGATAGAAACTACTATTCTAATTTAGAAATGAGAAAAATAAGGAAGAGGCATACATCTTTTAAGTTTCAAAGTCCCTGTACGTCTGATATCAAAGATGACTCTGCTTCTCTAAAGACTCCTAGATTTTGATGTAGTATTCAATGATTCATTTGATGTATATATGCTGGCTAACTAAATATCATCATAATAAAAAAGACTCCTAGAATGAACTTAAAAGGCTTTAGAAAGTAATAAATTAAAAATAGTGAATGTTGGGGTGCCTGTGTGGCTTGCTTGGTTAAGCATCTGACTCTAGATTTTGGCTCAGATCATGATCTCAGGGTAATGAGGAACCCGCTTAAGATTCTCTAATTTCCTCTCATTCTTCCCCACCCCATCCCACTCATGCCCTATCTCTCCCTAAAATAAAATAAAATAAAATAAAATAAAATAAGTGAATGTTGACTGTGTATAAAACCATGCTAGATGATTCAGAGGGTATAAAGATAAATCAGATGTTCATGATGTCTCTAGGGATTTCCTTAGCTTAAATACATGTTTTTAATAAATATTCAAATAAATACAGTATTAAAGTTATAAATACCATAGGAAACATACAGAAGTTATAAGAGGTTTTTAAAGATTAATAACATTTGCTTCTAATTGGAGTGATAGCTAGGTTTATTAAAGAGAAGCCATATGATAGGAGGGGCAAGATGGCAGAGGAGGAGGAGACCCTATTTCAACTGGTCCCCTGAACTGACCTAAATATCTACCAGAGCACTCTGAAAACCCAAGAAATCAGCCTGAGATGTAAAATTATACACTTCTGGATCGGTATATGGGGGCAGAGGATCACCAGTGGAGACCTACAGAGGAGCTGGGAGTGCACGGACTGATATCAGAGGATAAACAGAAGGGGAAAGGGAGCCACCAGAAGCAATCCATTAGAAATACACCAGTGCGAAAGTGTCCTGTGCTTGGGGACCAGCATTAGCTTGGAAACTGAATAACAGCACTCAAAAAGAACAAAGGGACTTAAGGGACAACTGTGGGGATTAGGTGGCCACAGGCACAGACCTAAGCCCAAAGTCCCAGGACAGCCACAGCCGGCGCCTGCCTGTGCTTGAGAGAGCCTCCAGTCGACTGGGGGCTCCAGTCAATGGTCCCTGGGTCCGTGGCCACCGCAGCCGCCTCTGCTGCCTCTACACCACCCGGATTGAGCGCTCCCAGCGTGGGCATTGGCTCCAGACAGCAGTCCTGGGAATGGCACCCGCGGAGACCGGGCTCGCCTGGACCACTATTGCTCATGGTTTTGGTAGCATGGTTTTGGTGGCACATGGGCACAGAGACAAGCGGGTACCTCTGGCAACCACTGAGACAGTGGCTGGGGGTGTGCACCACCTGTGGGAGTTTGTGGTGTTCAATGGAGTTTGCAGAGGGGGGAGTCTGTGTGTTCTGGACCATTCAGAGGGGAGCCGACTGTGGCCTCTCTCTGAGGCAGAGGTCTGGGTGTGGACAGTTTACTTTGCTCTGACCCTCTGAAAAGGCGCAAAAAGCTGCTGAAGATCAAAAACCTCCAGAGAACAAAGACCTGAAAAACAGGTTTCCACAGAGCCCAGCCTCTTGATAGGGGGCAGGGCAACTCAGCCCAAAGACTGACCGAAAAACAACCCAGCAGGCCCCTCCCCCAGAAAATAAGCCAAAAGAAATAAGAGGACAATAACCACAGGGTCCCCATAAAACTATAAAACCCCAATATCAGGAGAAAACAATATATTAAGCTCCTGGTACTGCCTCAAAACCTGTATTTTGTAGGTACAACTTTTTTCTCTTCCGTTTTTTTAATTCATTCTCATGATTCTTGTTTTTTTTAATCTACTTACAATTTCAATTAGATGTTTAATTCAACACATTCCATAGTAACTTTTTAACTTGAACTTTTTTCATAACTATACCTTTTATATGTATATTAAGTACATATATATTATCTTTATCTGTATCTCTCTCCCTATATATATCTTAGTTAAAGGACTCAATTCTGAAGAGATACAGGGAAATTAAAGCTTCAAGGTAGTTCTTTTTCTCTATTCAATACTACCCCTGTTTATATATACCAGTTTTAATTTCCCTGTATCTCTTCAAAGTTGAGTCCTTTAACAAAGATAACAAGATACACCCAGGAAGAACTCAAATAACCTTCCTTGACCACATTGAGGGTTTATAACCACCTTCCCGTATTATTCTTTTGTCAGTGTTTCTGTGTGTTTGCTTTGTTTCTGTACATTATAAATCTTATTCTTGGGGTTCATTTTGGCTGGGTTTTTCTTTTTCTTCTTTTTCTTTTGTCAGTCTGTTTGTTCACTTCTGTTTTTGTACTTTATAAATCTTATTCTTGGGGTTCATTTTGGCTGGGTTTTTTCTTTTTTTATTCCCCCTTTTTTTCTCTTTTTTCTTTTCTCTTTCTTTTTGGTGGTGACTTCCAAATGCTCTGAAACTTTCCAGGGTGCACCTTGCCTGGATAATGGTTGACATATTCAGCTATACATCCCCCTCAACTACCTCTCACCAGAATGATGGAGAAGGAACACCCAAAAGAGGAAAAATTCAGATTGTGACCTCTGCCACAGAACTACTGGATATGAACATAATAATATGTCAGAAAGAGAATTCAGGGAAACAGTTCTCCAGACAACGGCTAGGTTGGAGAAGACCATTAGTGGCAACATAGAATCTCTAAGAAGTGAGAGCTTATCTGGCAGAACTTAAAAATGCTATCAATGAGAGCCAATCTAATCGAAATACTCTAACAGCTAGGGCAAATGAGGCAGAGACAGAATTAGTGATCTGGAAGACAAACTGATAGACAAGATGGATCAGGAGGAGGCCTGGAACAAACAGCTTTGAAGCCATGAAAACAGAATCAGGGAAATAAATGATGCCATGAAATGTTCCAGTGTCAGAATTATTGGGATCCCTGAGGGGGTGGAGAAAGAGAGAGGACTAGAAGATAC
This sequence comes from Mellivora capensis, assembly GCA_004024625.1. Lineage (NCBI taxonomy): Eukaryota > Metazoa > Chordata > Mammalia > Carnivora > Mustelidae > Mellivora > Mellivora capensis. The sequence goes on from PISX010000389.1 coordinate 49,138, forward strand.
AGCTGAACAAATCCTGGATGAGACTAGAAGATATATGTTGAACAAATCCTGGATGAGAATTTCCCTAATCTGGGGAATGGAATAAGTGTTTGTGTCCTAGAAGTAGAGAGGACACCCCCCAAGATCAACAGGGGCAGAAAGACATCCAGACATGTAATTGTGAAATTCAGGAAACATAAATTCAGAGAAGATGTCTTAAGGGCAGCTAGGGGAAGAGATTCCTTATGTACAGATGGAAAAACATCAGAATAATGTCAGACCTGTCCAAAGAAAGCTGGGAAGTCAGATAGGGCTGGCAAGACATATTCCAGAGACTAAATGAAAAGAACATGCAACCAAGATTACTTTATCCAGCAAGGCTCACGTTCAGAATGATTGGAGAGATTAAGGGCTTCTAAGAACAGCAAAGACTAAAAGATTATGTGACCACCAAGCCAGCATTACAAGAAATATTAAGGGGACTCTATAAAAGAAGAAAGACCCCAAGAGTGATACAGAACAGAAATTTACAGGGATAATCTATAGAAACAAGGACTTCACAGGCAACATGATGACAATAAAAACTTATCTTTCAATAATCACTCTTAATCTGAATGGCCTAAATGCTCCCATAAAACGGCACAGGGTTGTGGACTGGAAAAAGAGACAGGACCCGTCCATATGCTGTCTACAAGAGACACATTTTGAACCTAAAGATATATCCAGACTGAAAGTGAAGGGATGGAGAACCATCTTTCATGCCTACGGGCATCAAAACAAAGCTGGAGTAGCAACTCTTATATCAGATAAATTAGATTTTAAGCTAAAGACTGGAGTCAGAGATACAGAAGGATACTACATCATTCTTAAAGGGTCTATCCACCAAGAAAATCTAGCAATTGTAAATATTCATGCCCCCAATATGGGAGCAGCCAACTACATAAGCCAAATGATAATCAAAATAGAGTCATATTGATAAGAATACATTAATATGTAGGGGATCTTAGCATGCCACTCTCAGCGACAGACAGATCATCTAAGAAGAAAATCGACAAAGAAAGAAGAGCTTTGAATGACACATTGGACTAGATGGAACTCATAGATATATATAGAACATTCCACGCTAAAACAACAGAATACTCATTCTTCTTGAGCACATATGGAACTTTCTCCAGAATAGACCACATACTGGGCCAAAATCAGGTCTCAACCGATACCAAAAGATTGAGATTATTCCCTGCCTATTCTCAGACCACAGTGCTTTGAAACGGAACTCAACCACAAAAAAAAGTTTGGAAGGAATTCAAACACTTGGAAGCTAAAGACCATCCTGCCAAAAAATGTTTTGATCAACCAGGAAATTAAAAAGAACTTAAACAATTCATGGAAACCAATGAGAATGAAGACACATTGGTCCGAAACCTACGGGATACGGCAAAGGCGGTACTAAGGGGGAAATACATATCAATCTAAGCCTCGCTCAAAAAAAACTGAAAAATCCCAAATACACAGCTCTCTTTACACCTTAAATAACTGGAAAATCAACAACAAATTAAGCCAACCCCACGCACAAGAAGGGAAATAATCAAGATTAGAGCAGAGGTCAATGAGATAGAAACTAGAGATATGGTAGAACACATCAATGAAACTAGAAGCTGGTTCTTCGAAAGAATCAATAAAATCGATAAACCTCTGGCCAAACTAACCCAAAAGAAACCAGAGAGGACCCAAATTAATAAAATTATGAATGAAAGTGGAGAGATCATAACTAACACCAAGGAAATAGAAACAATTATCAGAAATTATTATCAACAGCTACATGCCAATAAATTAAACAACCTAGAAGAAATGGATACATTCCTGGAAACCTATAAACTTCCAAAACTGAATCAGGAAGAAATTGACAACCTGAATAGACCAATACCTAGTAACGAGATTGAATCAGTGATCAAAAACTTCCCAAAAGAACAAGAACCCAGGACCTGATGGATTCCCTGAGGAATTCTATCAAACAATCAAACAAGAAATAATCCTTATTCTCTGTTTAAAAAAAAGAAAAAGAAAGAAACAGAAGTAAATCTTCCAGACTCTTTCTATGAAGCCAGCATTACCCTGATCCCCAATCTAGGCAAAGACCCCACCAAAAAGGAGAATTTCAGACCAATATCCCTGATGAATATGGGTGCCAAGATTCTCAACAAGATCCTAGCTAATAGGATCCAACAGTACATTAAAAAGATTATCCACCATGACCAGGTGGGATTTATCCATGGGATACAAGGGTGGTTTAACATTCGCAAATCAATCGATGTAATAGAACAAATCAGTAAGAGAATAGAGAAGGACCACATGGTCCTCTCAATTGATGCAGAAAAAGCATTTGACAAAATACAGCATCCTTTCCTGATTAAAACTCTTCAAAGTACAGGGATAGAGGGAACATGCCTCAACTTCATAAAATCTATCTATGAAAAACCCACAGTGAATATCATTCTCAATGGAGAAAAGCTGAGAGCCTTCCCACTGAGATCAGGAATATGACAAGGATGCCCACTCTCCCCACTGTTGTTCAACATAGTACTAGAAATCCTAGCAACAGCAATCAGACAACAAAAAGAAATAAAAGGTATTCAAAATGGCAAAGAAGTCAAACTAACTCTCTTTGCAGATGACAGGATACTTTATATGGAAAACCCAAAAGACTCTACCCCCAAAAAACTAGAACTCATACAGCAATTCAGTAATGTAGCAGGATACAAAATTAATGCACATAAATCACTTGCTTTCTCATACACTAACAATGAAACTGTAGAAAGGGCAATTAGAGAATTGACTCCATTTACAATAGCACCAAAAACTGTAAGATACGTTGGAATAAACCTAACCAAAGAAGTAAAGGATCTGTACTCGAGGAACTACAGAACACTCATGAAAGAAATTGAAGAAGGCACAAAAAGATGGAAAAACATTCCATGCTCATGATCAGATGAATAAACATTGTTAAAATGTCTATACTGCCCAGAGCAATCTATACCTTCAATGCCATCCTGATTAAAATACCAGCAACCTTTTTTGAGGTGCTAAAACAATCTGAAAATTTGTATGGAACCAGAAAAGACCCTGAATTGCTAAGGAAATGTTAAAAAAGAAAAACAAAGCTGGGGGCATCACACTGCCTGGTTTCAAGCTTCTGGTACTGGCACCAGAACAGACACACAGACCAGTGGAACGCAGTAGGGAGCCCAGATATGGACCCTTAACTCTATGGTCAAATAATCTTTGACAAAGCAGGAAAAAATATCCAGTGGAAAAAAGACAGTCTCTTCAATAAACGGTGCTGGGAAAATTGGACAACTATATATAGAAGAATGAAACTTGACCATTCTCTTACACCATACACAAAGATAAACTCAAAATGGATGGAAGACCTCAACGTGACACAGGAATCCATCAAAATCCTAGGAGAGAACATAGGCAGTAACCTCTTCGACATTGGCTACAGCAACTTCTTTCAAGACATGTCTCCAAAGGCAAAGGATACAAAAGTGAAAATGAACTTTTGGGACTTCATCAAGATCAAAAGCTTCTGCACAGCAAAGGAAACAGTCAACAAAACAAAGAGGTAACCCACGGAATGGGAGAAGATATTTGCAAATGACACTACAGACAAAGGGCTGATATCCAAGATCTATAAAGAACTCCTCAAACGCAACACCCAAGAAACAGATAATCATGTCAAATGGGCAGAAGACATGAAAAGACACTTCTCCAATGAAGACATACAAATGGCTAACAGACACATGAAAAAATGTACATCATTAGCCATCAGGGAAATTCAAATCAAAACCAATTGAGATACCACCTTCCACCAGTTAGAATGGCAAAGATAAACAAGGCAGGAAACAAGTGTTGGAGAGGATGTGAAGAAAGGGGAACCCTCTTACACTGTTGGTGGGAATGCAAGTTGGTGCAGCCACTTTGGAAAACAGTGTGGAGGTTCCTTAAGAAATTAAAAATAGAGCTTCCTTATGACCCTGCAATTGCACTACTGGGTATTTACCCCAGAGATGCAGATGTAATGAAAAGAAGGGCCATCTGCACCCCACTGTTCATAGGAACAATGTTCACAATAGCCAAACTGGGCAAAGAGCTGAGATGCCCTTCAACAGACGAATGGATAAAGAAGATGTGGTCCATATACGCAATGGAATATTACTCAGCCATCAGAAAGGATGAATACCCAACGTTTGTATCAACATGGATGGGACTGGAGAAGATCATGCTGAGTGAAATAAGTCAGGCAGAGAAGGTCAATTATTATATGGTTTCATTTACTTGTGAAACATAAATAACATGGAGGACATCAGAAGGAAAGGAAAAGTGAATTGGGGAAATTGGAGAGGAAGATGAACCATGAGAGACTGTGGACTCCAAGAAACAAACTGAGGGTTTTAGAGGGCAGAGGGGTTGGGGGATGGGTGAGCCTGGTGGTGGGTATTTAGGAGGGCACATATTGCATGGAGCACTGGGTGTTGTACATAAACAATGAATCTTGGAACACTGCATCAAAAACTAATGATGTATTTTACGGTGACTAATATAACACAATAAAAAAAAAGAGAAGCCATGTGAGATGGGTTGTAAAAGATGGATAGGATATGATAGAAGGTAAATGGCAAGGGAGAAGGGAGGAATTCTAGGCTCAAGGAAGAACATAAACAAAGGCAAAGAGGTGAGGAAACCAAGGATATGTACTCAAGAAAAACTACATAAAGAGTTAGGAAAGATAAAATTGAAGAGCTAGACCATCCATTTTATTTCTACATCTTTCTCTTCATCTTTCTCTAAATGAAATTTGGCTTTGCCTCGGGGACGTGGTTTTTTACACGTCCAGTAAAAAGCTTTAGCTTGTCCAAGTAGTGACTGTGTTCTTTTTCCTATTCTTTGCAACACTGGGTCTGGAGGAAGAGTAGGTGTCTTTGGTAATCTTTAACACTTCCAGACAACTCTTGCTCCTTCTTAAAATCACTTGTTTCTGAACTTCAGGTCATTAAACTCTATTATAATTGACCATCCTTCTTTGTTGCAGTCGCTATTCTCTGAGTCAAATCTCCTGGTTGCTTATGGTTCTCATAGTGATTTCAAAATCTACAAAGACATATTTTCTAATACTTGGGCTTTGATATCCTTTCTTCCAAGATTTTCACCTTCATCTTCCTTTAACTAGTTAGTGCAATGACCACAGTCATATCTAACAAAGAGTGGGTAATTGCTTGCCACTCCCTGCTTCTCTGAGGATATTTACAAATGTGACCGGGGTGTTGGGGTGTATATGTGTTGAAGGAAGTACCTTTTGGTCATCATTGTAAATGGAAAGTAATGATGGCATTTGGCAGATGAGGGCCATGTTGGTACATATCCTGAAATAGAGTTCTGTACACTCAAAATACCAATAGTATTCCTCTTGAAAAATACTGATGCTGTAGCTAGATCCTACTCAGACACCAACAATTCTTCACACCTATAAATCATTGATCCTATCACCCTGTCTCACCTCCCTTCTTAACTTAGATTCTTCATCTATTATAATCATTCTCTTATCTGTTTCTTGTTTAGTAATAACACATTTTAAAATGCCCTAATTCTATTTAACAGAATTCTCCACGCCTGTGCCATTTCAGCTGTAAAGTAGCAAGTGAAAAGCATACAATTACATCAACTAGTATAATTTTAAATAAAGTATTCTAACCTCAAGCAGGGTGCTAGAACTGCTTGGCAATTACACATTTTCCTAGTCTACACACTTTCCTTTATCTTGTTTCTAAAAGTGTGATCCATGGGCTGAACATTACCTGGGAACTTATTAGAAGTGCAGAACTTCAGGCTCTATTCTAAACGTCTATTCATCAGAACATCCACTATAACATCTCCATGTGATTCAAGGGCACATTCCAGTTTGTGAAGCACTGCCCTAGACAGCTACTTCACACCCTCTCCTATTCTTAGATCTCTAGAGCTTCAACCCTTCCTCATTCTGATGACTCTGCTTTCTATTTCAATGAGAAAATAGAAGCAAACAAAAGACAATTTCCAGAAACTTCCTCCAGATGATCTATTCAACTGCCTCTATCCACATCTACATACTTTGCCTTCCTTATCATACATTAACAATTCTATGACTGAATGAAGTCCTTATCCTGTGCACCAAATTCTATTTATCTCTTCTCATTTATTTAAGGACAAATGATTCATAATTTGTTCCCCCTTTTTGAATTATTACTTTTCCCAGCCTCAGTGGATTAGCTGTACATATGCTTTATTTCTCCCACCTTAAAACTGAAAACAAAAACCCCATCATCCTACTTACCTTCTCTTGACTCTATTCCCAGCAATATCACCATTTCCTATTGATACTCTTTAAGAGTTTTCAATACCAGCTGTCTCCAATTATTCTTCCCCCTCTCTCCTAAAGACAGGCTTTTTCTCTCCTAAACATCAGGCTTTTGCATCTAACATTCCACCAAAATTGCTCATCAGTACCACCAAACTCTTTTATAGTAAAGAAAAAAATCCTAAATGTCTAAGTAGATCTAATATATAATCTAATTCAAAATAAGCCAGCATCAAACACTATAGTATTCATATCACCTGGAATGAAGACTGAAAATGAAACTCTACCTTATTATCCTCAAATATAATCAAGTTTTTAAAAAGAAGCTATTCAAATAGTTTTATTAATTAATAATGCTTACCTGGCTGAACATGGGTAGCCTGTAAGAAGTATTTCAAAGCTCGTTCAAAGTTCTTTTCATTTTCCAGAGCATGACCCACATTATTCCATAATTTGGCATTATTTTTATTTACCTTCAATACACAAGCATAGATAGAAATTAATTACAATTAAAAAAATACAACTCCAATGAACACAGATATTTATTTGGTATACCATTAGGAATGGAGTGTTCCACAGAGGTATCCATGAACGGGTGAGGTGCTCAAAGACACCAACTTTCAGTTTTAAGACAAATAAGTTCTGTGAATACAATGTACAGCATGGTTACTATAGTTAACAATACTGTAATGTATATTTGAAAGTTGCTAAGATAGTAGATCTTGGAAATTCTCATCAAAAGAAAAAAATTGTACCTATGTAAGGTGAGAGAAGTTAACTTATTATAATTATTTTATAATATATACAGATATTATGTTGTACACCTTAAACTAATACATTATATGTCAATTAACCTCAATAAAAGTTGAAAAAATAATTCAGATTTTTCTCTTAGAAAAGAAAAATTTGTATGTATATCTCCAATTAACAAAGATATTTGTTTAGTATATTGTTAGGAATGGAGTATTCCAAGGAGGTGTCCCTGGAGATGAGACAGGAGCCAAATGAAGTATTTCCCCAAATTTACTCTCCTTCCAACATAAACTAAAACTACAGCAGTCAGATTTCATCTATTTGATGTATTAGAATTTTGCTAAAAATTTTATTTGATCAAAGTATCATAGGGTGCTTGGCTGGCTTAGTCAGTAGAGTGCAACTTGATCTTGGTGTCATGAGTTCAAGCCCCACACTGGGCACAGAACTTAACTAAATAAAGAAAAAAAATGCATTATGTTGTTTGAAAACTTCAGCTCTACTATCTGTATTCTTTTGGGAGAGAAGGTATTTGAACATGAGAATATATTTAACATCACACTGATTACTTATTTTTAGGCTTGTTATAAAGTTATTTATGTAGTCCATTATGGTAATGGGAAACCTGGGATTAAAGTTCTAAATTAATCTGTGCTTTATGAATTCACAGATGGGCATGATATTCCTGTAGGGAGAGAATGGTATCTGGCCAAGGAACTAGCTTCAGTGAGCAGGGCTGTGGTTCTTAGATTGTTCTAGGAATAACGATAAGCAAAACTCTTGAAAATTATAGGTCTCCACTGGTATTCCAGGAGTGTAGTTTAAGAAGAATAGTAATGAGGTCTCTTTCATTACAGACTTCTGAGCTAGGGAGGGAGTGCAGTTACTGAGTGATCTTAAGTTGATGCTAAATCAAGAAGTCACACAGACTATTGGAATGAGGCAATATTCCAGGAAAGCCAAGCAATGGGGAGGAAGTACAGAAACAGCCAAAGGAAGTTAAGAATTTATAGTTTCGAAGAGAAGCACCCGAAAAAAACCCATTGCTGTAACTTACAGAAACCAATATTTTATGATTTTTAAAAAGACCTTATTCCTGGTATGTTGTCCATTCTATAGAAATGCTTTATCACTACTTTCTGCCAGTTCCTATATTTCCTACAGTATTGTAACCTACAGTATTGTAACCTTATTTTCCACATAGTAAGGTGCCATTTTTAGTTATGTATTTTACTTCAATGAATCTAGGATGCCATTAATTATAAGACTCACCATTAATAAAACAAAAAAGCCACTAATTAATTGTAAGATGCCTCTCACTGTAAGATTTATTCTAATTTTAAAGACATTAAAAGGTTAAAAAAAAAGTTCACCTTCAGAACTATGAAGTACATATAGTATTCTTATTTAAACATTTTATTATCATTTGAGCTTCTAACAACTGTATAGCATTTAGGGAATTATTCATATATGCCACAGACATGCCAACTAAATATGATTCAAAGCACTGGTTATGGTATATATTACATAAAGAACAAATCATTTTTACTGATCTTTTGGAGTAGTACTTAAAATTAACAGTAACATGTCTAATTAAATATAAAAACATCTTAGACATGACTATAAGAAATCACTAACGACATACTTTCCTGTCATTCTGGATAATACTTTACCTTCAAGGCTGACATAAACAATGTATATTCAGACTCCCAATCCCAATTTCTGTGGAGTGTTTTTAAGGCATGAGTGAATATCACCATAGACAGACAAATCCAGGATAACTTTTTTAATACACTGTTTAAGAGAAAAAAGTAAAACAAAGAAACCATTGTCTACATCACCAGAAGCATTTTATCTTTTAGAATAGAGGTAAGAAGTAATGTTAAATATCCCCAAATATATTCTCTGAGTTTATTCTAAAGAATGAGGATCATTCTAGTAATCATCTAACTTCAAAGGTAACACCAAAAAAATTAAATATGCATACTACCTTCTACTTTAGTGTTTAATTGTTTTAATATTTCAAAAACTCTGTTTACATAAATGGCAAAAAGCAGACACACCAGTTTTTTTAACTGCGATTTTTCCTTTTTGGGGCCTTTAATTACAATTTGAATATTCTTGTGTTTATCAAGGGTCAATCTTGTCACTGGCTATATTTTTTTTTAAAAATTGGCTTACACAGATTGCATCTATACCACAGATTATCATGATATTCTTTGAATAATTTCATATTTTAAAACTAGAATTATTTATTACAAGTCATAGCAAAACTAACTCTTTATGAAATAGATACAAATTACTTATAAGCTTTAGGCTAATTATATGGGACTTAATTCCTCATCTATAAAAAGGTTATACTTCAATTATCCCTACAGTCTCATTTGGTACTAATATTCTCTGAGTCTATGTTTCTGTCTTAATAACACAGTTCAACTTCTTCCATTTTGAGAGATCCACTTAGGATAAGACTGCATGGATCAGAAAGAACATGGACCATGGAGAGAGAGAGAGAGAGAGAGAGAGAGAATGAACAAACATGGACGATGGAAGTAGTCAGATATAAATCTGAAGCAAAATCCCACTGTTTACCAGCTGTGTGATCTTGAGGTAACCTGATTCAAGTAATCTGTATGAGCTTTAATTTTCAAATGTGCACAAGAGAGTTAAGGGATGTTAGATTAAATGAGAAAACAAATCTAAAGGGTCTATCATGGCTCTTGGCACATGGTAAGCATTCAAAAACTGGTATTGATTAAAATTGGATATATGGGTAGAAGTTAAGAGAAAAGGCCTGCTACATATTAGTGAAAATTGTAGACACAGATGAGATCACCCAGGGAGAATATGCAGTATGAGAAAAATGGCTGTGAGTAAAATTCTGGCAAATAAAAAATACTTAAAGAGCAAGTACAGCAAGAAGACTCTGAGAAGGGACTGAGAAGCAATGAGAAGACATGAAAGAGAATTAGGAGAGAGACTTTCTACAGACAGCAGGAAAATAAATTTTAAATACAAGCACTGACTGGATTTAGCTACTAGGAGGCAATGAGGTAGAGACAAGTCAGAATGCTAAGGGTTGAAGGATGACTGGAAAGTGAGAAAGCAGTCAGTGATCATTTCTTGAATACAGTGTGACTATTCTGTTCCTTAACTGTTAGTTTAAGGCAACTAGGACATGATGGTTATGATGCAGATAGTGATGATATCAAGAATATAGACTGCTTACTACATGCATTCATATATAAATAAACTCAATATAACTCACTTAAGTAAGAAGACTATATCTTAGATCACTGCACATCAAAGTGGCAATGGTTATTTATAACTCTAGTCTCAACAATATCCTTGTTTCCACTTGGGTCTGACTCAAAGTTCGTTATGTCACAGGCTGTACAATAAAATTATGTTAATAAGAACATAGGATGAGGTGGGTGCTATGGAGCTTTCCTAACCTGAATTACAGAAAAATGAGGAGACTATCAAGATGAAAAATAAAAACATAAAAGTAGGATTTATATAAATGAACTAAACATTTTGAATACTTAAATGTATCACACTTAATTCTACAGTTAGTAAGCATTAAATGAACTAACATTTTAATTCACCTTTTATTTGATATTTTCTGCCATCCATGGGCTACCAAAATACAGAACCCCATGCTAGGAACATACAATACTCGCTCAGCAACAACAAATCCAACCGGGAAAAAAAGGTTTGATGCAGGAATAAATGGTAACGCCATCAAACAAAGGGCCTACAAAGAAAAATAAGGTATTTTAATAATTTCAAACAAAAAATATGGCCACTCAAAAGTTAAAACCAAATATTTTATTTAATTTAATAATGTATTGGTACCAGTTTTAATAATACTATAAACAATACTAATTTAAACATAAAGAAGGCAACTTAGGGACAGTAACAACAAACATCAGGATATATGTTAACAAGGTGAGATCAAGGTGAGATTATAATTAGGGCTCATCCAATGAAATAAATATTTTTTGAAAATATATCTAAAATAAGACATTAATAATTTTTATACACCCAACTTATGTATGTATGGTAAAAATACACTGACAGAGATGTTAACAGGTTTTACAAAACTGTAATGGGTGACAAAACAGCCAATCGTGCAAGTTTTCATATTTTTATTATTGTAAGTATTCATATTATATTGGAAACTGAAAAATGATATAGGTATCCTTTAGGATCCTTAGGCAAGACAATAGACTACTACGTCTGTACCCCAGCATTCTTTTGCATAATACTCTGATGAGTCATATATATTTAAGAGGCTTAGTATAAGTATAAAAATAAAACTGCCCCCTTTAAACAGTAGTCTTCTATAACAATTTCTAAAATTCTAACGCTACACTTTGAATACATCATAAAAATGCTTAGATTTTGTCATTTTGAAAATGAGACAGCATATGGTTCCCAGACAATAAGTCCATTAAAAAGGTAGTATTCAAACAACTAGCACACAAATAACCTGTGAAAGGAACCAAGTTGGTTGTTATTAGGACATCCGTTACTATGGACATCTGCTTCTGTATTTTGTTACCCTGATTTGTTTTATAATACCTAATTGAATAACAATGCAAGTTGTTCCTTCAGCTTCAGAAGTTTGAGTCTTTTAACTGTTTGAAAGATTGTTTCCTCTTTATTATACTTTATTAGTAAAATACAGATGAAAAGATGTATACACATTGAAAAAAATACTTTCACCATTGAAAAAAATACTTTCACCATGTATAATAAATTAAAAACTTGTAATGAGGAAATAATGAATCTAAAGAAAAGCACTACTGAACTACTAAGTATCATACTAATACATATATCTGAACTTTTAATGTTTTCTTTTTGATCAAAAAGGTAAAACATTAAGAATACATAATTAATTTTCCACTTCCCAAGAGTGCTTGATAAAAACAACCAGCTAGCTATGAAACAGAGATACTCCCACATATACAGTCCTTTCCATTTTTTTTTTTTTTTTAAGATTTATTTATTTCAGAGGGAGAGAGTTAGGGAGGGGCAGAAGGAAAGAATCTTCAAGCAGACTTCCCACGGACAGAGAGCCCCACTTGGGGCTTGATCTCATGACCCATGAGATTATGACCTGGGCCAAAACCAAGAGTCAGATGCTTAACTGAGTGAGTCACCCACGCACCCTGTAGTCCTTTTCTAAAAACAAACAGGCAAACATATTTTTTATTAATTCATGGCTGCTCTAAAGCTATTTTATTTGAAATAATTAAAAGTGTTAAATTCATTCAAAGATGTATCATGGATTGATGCATAAGCTACATACACAAAAAGCAACCTCACAAAAAATCTACTGGTTCTTGGATAAAGGAATGTCTCTAATGATTAACTTATTTAAAAGTTCTAATACACTCTCTATTAATATATGCCAACCTAGCTAACTATGGCTACCATAATTTCCTTCTTCAGTGATATAAAACTCTTTAAAAGGCAAGGTGGTAGTACAAAGAGTCTGGAACAAATCTGTTTTGTTTCTTACTTCCTAGGTAATACAAAGTAAAGTAATCAATCATCTTCCCAATTTGTGTTTCTCTATAAATTGGGGTTAATAACTACTGACATTATATTGTCAGGATACACAGGACATTTTAATAAGTGCTTAACACAGCATCTGATACTTCATAGGTACTCATTTGATCTACTTATCCCTTTAAAAGATCTTCACAAAACATCACTATATAATATAGCATGTTTAGGACTATCTTAAAGAAGTTATACCTAAGATCACAATTGTTCCTTTTTTACATACATAAAATAAAATTTATATAAATCTCTTATTTCATTGGTACCACCCTCCCTGTTTTTATTCAGCTTATATTATAGAAAACATTATTTTGTATGCCAAAACTTTACATTCATCCACCCTTCCTTACTTTTCCTTTCTTTTAGCAGAACCTCAGCTTTGGATGTATTCTACCATGCAGCTGCTTTGTCTGAACAGCAAAGCTCTACTAGAGACAGTCCCAAAGCAAAATATATTAGTATCATCATAAATTAATGATTATCAACTTCAAATTGATCCTTAAAGCTCCTCAGAATTTCTAGGTGTCTTTGATAGGCTCACTCCCTCTCTCCTTTATTTTGAATCTTGATTACTTTTCTTAGGCTTTTGATTCATGTCACTTTCAGCAGGTGACCATACTTCCAAACTTACAGAGAAAACTAAAGCCATAAAACAAGAATTCCTTCAATTCTGTGCTGCTAAACCTACCAACATCCACACTGATGTCATTCCCATCCTTTCTGCGACATAAGAAGTATGTTTCTTTCTCAGGCCAAACCTGAGCTCTACATTGCCCCTGCTCCTCGCAAATCTCACAATTAACCATTCTTTCATTTACTTGATCACTTTCTAATCAACTATATTGTTCCTATCCATATTCAAATATGCTCTTGTCTCTTCAACCTTAAACATCTCCTTTGACAACACATCTTTAAATTACCTTACCCATTCATTATGTCCCTTAAGTATAAAACAAGGTCCCACATTCTTAGGCAAACACTTTATAGCCAAGGTAATAAGTAGCTGGTTTTAACCCCACTTAACCAATCAACATTTCAAATCAACATTGCAAGTCAACCTACTAGTGATTTCCCTTCCTTCTAAAAGTCAGTGAACTGAGTTCTCCAATGAAAGTGATTCTCCTACCTCTGAAGGTTCACTAATTCTAGATCTTCATCCTTCCTCCAAGCTCTACATGAGATCGGCAGTCTGTTATGCTTTAAGCTGGCATAGTCTTCTTACTTAGCTGATAATAAATTCAAGCTTGTCTCCTCCTTTGAAATATTCAAAGTTGAGTTATCCCTATAGGTTATCTATACTATCATTCTTCATATCCTCATCTCCTAATTCAATCTCTCCACAGAAGTAAATTTCATTTAGTAACTAATATACCTAAAATAGGTCAAATATGACTGATCTCACTTTTCTGCCTCAGAGCATCTGTTAGTGATAACCATTCCATCTTTCTTGAAATACCCACCTACCTTTCTGTCCATTGGCTATCTCCTATTTAGGTTCATTCTCCTCTACACAGTTATCTTTTACTGTATATAAACTCCTATACCTTCTATAGAAGTGTTTTCAAGACCTAGTTGTAGGTTTCTTCCCTTATCACTCTATCTAGCTAGCCCCTTCAACTATTTTCTGAGGGAGAATTAAGACCAAATACTCTAAGACATTCATTATGTGTATAAATTATCTTCTATTCTATGTATTTGGAATGGTAATAGCTGGCTACCATCTTTGAGAAAAGTCACAAAACCCCAGTTGAGAAACGCTGCTCTCTATATAACCTCTCCTTAGACCTTCTTATTCACATCCTGGTTTCAATTACTATCTCTATGCCATCTATCAAATTTTTATGTGGAGCTTAGGACTCTCCTCCGAAACTCTAGGCATCAAGTGCTATTCAAAATCACTACTAGGATCATACTGAAGAGATTAAAAACTAATAGTAAATATGGCCTTTCCCCAAACTCTGTATTTTTTCAGTCTTCTCTATATCTCAGAGATCAGCTTCAAATTTTTCCAAAATGCCAGTTCCCTGGTAATTGGGGCCTTGTATCTTATTATCATATCCTTAGTGCCTAAAAGGCTGCCTGGTACATAGGCTACAAGAAAACTTTTTTACTGAATGAATAAATGAACCTAGTGGCTATAGTCAGATATGATGTATTTGTATAGTATTAAAAACACTTTCTGGCATATAGCAAACGCTCAAGAAAATGTTAACGATTATTACTGTCTTCAGTAATTTAAAGAAAGACAACAAAACCACTACAACTAAGAAGTGACAGAAGAGTAAGAAAATTACAAAGAAATACACCTCAGAAAAACAAGACTGTGTAAATAATCAGTTCTCTGAACATAGTAAAAAAAATAACTTGGGGTGTAATGAAAACCTTGCTAATGAGAACTAAAGAACTAAATATTTCTAGCTGTCTATCTTGCATGACACTCTTCTCTGTGTCAAGAAAACAATGATCTATTTCCTCAAAGTGTACAACCTACTTGGGTAAAGAAATAGAAGAAAATGACACCAATGGCATGCTTCATGGTTTCAGAATTCCTATCAAATCAAGAAAATTCATAACCGGTTTTTACTTTACATGCTGAATGTCAAATTATGCCTGCATATGGAATTATGATATATAATTTTAGGATAGTCCAAAAAAAGCTAATAAATCAAGCTGATGTTGAACAAAGAAAGAGGCTGTTTCTAAGAAGATGCTTTGACAAATTAAAGGCAGTCTTTAAATCAACTGAATTTTTTACATCTGAAAAATTAAGGGAATTTCTTACCATTAAAACAGTCTTGGAGGAATCACCAGGGTATCTAAGACTGAATATTCCCAAAGCCCCCAAAAAGCAAAAGAAAGTAAATGTGGCAAGATTTCGAATATCTAGAAATGACTCTATAAGTGGTATTGTTCCCATGGTCCAATCACAGCAGAGTTCTGAAGGATTTAATAGAAGCCAAGCATTCAAAGGAAGGAGATAGTTAAAAGTTAGCTGCCTTGTAGGAGTTGGGCTTACAGCAGCTGGGTTATCAAACCTGTATAACGAATGAAAAAAAAAGTTATTTAGACTAAAACACTTTGTAAACACAAAATATATAACATTTAAATAAAACACCAAACAATAAAAGCAGTATTTTACATGTAATTTCATTAAAAAGAAAAATATTTTTTACTGATACATCAGTCCTCACTAGAGTTCAAACTGTCTAACCTTTAAGAAACTTCTAGTTGAGACAAATTATGAAGAGCTGTTTAAAAGGGACCTAGGTTATGTTTATAGTTTATTATTAGAATATTCAGACACAATCACTACAATATTATGATATTCTGCAGAAGTATAACCTTCTGATTAAAAGTAAAAAGAAAAGTTTTAAAGGATCGATCGTTGTATGTGATGTATGAGTGTTTTTGAGAACACTAACCAGTGTTTTTTTCTGCATGAGATGGCTTCTTTCAGCACTAAACGCTAATAAAAATTATGTTTCCTAGAAAGAATTACTATGTTTTTTTTTTGCTGTGGACAGAGAAAAGTGCATCACCTATGAGCTTTTTCCTTTTGCTCTGACTTCTAGGAAGACAAAAACCCAATTTCCAGCACATAATGGTAACTGTACAGGCCTATGTAACATTTTATCTGTGTCCTACTTTTTCTCCTGATACATACTAATATAAACATATCCGAATTTATATTTGTCCAGGCCATGACATATTACATGTACATGTACATTTCATTAAATTAGTCTATTTCCTGCAAACTAAGTCAAATCATAGTCAAATCGCTTTTTAAGGTATATTTCAAATGAATAGCTTCAGATTTTTATTTTTTTTAAAGATTTTTATTTATTTATTTGACAGGGAGAGATCACAGTAGACAGAGAGAAGGAAGCAGGCTCCCTGCTGAGCAGAGAGCCCGATATGGGGCTCGATCCCAGGACCCCGAGATCATGACCTGAGCCGAAGGCAGCGGCTTAACCCACTGAGCCACCCAGGCGCCCCAGATTTTTATTTTTTTAGGCTATGTTCAAAATTTTATTGGCTCTGTTAATATATACAAACACAATTTCTCATTTTAAAATGAATAAGTTAATGAAAAATCAACCCTTAACATTTGTTTGACTTGGTCTTCTTAAAAATTCAAATGGTTGAGAAAAAGTAAATACTATTTGAACAAATAATATCTAAAAAACCTTCATATTTGATGTATGAAAAATAATAAATCTTGAGTCAGGACTTGAATTCTCAAATTACCAACAGAAGTGAATACAAAGCTTTTTTCCTATAATCCACTACTCAGAGTTCATTTTTATAACTCATGGTTTATTTAGAACAGCTAATTTAATAACTGTACTTTAAAGAAGAACACACGTCAAAGCAAGTCAAGCAATATTATAGTCAATTCACAGGGTAATATAATAGAAGAAATTGTATATACATACATTTTTAAATGCCCCTATTTGGAAAATATATATTTAGATGTAACATAGACCATATAGCCATCCACACATACTTACACAAAACAAATACATTCGTACCTATAAACTACATTTTCACACTATAGAACTGGAGATGAAAAACAGTCTATGGAAATTCTCTAAAAGGAGTAACAAAAACAGTAACACTGAAACTGGGGGTAAAGAAGGAAATGCAAATTATAGTATATATTTACTATTCAATCTATTTCCCATATTTTACTACTTAAATGAGTTGTTCAGTTTAGCATGGCTAGACTCAGAAGTAAAAAATTCATGAAATTAGGAAGTATTCTTTAAAGAAAAAATGCAGGGGCTTCTGGGTGGCTCAGTGGGTTAAAGCCTCTGCCTTCGGCTCAGGTCATGATCTCAGGGTCCTGGGATCAAGCCCCGCATCGGGCTCTCTACTCCGCCGGGAGTCTGCTTCCTCGCCTCTCTCTGCCTGCCTCTCTGCCTGCTTGTCATTTCTCTCTGTCAAATAAATAAAATATTAAAAAAAAAATAAAGAAAAAATGCAATGAAATTACTGAAAATAATTATACATAAAATGACACAAAGAAAATGTTTAAGAGAATTATCTGAATAAAATTTTATTCTAACCAGGGCCAGCAATGCACTATTCTGGACAACACATGAACAACATTTTGGTCTTTTGTTATAAAAAAACAAAAACAAAAAACTTGCATTTAATGATACTTTAATGTAACTGAATAAGGAACTAGTATGAATTTCATTTAAATTTTAGCTGAGTAAGGTGAAATGGAAAAATGCTAAATTTTAAAGCAGGAAAAAAAGAGATATAGATTGTTAAATTCAGCATAACTTTTGCTTCTAGCTTTAAACAAGCAAAGAACCAGACAAGATATATAAAACTTTTCTTAACACACTAAGCATCAGGCAAAAAAGGACAATGATACCTGAGAGAAGAAAAACAAATAAGGGAAACCCTACCTGGAAAGTTCAATACCTAGACATAGTTTTTAGTCTGTGGAACAGTGAGGGGGAACCTAGTGGAGCCTAGTAGTATCCTTAGATTGCAAAACTGAACTGGGAGCCCTAGGGGCCAAGGGGACTAGGATCAGTTGGCAGAATACCAGAGAGAACAAAGCTACTGAGAAAGAGAACTTATATCTGTAGAGCATCTCTCTCCAGTTTTTAGTACTGATGAGAACTGTTCAGCATATGTATATGAGGAAATACTCAAGGTCAGTATAGTGGGTTGAACCATGTCTCTCATTCATATCTACCCAGCACCTCAGACTGTAACATTATTTGGAAACCTATTCCTTTGCCAATGTAATTAATTAAGTCAGGATAAGGTCATACTGGATTAGGGTGAGCCCTAAATCTAATGACAGGTATTCTTACACAAAGAGAGAATACAGAGAAACGCACAAGAAAGAAGGAATGCCAAGGACTGCTAGCAACCACTAGAAACTAGGAAAGAAGCATGGAATAGATTCTTCCTGAGAATCTTCAGAAGGAGCCAACTGTGCCTGACACCTCGATTTTGGACTTCTGGCCTCCAGCACTGATAGAGAATAAATTTCTGCTGCTTTAAGCTACCCAGTTTCTGGTAATTTGTTATAGCAGACCTGGGGAAAAAAATGCAGTTAGGAAAGTACCTCTTAAAAGGATTAGATAAAAATTCTCAAATACCATACAGAGGTGGGAATAGTTTCTCAGCAGCCAGAATGAAAATCCTCATAAGGGACACCTGGGTGGCTCAGTTGGTTAAGCAGCTGCCTTCGGCTCAGGTCATGATCCCAGGGTCCTGGGATCGAGTCCCACATCAGGCTCCTTGCTCGGCAGGGAGCTTGCTTCTCCCTCTGCCTCTGCCTGCCACTCTGTCTGCCTGTGCTCGCTCTCTGGCTCTCTCTGACAAATAAATAAATAAAATCTTAAAAAAAAAAAAAAAAAGAAAATCCTCATAAATCACAGTCTATCAGATAGAGTAGGCAGAAGGGTCTTGTGTCAGTAGCGGAAGAAAATTAGAACTATTGTAAATGCTGCTGTGGTCTTATATATCAAAGATTAAAAGTGTGGCTAGAAGATATCAGGGAAATTCAAATCAAAACCACATTGAGATATCAACTTACACCAGTTAGAATGGCAAAAACCAACAAGGCAAGAAACAACAAATGTTGGAAAAGTTGTGGAGAAAGAGTAACCCTCTCACACTGTTGGTGGGAATGCAAGATGGTGCAGCTACTTTGGAAAACAGTGTGGAGGTTCCTCACAAAATTAAAAGTAGAGCTACCGTATGATCCAGCCATTGCACTACTGGGTATTTACCCCAAAGGTACAGATGTAATGAAAAGAAGGGCCATAGGTACCCCAATGTTCATAGCAGCAATGTCCACAACAGCCAAACTGTCCAAGGAGCTGAGATGCCCTTCAGCAGATGAATGGATAAAGAAGATGTGGTCTTCTTTACACAATGGAATATTACTCAGCCATCAGAAAGGATGAATACCCAACTTTTGCATCAACATGGATGGTAGTGGAGAAGATTATGCTAAGTGAAATAAGTCAAGCAGAGAAGGTCAATTATCATACAGTTTCACTTACTTGTGGAACATAAGGAATAACATGGAGGACATTAGGAGAAGGGAAGGAAAAATGAAGGAGAGGGGGAAACCGGAGGGGGAGATGAGAGACTGTGGATTCCAAGAAACAAACTGGGGGTTTTAGAGGGGTGAGGGGCGGGGGATGGGTGAGCCTGGTGATGGGTATTAAGGAGTGCATGGATTGCATGGAGCACTGGGTGTTATACGCAAACAATGGATCATGGAACACTACATCAAAACCTAATGATGTACTGTATGGTGACTAACATACACACACACAAATTTCTCAAATAAATGCATCCCAGAACAAAGCTCTAAAAAATTTATAGTAATATATTAAAGTAAAATGTATATATATGACATCTATTAAAAAATTACATGGCATGTGAAGAAATAGAAACATATAATCCATGAGGAGGAAAATTATTCAATCTAAAGTAACTAAGAAATGACACATATAATAAAATTAGTAGATGAAGAAATTAAAGCACTAGAACATGGAGAGATCATGAAACATAAAAAGGCTTAAAGAGAATTTCCAAAGATGGAAACAGTATCTGAAGTGAAAAAGAACTAGAAAAAAATTAAAGGCAGATTAGACATTGCAGAAAAAAGATTACTGAAATTGAATACATTGCAGAAGAATCTATCCAAAATGAAAAAAAGGAGAAAATAGCTTTTGGAGGGGAATAAAAAGATCATTAGCCTGACAATTTCAAAAGGCTTAATATACATGTAATTAGGGTCCTAGAAAAGGAGAAAATAATGAGAATATATTTCAAGAAGTAACAGATACAAAATTTCCAAAATTTACATTAAGTAAAACCTACAGATCCTAAGCTCAATTAACCTAGGCACAAGACACATGATGATAAAAGAAGAGTGACTGGAAGTTTGCATTATATAACCACCTTCACCCAAATTTTGTTATAAGATAAATATGTCCTAGGGTAGTGATATGCAGCAGGTGACCATAGTTAATGATAGTGTATTGCGTATTTGAAAATTTCAAAGAAAATAGATCTTAAAAGTTCTCATCACAAGAAAAAAATTTTTTTGTAATTATGTGTGGTAATGGATGGATATTAACTTATCATGATAATCATTTCTCAATATACATGTATCAAATCACTACACTGTATACCTAAAACTAATAGTGTTATATATCAATTGTGCCTCAATTTTTAAAAAATAGAGAAAAAATGACAAAGAGAAAATAATACAAGCAGGCAGAGAGTAGAAGACACATTATATGCAGAAGCATAAAAATAAAGATGACAGAAGATTCCCAGTCAAAATAATGCAAGCTAGAAAACAGTAGAGTAACATTACTAGAGTGCTGAATGCACAACAATTAATGCAGAATCCTATACTCAGAATTCAAATTATTTTTCAAACACAAATGTAAAATAAAGATATTTTTATATGTAAAAGCTAAAACAATTCAGGACCAGCAGACCTACAAGTCAAGAAATGTTAAAGAAAGTCCTTTAGTCACAAAGAAACATAGTACAAGATGAAAATCACATTGAATGTAAACAGCTGAAACAGCTCATTTTAAAAAATATTATTTAAAAATATTACAAAAAATGAAGATCCAGATTTATGCAGCTTACAAGAAGTCAACTTTAAATATAATATAAATATACTGATAGTTAAAAAGGTAAAGGATGAAAAAAGATAAACAATGTAACACTAAGAAAAAGAAGATAAAGCGAATTTCTGAGTAAAGACCAGGGATAAAGTATCATCAGAGATAAAGAAACTCATTTAAACACAAGCCTAAATGTTATGCACTTAGTACCAGAGCTTTAACTCACATGAAGCAAAAACTGATACAACTACAAGTAGAAATAGACATAATTATAGTCACAGATTTTAACATCCTCTTCTCAATAATTATTAGAAGAAGTGGGTAAAAATCACTAAGAATATAAAAGACTTGCCACTTAACCAGTAAAGTTAAAATCACTGTACCATTAAGTAAAAATCTTTATTTTCATTCTGGTGGTTTCACAAGTATACACATAGATCAAAAGCTACTAATTTGTACATTATAAATACATATAGGTTTTAAAAAAAATACTACACCTCATTGAAGCGGTTAAAAAACCTCAATATAAATCAAAGACTTTCTGAAACACTTTTAATCTTAACATTAAGAGTTAAAGAAAGAAAAAATTAAAAAAAAGAAAAGCTGAATTTCATACCTGGTGAATACTGGAAGTTGGGACTGAATAACCTGGACTCTAATTACAACAAGTAATAGTGTACTGAACATCAAAACAATGAGTTTTATTAGTGTCTGCAGCATAGAAAATGGAATACTACTCTTTCCACGGAAAAACTGTCCAGCAGTAGTCCATAATAATGGCAAAGTATACTGCAAAAGGAAAAAAGAGTTTTAAATAACAATATACTATAATGTTTTCAATGCAGGATTTTCAAAATGCAAGGTTAGTTATAAATTGACTATAATTATAAAATCAATATGGACCAATTTGTGAAACTGATAATGAATAAAACTGAGCCAAATAATCTTATCCAATACTGAATTATATTGTACAATATTACTGTACACATTTCCAAATTGCCTCATGGTTCCATTATTGAAATTCAAAGAGTTGTCCTTAAAAAACTGAACGAGTCATAAAATGTTCAGTAATTTTCAATGGATTTGAAGATAAAACATGCTGGTTTCTTGCAAAGTTTTTTGGTAAACAGATTAATTTACATAATGACGTATTTAGAAAACAAGTTTATTACAAGAGAATTCAAGTATGATAAAGGATAGCAACAAAAAAACATATTTCTCCTTACCCCTTGTGCAATAAATACTTCATACACACAGCAAATTCCCACAACTGTTATTCCTTGTTCTTTACACAATGTTGCAACAGCAACTAAAACCACTGTCAAGGCAATTGGAGTCCATACTGCAATTTAAAAAACAGGAAAATACAGAACTACACAAAACAATTTTATAACATCATAAACAGATATTTTAAGTTAGACAACTATTAGATATTACTAATAAACTTTACTTGTGATTCTATATTCAAATTTGTTATTTCCCACTAACCTGTACTTTATATTTTAAAATGTATTCAAATGTTTTAAGTGATTTTTCCTTTACATATGAAAACAAAACATCAAGATGTATAACTTGTACTAAAATTTTTTGTGGAGAAGAGAAACTTATAGGCTGGAGTGTTGTGACTAATGAAGTGATTAATGAACTATCAGTTTGTAATGAAGACAAATACTTTATTACATAGACATCTGCATGTTTAATTAAAAACCTGAAACTGAAAACTACTGGGCAAAGCAGACTAACATCTATTAAAAAAAAAAAGTATAAAAACTGAAACAGGTTCACGGTAAGAATTTACTATTCTTTTTAAAAATTTGCAACAGAATATTTATAAATTCTATTTAAACAGAAAACCTACTTCATCAACTTTAAGCAAACATCTACTAGTAGAAAAGTAATTTGATTAAAGAAGAATTAATTGTGAGAGTAATTCTGGATCTACTACTAGCTTGCTTTGTGACTTTGGGCAACTTTTCTGAGTTTCAGTTTACCTACTGGAAAATATAATCTCTAATTCTTTTCCAGTTTAAAGGATATATTGTAGTATGATTGTGTGACCTTAGGTTTATTTATTAAGAACATTAATCAAAGTAAAAACTCAATTAATCCCAGGTATAAATAAAAAAAATCTATGAATCTAATATATTTTCTTTTCTCATTCGGCTTAATACAGAAATTCATTTATTTTTGAAATTGCTTTTAACTTTAAAATACCCTATAGATTAAATTACTGAAAGCTAAACAACTCAAAAAACTTTGAAACACTATTGGAGATACTCTGTATTATAGTATTCCTTTCCTCAAAAAAAACCCAAAACCCTTATATTCTAGTTAGATCAAAACCATCAAAACTATGAAAGTAGTAGATTATACCAATGGAATATGAGGGCAGATATAATCATACCCATTTTTAAGATGAGGAAATAATTTTGGAGGTCTAAAAAAATAGTCATGCACAATAAAGAAATCATGACTTTAACCTGGTTCTTCTGACATTAAATTAAGAGCTTCTTAATAGTTTTGTAATTCCATTCCAAGACAGAGAGAGCGAACAGCTGCCTTATGCAATGTTGGATTCAATCTTAGCAACTAATAGCTCTAATAAAGGCAAGAGCTTTATTGAAACCAGTCACTTTAGTTCTTCAACTTTTGGTGGCTATACTACTGTGTGAACATAAACTTTGATTTTATAAACAGCTCTCTGTGGTTAAAGTTACCATGTGTGATTTTGTCCAAAACAAGTCTCCCAGCTAAATACATTAACAATACTTAAAAATAAATACACGTATAAGTATAGATTCAATTTAAATATTTAAAATCCATTCTAACTTCAAAATATAAGCTTCTAAACTGATTTTACATGTGTAAAGATATAAACCTCCAGCAATCACATATTCAGACTGTTATTCCGAGTAACTGCTACATTTTGTGGGGAGGGAGAACAGTCAAAAAAGTAAAGATGTATTTGTCAAATGATGTGTGTTATGAAGAAAAATAGAAGGTGAAAGGAAACAGAAAGGAATGGGGAAGATGAATGGTGTACAGATGACATTTGGGCAGAAACCCAAACTAACAGAAAGGAACAAAGGCCCTCAAGTAGATCATGCTTTAAAAAAAAGAGGGGGGTTATGGATGGGTCGTTAATAGCCTAGAATTTAAAGTGATCAAATAATTACAAATTGAAAAAAACCTGCACAGGACAATATACATTAGAAAACAGTGAATACAAAGATGATAACAAAACTGTTTATTGTGTAAAGTGCAAAATTACATAATGTGGAATATGAAGTATTATGGAAGCTAAGAGGATAGAGAGAGGTTCAAAAGCAGGGTCAGCATCTTTTTAATCAGAACTGTTTAATTGTTCACCTGGTCATTTGCTAAATACATATATAATGAACACTTACTGTATATAAGGAACCATTCTAGGAAATGGAGACAGAAACGTACCCATATTACAAATCTAAGAAGACACTCTAAGTGTTTGGCTAAATCACTTATTTCTTGAGCCTTAGTTTACATTAATACAAAATTAGGCTCCTTATCATCAGTACTTTGGGCCTATAGTGAGGAAATTGTCCAAAAATGTAGGAAAAAAACTCAGAGTTAAATTTTAAGATGAACCAAATATAGGTTACCATCATGTAAACTCTTTCATGCCTACTGTTCCCACACTTCTAAAAAATCATTTTTATTGCCTGGAGCTTGTTTTCTGCTAATAGCTGGCAATTAGCATGATTAATAACCTAATTTGTACAAAGCATTTTTCAAGTGGGCCACATGGTAGGGACTCAATAAGTAGCTGAACTATGATCAACACATAATGAAAGTTATATTCCAATAAGCTTTCAACTTTACCTAAACAATACAATTCACAGCCTTCACAGGTGTTATTATAGAAAGACAACTTAAGTATTAGTAGTTGTATCACTTATAGATAACAGCACATGGAACTAAGAATGACTTTAAAACTCCTATATTCTAGGGTAACATTTTTAAGTTAAAACATACAGAATCTGTTAGTCATAATGAAGTATAAACTACATGCAAAAAGATTTTTAATATTGATAATGTTGCATATTATGTTCATATGTCCATACACACTGAAGTAGTACAATATATAAAGATAAACCCAAGTGTGGCATATATTTTATAAGAAACAGAGTAAATAAACATTACTTGATCAAGTTTTATAGATATAGAGAAAAAAATTAAATGTTAGACACTCACCTATGGAATTATCTGGCCCTTTTGATCTGGTATATGACAAAAATGCAGCTAGAAAAAAGATAGAGGACAGAAGTTCTGCTCTTCCTACAACACCTGTTACCTAAAATGGGAAAGGGAGGGTAGTTCGTATTAATGAAGACTCTCTTGAAAATTTAATTACCATATATAAGAACAGCACTTTAAAAATCAAATTGCCATAATTTTTAAAGCACACATTCCAGTTTCTTAGACATTCTCTGAGTGCCCTCATGTGGTGAATTTGTATAACTTCCATAAAAATAAATTTACCAGTGACTCTACAACAGTTTTTTGATTACTATTTTGAAATAATTATAGACTCACAGGAAGTTGCAAAAATAGAGAAGTCCTGCGTACTGTTTACCCAGCTTCCCTCAACAGAAAGATCTTAAATATTAGTATAGTATCCAGAATAGTTCTTAATTAAAAAAAAAAAACCTAAGACCTTACATATTTTCTTAAAATACAAGTATTCTTAAAATATAAAAATACTCATAAATTCAGTAAGTTCTATCTCATAATAAATGTGTAAACTCAAGACAATAAACTTTAAATAAGTTCTTTTTTGGGGTTCCTGGGTGGCTCAGCCAGTTAAGAGTCTGATTCCAGTTCAGGTCATGATCTCAGGGTCTTGGGGATCAAGACCCACACAGGGCTCCCTGCTCAGCAGGGAGTCTGCTTGTCCCTCTCCCTCTGCCCTCTGGCTGCTTGTGTTCTGTTTCTCAAATAAATAAGAGTCCTTTTTTTAATTCTAAAATTTTAAATATAAAACCCTCAAACCCTTTCCTTTATTCTGAACTCACTGTAGAATTTAAAACCACCTATCATTTTTGTAAGTGCATGGAAAAATGTTGGTTCAACTAGACATAAAAAGCTTCAAGATAGTGAGAAGAGATACACAAACCCCTTCCAATACACACAGACTCATTCAAGTACAACAGAGGTTAAACATATTTTTGCTTACAACTGAAAGCCTGTAACAAAGCAATTGAACAGTCCTTTTTGCTCTGATGAGAGGCAATTTTGGGGTTTCAAGGTTATCAAAAAAAAGTTGTAATATGTCTTGGTAGGTAGGGACTGACAGACATACTGGCAACAGCAAAGACAGTTCACAATTTTAAAATATGTGGTGGCATCAGACAACATGAAAGTACTGATTATTTTCATCAGTTAGAATGTTTACATATATTTTGCTATATGTTTACATATATTTTCATTCTTTTACTTAAATTTGTCTTATTATTTTCTGTCCTTTGAAACACACTGCAAAGTTGACAAATATTTATATCTATATTAATAAAAAACCAATTAGCAAAGGACTATGTTCATTTATACTTCACATTATTCATCTTGAGCAATTATATCTTATGTCCTTAAATAACAAATGTTTATGTTTCAAAATTTGTTTTAAATTTAAAAATTTTAGGGGCATCTGGGTGGCTCAGTCAGTTAAGTGTCTGCCTTCAGCTCAGGTCATGATCCCAGGGTCCTGGGATCGAGCCCCACATTGGGCTCCCTGCTCAGTGGGAACCTGCTTCTCCCTCTCCCTTTGCCTGTGGGTTTGCCTGATTGTGTGCTCTCTTTCTAATAAATAAAATTTAAAAATAAATTAATTTAAAAATTTTATATAGTAGGAAGTTAGACTCTACACTAGAAAGTTAAGACTTATACTAATTTAAAAATCTTCAAATATTTTAATTAAGGCCATGGTTAAATTTTTTTCTTTAAAACATACCATTATAGTCACTATGTAAGCTTTGTTAAAAAAAAAAAAAAGAAGAAGAAGAAGAAAAAAACACTGATTTACAGTTTTACTTACTGCTTCTGTGTGTATTGGGTGCACTGCAAAAAGTAAAGAAGCAATCATACTACTCCTGTTGTCCAGAAAAAGTTTGCAGACTTTAAGAAATATCACACTAACCACAGCATGAAAAATCATATTTAGGAGATGATATGACATTGGTTTCAGTTCACTAAACAGATAATTTAAGCGAAATGTCAATACTGTTAAGGGACGGTAAGACTTGTGGCTTCTTTCCTAAAAGGAAAAAAAACAATCATCATTAAAGTACCATGGTCCTTCAGGGCACATAAACTAATCCTTGCATTTACTATTAAAAGAATCTATGTTTGGCTGAGATATAGCAATAAAGTAAAGAAATGTCCCAAGGATAACACAAACCGAAAAGATAGTTTTATAATGTGTTTTCCTATTTCCTTAGTCCCAAAACAAAGGCAATTTCCTCCTTTTGCAAATATCCCATCCCATTAATAGTAGAGGAAGAATATATGACTATTAATTCCTCTTCAATACAAAAAATTTAAACAAAAATAAAGCAAGACAATAGTGGCATTGATCAAATTAGAACACAGGATTCTCTTCAAAGCCTACTTTCCAATCTAATACTAATACAAGCATTTATGTAACTGCTGCCCAGATTCTCAAAAGGAAATAAAAGAACAAAATGTTTACCAGGTCAGTTTTAATAGTGAAGACTCAGAAAAGTACTATCTAATTGTTTTATGAAAAATACCTTCATAATATGTAAACCTGAATATATTAAACCAAAAAATCCCCCAGTACTACACACAGAATAACACAAGAACAAAAACTTTCTTAGAATAACAGAAAAGATACCTTTGTTATGGTAGTATTCCTGGCAATAAATCAAATTTTAGGTGAAGCTGCTGAATTTCTTTACCGGTTAGAAGTTTCATTTAACCAGAAATATTTTTACCGTAAGACAAAAATCAAACCAGATTTAAGAATAAAATACACAGGACAAAAACACATAAGATATCCTAGTTATTATTTTTTAATTTTATGTAAGGGCATTCACATTCACCTTCTTTGCTCTCATACCTCTTACCATATTTTGCTATACCTCTGGTATTACAGGTGTTGACTTAAGCCTGTTTATCCCTACTAGGGAACATTAGGAACAAACATTTCTCAATTTGAAGACAGGAACATTTTAGTATCTCTGTATGGACTACAAATACCATGAGTGATGTTCCTAGAATGCTCTTTGCTGTTTAATTTTTATACATCATTTAATTTAGCTAAGCTATACAAAATTATTTTTAAGGCATTATACTGAGCTGCCATGATGTGTATATAAAGGTAAAAAAAGGCCTAGAAACCTTTTGAGTGCCTGAAAGGTTACTGTAGTTCCAGTGGGACTTATTTACCCGTCAAAAGGATGAAGTCCGAAAGTGCAGGGAACAGGTTATTTTTAATTGCAATATACATAAGTGTTTTGTTAGGTCTAATAGATGTACAGTCACAGCTAATGGCCAATTAAAAATTAAATTATTAACATAATTAATTATTCACACAATGCATTAGTAATCTAAGCCTCCTTTATGATAAATAGTCATCAGTGTAGTACACAACAGTAGACTACTCTGAAAATATAGTAAAATAGCTAGTTCTATTACAAACAAAACAATATAGATCATTATTAAATTCAGGTATATTAAAGAAAAAACTTAATTACTCATAGTATTAGTTGGCAATAGAAACATAAGCGTGAATATAATGAATAGGCTAATAGTCTCCTATTAATGTGAATCTCCATCTAGTGATGGTAAAACAAAGTGAAATGGGATATTTGCAAAACTTACCTTAACAAAGATATTTCATGAGCCAAATGCCAGAAGAGATGGCTCATTACAGCTCAGTGGTTCCCAACCCTGGCTGTGCCAGAGAATTATTTGGATAAACAGAAAAAACCTAATCCTCTACTCCTCCTTACCCCTCAAATCCCACAAGAAAAATAAAAAAGCAAACACATAACACATACAAAAATAACAAGACAAAAATACTGATGTCCACATCCCATTCTGAGATAACTGTAACAGATTTGAGCAGAGCCTTAGCAATACTTTTTAAGTGCCCCAAGCAGGTTCTAATATGTAGCTAGACTTATAATCCAATGAACCATTCAAAAACAGAGTATTACTTATCCAAAGAATGGGTTTACTAAAGAGATAATCTAAACACTAAGAGGCCCAGAGGACTCCAAAGACCCCTACTATGCCAGTATTCATACAACTTACGAGTATGTCCAAAGCCCAAAATGTGTCTCTAAGATCTACACTGGTACAAAAATCCTTATGAAGGTTTGGGCACTCACAGATAGGCTTCCAGGCTATCATTACTTGATGGTATCAACGATTAGATCTCTGAATGTGCTAATTCCAGGCTGGTCAAGAAAACCTGTAATACCTAAATACTACTCAGAATAATTCCTCCTTGGGGCATGCCTGGATGGCTCAGTTGTTAAGTGTCTGCCTTTGGGTCTG
This sequence comes from Mellivora capensis, assembly GCA_004024625.1. Taxonomy (NCBI): domain Eukaryota; kingdom Metazoa; phylum Chordata; class Mammalia; order Carnivora; family Mustelidae; genus Mellivora; species Mellivora capensis. The sequence goes on from PISX010000389.1 coordinate 79,024, forward strand.
GTCATGATCCCAGGGAGCCCTGCACTGGGCTCCTTGCTCAGTGGGAAGTCTGCATCTCCTTCTCCCACTCTCCCTGCTTGTGTTCCCTCTCTCTGTCAAATAAATAAATCTTTAAAAAAAAAGAAAAGAGTAATGGCACATTTCCCTACAGAAAGAGAATATGCCCATCAGAAAAAAAGGAGTAAGCAACAATCTCCACCATATACTGTTATTCAAATTTGTTCATTCATTTTGTCTGCGTTTATTATGAGTATTTTCTTAATCTTAATTTTCTTAATAAGTCCATTTATAGGTCCTCTGAACAAAATCAAATTTTCAATCTGTAAATCTGAGGACGTCACAAAACATAGCCACTGACACCAAAGTATGATAACTTTCATGAGACCCTTAATCTGGACAAGTAATCTTTCAGTTAAAATCTCAATGTCATGATTAAAATCACTACAGATATAGCTTAAGTTGGGGAAATGGACAAAGTTTTCTAAGGCTCACTAGGGAAAAAATGCAGGGGTAGAAGGAAAGAAACTGCCTAGAACATAATGTATCTTATAATATAGAATCACATTTGTTTCTCATTATCAAATATTTATTTCTTTTAAAGGCTAGAATTGGGTGAGAAGAGGAAGGTTACTAGAAAATAAAGTATGCTTATTTAACAAGAAAAAATATTTAGGTGCTTGTGACTAGAGGAATGACAGACTTCGTTCCCATTCTTGAGAAGCTTCCATATTTAAAGAATGTGGAAAAAGACCACGAATGACAACTGACAAACTATGAAAGACTGTTGTATGTTACAGTTCAACTATGTGCCAGGTGCTATAGATTAATTCATTTATTTATCCTCGAGGTATTATTCTTTTATAGATCATATTTTTCATACATCTTGCCATCTAAAAGCTAGAGTCTCACCAATTTCATACAACTATTATGTAATATAACAGTAGGATTCAATCTATGGGATCCCAAAATGACAAGAGTTTAATTCCCAAAAGTTTAATAGTGACCTTCAAAATAAATATACTGACAAAATAAATACATCTTCATAAAAAATGAACTAAACTTTTGGATTCTCAATATAAAATTAAAATACCTATTAGGTAACAAATATGACACAAATTTAAAATTTTCTGCAGAAAAAAACTCAATACCTTTACCTTTAAAGTCTAATCTATTTATACTGAAGTCACATATTTTTAGATGGTTAAATATATAGTAAGTGGTCATCTCTTTTGCCTGATTCATGACAAAAAAAAATTAGCAAGAAATAGATTTTTTTACACTTACTGCTATCCTAACACATTTGGTTTTCACACACATGTTGTTTTTAAAAAGATTAAACCGGGGCGCCTGGGTGGCTCAGTGGGTTAAAGCCTCTGCTTTCGGCTCAGGTCATGATCCCCGGGTCCTGGGATCGAGCCCCACATTGGGCTCTCTGCTCTGCTGAGAGCCTGCTTCCTCCTCTCTCTGCCTGCCTCTCGTGCCTACTTGTAATCTCTGTCTGTCAAATAAATAAATAAAATCTTAAAAAAAAAAAAAGATTAAACCAAGGTACACAACCAAGGAAAGAATCATGTACTGCTTTAAAGAAGACAATCACACTGAGGCAGCTGGCTCGGTGGGTTAAAGCCTCTGCCTTTGGCTTAGGTCATGATCCCAGGGTCCTGGGATTGAGCCCCACATCAGACTCTCTGCTCAGCGGGGAGTCTGCTTCCCCTTCTCTCTCTGCCTGCCACTCTGCCTACTTGTGATCTCTCTGTCAAATAAATAAAAAATAAAATCTTTAAAAAAAAAAAAGAAGAAGAAGATAATCACATCTTCTACTTTCTATCTAACATATACATTTTAGGGAAACAAATTCATAAGTGCTATGATGACAATGTTGATAAAAGAAATCAGGAGTAATAAACTATTAGAATATTTTAAAATCTAAGATGCATATAAGCAATGAATAACTACTTACCTCAGACATAGGAGTTCCCCAGAAGTCATTCTGAAATAAATTTTTTAAAGGTGTAGATGGATGCAGGTCTTTATTATCCAGTATTGCTGAAACATCATCAAAAACAAAACCACAAAAGAGGCTGTTCCAATAGCAGGCAGTAACCACACCTACTATTAAGGTTATTTCTTTGAGGTTAATATCAGCCATCTTTTCCACAAGCACTTGTGGACAAAATCTGGGGGAAAAAATCATGAAGATAAGATGAAATAAGCATCATTGTTTCTTCATCTAAATGAAATTTTCATCAAAAGATAGGTAAAATAGTGAATGTTAATTCTCCCAGAGAATTCTTCAAAGCTCAGCTCAAATTTCATCCACCTCTGAAAAGCATTAGCTAACCACCTCTCCAAATTCCCAACTTAAAACAAAATTGCTCCTTCATGTATTTCATATTTCTATTAGAATTTTTATCACACCATTTAATCTCTGGACTTACCTCTCTAGCTAACAAGACAGTGACTCCTTATCAATTGTCACAGGTCAGGTTATTCAGGGAAATACACACACACATATATATATATATTTTTATATATACACACATACATACATACACACTTTAAAAACCTAGTATGGGGAGTGCCTGGGTGGCTCAGTGGGTTAAAGCCTCTGCCTTCGGCTCAGGTCATGGTCCCGGGGTCCTGGGATTGAGCCCTGCATCGGGCTCTCTGCTCAGCAGGGAGCGTGCTTCCCTCTCTCTCTCTCTGTCTGCCTTTCTGCCTACTTGTGATCTCTGTCTGTCAAATAAATAAATAAAATATTTTAAAAACAAAACAAAACAAAAAACCAAGTATGGTATACTCCTGAAGCAGTAATAAATTTTTGTTAGAAAAAAAATAAAAGATACTGAACATGGATTTTCTGAAATGTAGATGAAGCTTATATTTTAGTACCTTATATATATGAAGATCAACTATTAACTAAATTAGGCATCCAAACTGTTAGCCTGCAGCCTTGTTTAATTTGGTTAGAGCCTTTTAAAAATATCTTAAATGTGTTTAAAGGGATTCTAAGCCTAAGCTAACTGTATACTAGCCATTTAACTATAGTCTCCCTATTTTTTCAGTGATTTATTTGATTGATTTATCTGCTTAGCAATGAGCTTAAAACCCAGATCTAAATCAGTGTATTTCTCATTACAACAAATGATTTTAATCTAGAGAACAGGTTTCATACATGACAATTCATAATTAAGTCACTGCTTTAGAAAGAATTTAATAAGAGAATGGTTTAGAGTAAAAGAAGCTGTGTTAACTGGACAATACTGAAGAATGAGCCTTATAATAAAAATAAGGTTGGAGGGTACTCTTGAAAAACAAGCCAATGATAAACTTTTCCAGCTTGAGTAGTGTCATTAGTATCATTTTAGCATTATCTGTGGAAGGCAGAATTATGACCCACCAAAACCATTCATAAGCAAATCCCCTGAATCTGTGATAATGTTACTTTACATGGCAATGTGTGATTAAATTGAGGGTTTTGAGATGAGGGGATTATATCTTCATTATCTGGATGGGCCAATTCAATGACAAGAGGCCTTAGAAGTTAAAGAGGGAAGCAGGAGAGTCAGGAAAGCAGAGATGAGAGTGATCTGATGGCAGGCTGTGACCACAAGGCAGGGAATGATGGTGGCCTCCAAAAGCTGGAAAAAACAAAGAAACACATTCTTCTTTAGAGGCTCTAAAGTGACCACAGCCTACTGACTCTCAATTTTAGTCTAGGGAAACCTATTTTGCACCTCCATAATTAAAAATAATAAATTTGTGTTAAGTCACTTTATTTGTGGTAATCTGTTACGGCAGCAAGAAGAAACTAATTAAAGAGCCAGAAGATCTAAGACCTGATATATATCTATAGGAGTTCTTGCTGGATGAGAGAAGAATACAGTAGGGAGGACAGAGACTTAAAATCAAGTGAAAGATTTATATAAGGATACAGACACACAAAAGCCTATAAGAAAGTATTAAAGTACATTTAGAATCAGACAGGAAAATCTTAGAATATAATACTTAAAGAAATGCAAAATCCAATCTTAGAAATTACAAAGGGAAATAAGCTGTACCTTTTGAAGAAATAGTTTTGAAGTAAAAGAAAAATGATCTAAGAGTTTATCTGAATCCAGAACTGATTTATCATCTCTAAAGAGTATGAACTTGCACCTTATCCCAGAAAAAATCAGTGGCAGTTGTTTAAAGATTGGAGATACTGAACAGGCATTTGCCTCATTTCTTCTCATCACAGACTAAAATGATAATCAAGGTACTAAAAAGCAAAAAGCAAAAAAATAAATAAAAATAAAAATAAAAATAAAAATAAAAATAAATAAATTCACAAGGATAAAGACAATTGGGTTTTGGAAGCTCCAAAAACAAAAGTTTAGTGGTGATTCAACAGAGCTCAGGAAAGTGCATCTTAAGCTTAAGGGGTAAAGCTAAAAAGGTTTTTTTGCATCCCTGCCAGCATCAATCTCAAAACTGGTGACAAGAATCTCAAGAAAAAGGAACAGATGTATTTGTTAAAATTTAGACTCCTTTGTCATTGGGTACAGGCAAGTAACCTTTTCTCCTGTAGCATGGCAGAAGACTAGAGACTTCCTCTCCGAAATAGATGAAACACAGGGTGTCTGATATAGGGGATACAAGTGAAAACAAAGGTAGCAAACTGAAAATGAAGGTTAACTAAAAGTCTGTATTTTTGAGACCCTCCAGTTATCTTCTACCAAATAGGCTCAGAATCTTGTAAAATTTTACAACCCTGGAAACAAACAAAAAAGAGGACTCTAATAGCTTCCAGAAAGGAAGAAAGCAGGTTTCATAGCAAAGATTAGGAATTCAAACAAATCTCTCTCTCTTTTTTTTCCCACTAACACTGGAAGCTGGGGGATGGGGTGGGGGTGGGGGGATACCCAGAAAAAAAGGAGTAATGCTTCAAATTTCTGAGGGATAATAATTTCTAACCTAAAATCTGATATTAATAAATACAAATTTCCAGAACAAAAAATATCTTAAGATATTCAAGGTCTCAAAAACCTTATCTCTGGTGTCTCCTCTTCTCAGGAAACTAACAGAAGACATATTCCAATAAATGAGGGAGTATACCAAGAAACAGAAAGGGAGGGAAATCAGGAAAAAGGGGATCCAATGCAAGACGGCAACAAAAGAAAAACCCAGAATGAGAACCATGCAAGCAGGTCCACTAGCCAGTCCACACTAGAACAGGTCAGAAGGTTCTTGAGCAATACTCTCAGGAAGATATAAACAGAGCACCTAATGTGTAAGAACCATTTCACTCTCCCATTGTGTGTGTGTGTGTGTGTGTGAGTGATTGTAATTTAGAAAAACAAAACAATTCAGGACATCCACCACTAGGTGGGTGAAAATCAAGTCCTGTGTATGGGTCACAAATCTCTCTCCCATATAAAATCTCAGGACCCTGATCTGGGGACATTTGGGATTCTTACCCCAAACTGCTGTTTGTGAAACTGTTTGTTTAAGTGTTCTCACCACAGGAAAAATTAAAATAATAGAAGAAAAAGAGTAAATTAAACCTCTACTACTTCAAAGTTATATTGGGGAACAATATACATATGATTATTACAGTACTAATCATGTTTAAGAGACTCTGACATAAACCGCAGACTCTTGGTATATTAGCTTCAAAACCATAAAGTACAATTTTATATGATACAATAATATATAATATATATTATATTAAATTATAAACCAAGCAATTTGTGGATTTAGACTTTTTAGTTGAAAAGTATAATAATTTAGCCAAATTTACAAATATTATTGGAATTTTTAAGGACTTGGGAGTTGCTATAGTTTTAAGCTTAATTTACTAGTTCATACAAATTGTTTTAAGTATTGAGAAAATTTTGCTTTTTAAGTCAGGTATCTGAAGTCCTTGAATACAAATGAATACATTCAAATTGTAAATATAATTTTTAAAAAATTTTATCCACTTATTAAAGAGAGAGAGAAGGCATGAGCAGGGAGGGGGACTGGGGGAGAGCGAGAAGCAGACTCCTCACTGAGCAAGGAGCCCAAATGGGACTCAATCCCTGGAACTCCAGAATCATAATCTTGGCTGAAGGCAGATGCTTAACCGACTGAGCCACTCAGGCGCCCCTATAAGTACAATTTTAAATTAAGGGAATTTAAACAAGTTTTTTTTTTTTTTTAAGACATATTTATTTATCTTAGAGAAAGAGAGCATGTGTGCACATGTGGGGGGCGGGGAGGCAGAGGGGTAGAGGGGGGAGAGAGAGAATCCCAAGCAGACTCCACATTAGGCTTGATCCCATAACCCTGAGATCACAACCTGAGTGGAAACCAAGACTTGGATGCCTAACTGACTGTGCCACCCAGGTGCCCTGACCAACTCTGAAACGTAGCTGACTAAGGCACTTAGTCCTTTCAATTTGAGTTGTTATAGAGAAAAAGGGTTTATACAATAAGTTTTTTTTTAGGTTGAATTTAAAGGTTTAAAAAAACATAAGGTTATAAAATGCAACTTTAAGAAACTTGAACAGTTCCCAGGATTTCTAAATAGTTAATGAAGAGTTATACAGTCACATTAAGTTGCAATGCAGTTCATTCAGTAACTGAAACACTCAATTCCAACAAAGAATCAAAACTCTCAACTTGATTTAACTTTGGGGATTGTCCTCTGCTCCAAGCTCTGGATCACTGCAAATAAGAAGCCTCCTGTCATGGAATGGGGTTCTACTCTTCCTTCTTTAGATATGATACCTTACTTCTTGTTAAACATAGTTTTTGAACACTACAGCATTAGAGCGAAATGGTCAAAGAAAGGAAAACAAAAATGCTTACATGACATGTATGGGACAAAACCCCATACTACTGGGAATCATCAGCTCAAGTTCCTTTTATTTCTATTTCAACTTCCTTCATTAGAAGGAAGACCCTTAGTCCCTCCTGGAAACGTGATATCTAGCTTTTATTCACTGAGATCTATTTACAGTCATGACCCCTACTTCCATCCTCTACTCCCACAGGTGTCTTTGGGGGCAGAACCTCAGATCATCCACAACTGAGCTCACAAGCATGCACTAGAACTAGCTCACTCCCTTTGTTTCATCATTAAACTCCCTTGGGTTATCTTTAAAATTCTACAAACTTGGTATGGGTGAGGGGTTTAAGAAGCATCACGTGGGTTTACCAGTGAAATGCTATTCATCAAGTAAATGGCATTATAAAATGCTTACTATTCATGATGAGTACTGTTATGGTTAGCTTTATGTGTCAACTTGGCTAGGCGAGAGTAGTATCAAATACTAATCAAGGTGTTGTATGAAAGTATTTTGTAGATGTGGTTAACGTTTACAATCCAATGACTTTAAGTAAAGATTATATTCCATAATGTGGATGGACATCATCTAATCAGTTGAATTACCTTCAGAGCAAAACTGAAGTTTCCCTAAAAATAATTTCTACCTCAAGATTGCATCATCAGATCTTGCTGGAGAGTTTCCACTTTTCCAGCCTACTCTACATCTACAAACTCTATATCTACAAATTCTGAATTTAACAGCCCCATAATTTTTTAAGTCCATTCCTTGATATAAATATCTTCATTTGATACATATACACAAGTATATGTATGTGTACATATATGTATGTATATATATATATATATATATATATATGTAACTATACATATATATTACTATTGCTGGTGCCTGGGGTCCCTATTGCTTGTAGTTATCCTGCTTGATAAAGCAGGAAATCTAAAGTGTAGGAGGTCTCCACTAAAAAGGAGAATTACAAGTCAATATCTCTGATGAACATGGATGCAAAAATTCTCAACAAGATACCAGCAAACTGAACTCAACAGTATATTAAAAGAATTATTCACAATTGCATGGGATTTATTCCTGAGCTGCAGGAATGGTTCAATATTCACAAATCAATTGAGGTGATACACCACATTAATAAAAGAAAGGATAAAAAAAAGGGGATAAAAACTATATGATCCCGTCAATAGACGCAGAAAAATACAACATCCATTGTATTTGACAATGACAAAATGTATTTGTCATTGTATTTGACAATGACAAAAATACAACATCCATTCTTGATAAAAACCCTCAACAAAGTACAGTTAAAGGAAACATACCTCAACATCATAAAGGCCATATACGAAAGACCCACAGCTAAAATCATCCCCAGTGGGGAAAAACTGAGAGCTTTTACTCTAAGGTTAGGAACAAGACAGGGATGTCCACTCTTACCACTGTTATTTAACATAGTACTGGAAGTTCTAGCCTCAGCAATCAGACAACAAAAAGAAATAAAAGGCATCCAAATTGGCAAGGAAGAAGTCAAACTCTATCACAGACAACATGATACTTCATGTTGAGAAAACTCAAAGACTACAACAAAAGATTTCAAGAACAAATACACACAGTTGCAAGATATAAAGTCAACATACAGAAATCTGTTGTATTTCTATACACCAATACTAAAGCAGCAGAAAAAGAAACGAAGGAATCTATCACATTTGCCAACTGCACCAAAAACCATAAGATAGCTAGGAATAAACGTAACCAGAGAGGTAAAAGATCTGTACTCTAAAAAACTATAGGACACTGATGAAAGAAATTGAAGAGGACACAAAGAAATGGAAAAGCATTCCATGATCACGGATTGGAAAAACACTGTTAAAATATCTATACTACCAAAAGCAATCTGTACATTTAATAAAAACCCTATCAAAAAAACCACCAGCTTTTTCACTGAGTTAGAACAATCCGAAAATTTGTATGGAACCACAAAAGACCCCAAATAGCCAAAACAACCTTGAAAAAGAAAAGCAAAGCTGGAGGCACCACCATTCCAAACTTCAGTCTATATTACAAAGCTATAATCATCAAGACAGTATGGTACCGGCACAAAAAAAGACACCTAGATCAATGGAACAGATAAGAGAAACCTAAAATGGGCTCATAACTCTACCGTCAACTAATCTTCAATGAAGCAGGAAAGAATATCCAATGGAAAAAAGACTGTCTCTTCAACAAATGGTGTTGGGAAGATGGGACAGCAACATGCATAAGAACGAAACTGGACCACTTTCTTACCCATATACAAAAATAAATTCAAAAATGGATGAAAGACCTAAATGTGAGACAGGAAGCCATCAAAATCCTAGAGGAGAACACAAGCAGCAACCTCTTTGACCTTGGCTATAGCAACATACTACACACATCTTCGGAGGCAAGAGGAACAAAAGCAAAAAGAACCATTGGACTTCATCAAGGTAAAAGCTTCTGCACAGCCAAATAAACAATCAACAAGACTAAAAGCCTATGGAATGGCACAAGATATTTGCAAATGACATAACCAATAAAGGGTTAGTATCCAAAATCCATAAAGAACTTATCAAAATCAACACCCAAAAAACAAGTAATGCAATTAAGAAATGGGCAGAAGACATGAATAGATATTTTTCAAAGACGACATCCAGATGGCCAACAGACACATGAAAAGATGCTCAACATCACTCATCATCAGGGAAGCACAAATCAAAACCATGATGAGACACAACCTCACACTTCTCAGAATGGCTAAAATTAACAATACAGAAAACAAGAGATGTTGGCAAGGATATAGAGAAAGGGGATGTTTCTTACACTGTTTGTGGAAATGCAAACTGGTGCAGCCACTCTGGAAAACTGTATGGGGGTTCCTCAAAAAGTTAAAAATAGAACTACCCTATGATCCAGCAATTGCACTACTAGATATTTACCCAAAGGGTACAAAAATACAGATTTGATGGTGTGCATGCATCCTGATGTTCACAGCAGCATTATCAACAAGAGCCAAACTATGGAAAGAACCCAAGTGTCCATCAACTGATGAATGGATAAAGAAGATGTGGTGTGTGTATATATACACAATGGAATATTACTCAGTTATCAAAAAGAATGAAACCTTGCCATTTGCAACCATGTGTACGGAGGTCAAGTGTATTATATGAAGTAAAATAAGTCAGTCAAAGACAGACAAATACTGCATGATCTCACTCATATACAGAACTTAAGAAACAAAACAAATGAACATATGAGAAGGGGGAAAAAAGAAAGAGAGAGGGACAAACCATAAGAGACTCTTAGAACTGAGGGGTGATGGAGGGAGGTGGTTGGGGCATAGACTAGATGGGTCATGGGTATTAAAGAAGGCTCTTGATACGATGAACACTGGGTATTGTATGTAAATGATGAAACACTGAATTCTACTCCTGAAACCAACATTGCACTGTATGTTAACTAATTAGAATTTAAATAAAAATTGCTAAAGTGTAGAGGTCTTAGGTTGGAAAGCTAGTTTCTGCTCTGTATGGTCATATCCTCTAGGAGGTTAACCTAAACTTCCTTAAATGATGATCTCAGGAGAGAAGGGGGGCAAGTCCCAGTGCACAAACTCTTTTCACATCTTTACTTAAGGCATATAAATATATACATATGTGTGTGTCTGTGTGTGTGTGTATCTCCCCCCCACCCCCATCAAGTAAGGTTAAACCATAGTCACTGAAGGAGAGGTTATACAAGGGCTAAGATCATAGAATTTTTGAAGAATCTCCAAGGGAGCATATTACGAGAGAGAGAGGAAATGAGAGCTAGTAGTTCTCATGGATGTCATGAGCTCAGCTGTGGAGTCATTTTAGGTTCTGCCCAAAAGAACTACTTGTAAGGGTAGAAGTTAAGGGAAATAGGTTTACATAAAGGAATATATAGAGGGAGGCATCATTCATTGGGGGCCACTACTATAACAATGTACCACATCAATATTAAATGTTAGCTGTGGGAATGGTACAGAGTAGATGTTTGTGTACCCCTAAAATTCATGTTAAATCCTAATGTTCAATGTGGTATTTGAAGGTGGGGCTTTTGAAAAGTGATTAGGTCATGAGGATGGGTCTTCACAAATGAGAGTACCCTTACCAAAGAGGCCTGAGAGAGATCTTTTGTCCCTTCTGCCATGTGAGGAAATAGTAAAAACACTATCCATGAACCAGGAAGTGGGCCCTCATGAGACACTGAAAATGCTCATGCTTGATCTTAGTACTTTCTAGTCTCCAAAACTGTGAGAAATAAATTCCTGCTTTTATAAACCACCTAATATAGGGTATTCTGTTAAGAGCGATATGAACACTGCCATGTGAGGAAACAGTAAAGACACTACCCATGAACCAGGAAGTGGGCCCTCATCAGACACTGAAAATGCTCATGCCTCGATCTTGGTAATTCCTAGTCTCCAGAACTGTGAGAAATAAATTCCCATTTTTATAAACCACCTAATACAGAGTATTCTGTTAAAGCAATATGAATAGATGAAGGCAAATTCCAGTACTTCTTCTAGCCACATAGTCAACATAGGCTCATAGTCTGAGTGAATGCAACTGCTTTGTGTTTACTTACAACAATGGCATTTCACTACATACGCGCAAACAACCTAAATGCAATGGAAGACCACTTAAGAGCTACAACATGGAGATACAAAACTTAATATGCTTCCTTCAGCAAAATTGTACCATGAACCCCTTTTCCTAAAAATCCAACAGTATAAATGTGGAAAAAATAAACGTATAGGAAACTTTTGTATGAATCTGGGACTATTTAGCTTGGAAAGTAAAGTTCTCTCCATAAAATAATTTCATGATGTTATCTTCTTCAGTAAGAATAATCTATATTTCATGACTTTTTTAAAGCACATAAAGTTTGTGAAGTCTGCATTCACACTTGTTCCTCCTGATCTTTCCAGTCTCGTGTCAAAAGACAAGTATCTGCTTGTTGCACACTGAATCCTCTCCAGGAGAACAAACAAAACAAAACATTTATTACACACAGTGGATACTAAATTTCTCATGGCCATGTTTTATTACAGAATCTGGAAAAATAAGTTCCCATTCATTTTTTCTATAAGGCAGCTAAAAAGGGAATGGAAGTAACATTTAAATAAGTTGCCTGATATAGGGAATAAAGATAGTAATTATAAAAGGGAAGCCTTTCTTGTGAGATGATTTTGGTCAGATAAAACTGCTCATAAAACCAGGAAGAAGAAAGAAGGCAGGTCCAGGCAAGTGTTCCTTTAATAAGCCTGCTTATAAAATTATCACATAAATCTCTTCTCTTGGTGAAAATTGACTGATGCAGAAAATCTGATGAAAAGTAACAGTGAGTTTTAGCAACTTTCCTCAAAATTACATAGTGAGTGTTTGAACTAGAACTTGGATTAAATTTCTTGATTCACAGTTAGGTACAAACTTACCACAATGCACTAGGACCTAGACCACCGCAAACTTGTGTCCTGTTGTATCCCCCACATATAGCTGTTGGGGCAGGTCACTGAAAAGACTGCCAGTTGATCTGTAAACTGGACCCAGGTGATCTGAGTCTCCTTATCCCCTCCCCTTGGAATGTGGTTCTGTTTGCTTTTCCTGCTCCCCAAGGCTGCTGCAACCACATAGCCTTGAGATAATGATATGGTGTTGAGAACACTTGCATGATACACTTGACTAAACCCAGTTAAGGCCTCTTTATAAACTTTTAAGATTTGTGTGGTGGGTGCAGGGATCCATTATTCTTCTGGCTGCCAAAGACAAGCCTCTTAGGCAAGACCCCTTTGCTTAGTGAAACTGCCACCTACCAAGCTGGAGTGGCCTTCCCATTTCTTTGGTCTCTCTGCCCTCCACATTCAGTAACCAGTTTCAGATTTCATCTGGGAAGCTCCCAAGGAGGTTATGAACCAACACTAGCACAGTGTACAAGCTCAAAAATACTGTCAGAATAAGTAAAAGACTGAAATTTAAGTCAGGACTGTAATTGAGGTCTAGGTTACAATTGAGATTCATTAATTATTAGGAAATAACTTAGCTTCTCTGAATCTATTTCCACTTCTGAAAAATGAAAATAAAATTCATCATTATACCAGGTACCTTGAGTTGTTGGGAATATAAATATGAACAACAGGGTGAAGGGAAGTAAGGGCAGTAAAGACCAATATAAACAAAACAAAACAAGTAAATGAATATATAGGACAGTTATAACAAATGAAAACCGAGAAAAACAAGGTGCTGCAGTAAAAACAGATTCTTAGGGCAAAAATAAACATGAAGTTTTTAGCATATGACTCATGTGATAAGAGAAATTAGATCTCATGTCTTCCTTCCCTTGCTAAATTATGAATTAAAAACTGAGCATGAAAAATACGTAATTCAAATTCCTAAGTAAACAAAGTTTCATCATTAGAATATGACATTTACTATAGACAGCAAGGCTGAAGAACAAGCACTTCACAGATATTGGTTCTTAGCGTGCCTGAAGAGGCAGTATGGCATTAAAAAGAATGTCCTCCAGCCTGAAAAATCCATTTTCAATCACACCATTTAAGTTTTAGCACAGTACTTAACCTCTCCAGGCCTCGGTTTTACAACTTGGTTGGCAAATAAGGATGATATAGGCACCTACTTCATTGGACTGTTATGAAGATTAAGTGATAGAGTGACAAAGTTATAGTAATCATAAGAGAATGGCATTTGCATAAAACACACAGGTTAATGGAACAAAACAGACCAAATACCAAGAATATACAATGAAGAAAGGAGAGTCTAGTAAATGGTGCTAGAAAAACTGGAGAGCCACATGCTCACTGACAATGACTTTCTGGATTTGGAACCAAAAGCAAAGGCAAAAAGCAAAAATAAACAAGTGGGAATATGTTAAACTAAAAAGCTTCTGCACAACCAAGGAAACTATCATCAAAATGAAAAGACAACCTATAGGAGGGAGAAAATACCTGCAAATCATATATCTGATAAGGGGTTAATATCCAAAATATGTAAGGAATTCATACAACTCAACAGCAAAAATGGAAATAATTTGATTTAAAAACAGAGAAAGGAACTTCATCCAAAGACATACAAATGGCCAACAGTTACATGAAAAGGTCCTCAACATCACTAATCAGGGAAATGTGAATCAGAACCATGAGGGATCACCACACACCTGTCAGTTTACTGTCATCGAAAAGACGAGAGATAACAAGGGTTAGTGAGGCTGGGGAGAAAAGCGAATTCTTGTGCACTGCTGGTGGGAATGGAAACTAATGTAGTCACTATGGAAAACAGTTACAGAAATTACTCAAAATTAAAAACAGAACTCTCATATTATCCAGCAATTCTATCTCTGGGTATATATCCGAAGGAAACGAAATCACTATGTGCATGAGATATCTGCACCCCCGTATCCACTGCATAACTATTCACGGTAGCCAAGACATGGAAATAATTTAAGTGGCCATCGACAAATGAATAAAGAAAATGTGGTACATACAATGGATTATTAAACCATGAAAAGAATGAAACCTTGCCATCTGGGACAACATGGATGGATCTTGAGAGCATTATGCTAAGTACCAGACAGAAAAATACAAGTACTGTATGTATCTCACATGTAGAATCTAAAAAACAAAAACAAAACAGAACACCCCCAAAACTCACTGAAACAAAGAGGAGACTGGTCAAAAGGTACAAACTTAAGAGTTACAAGACAGATAAGTTCTGGGGATGTAATGTCAGCATGGTTAAAAAAATAATGAACAGTATGTGGCATATAATCTCAGTAAAGGATACAACAAAATTATCATTCCTACAAATCTGATGAATGTCTTAAAAATGTAGCTCACCAAATCACTAACTTTTATTTTTTGTTTTACCCAAATATTTGGTTTGGAAAGAAACCATATTTTCAGAAGGAAAACTTCTATCAATTATAGGTAAGAAAAAATCCTTAAAAAAAAATAGGAGGCACTGGCTTAGCAGTTGAAAAGGTCATTTATTTCAAGTCGACAGCGTCTTAACAAAGTTATCTAGTAGTGTATCAAATTCATGAATGTCTAAGCACAGCGGGATGAACAAAACTTGACCGAAAGAACTGTAAACACCTGAGAAACGCTTTCATTTGAGGGCATCCTCGGTAACCAAGGAAGTGAGAGCATCTAGGCTGGTGAGTACTGAGGCCCCTTGTCTCTCCACCCCAGCATTAGGTTGGGCAAATTCTAAACACTCCTTTCTAGAACCTCCACTGTATACCTGTTCTTCAATCTTCAAGTCCTCCAACCCGCGAAGGCTATGGTGCTACAGGTAAGGCGGGCAGAAGAGAATACGTCCTCTTCTCCTTCTCAATTCTTCACTCAACCCGAAACCATGATCTTGGCCGTGCGGCCCCACTCCACTGTACGGAGTAGATTCTGAGAGCAAAGAACTAAAACTTTCTTTTTCTTCTTACAGAGGGCAGCACCCGTGGAACGTGGGCAAACGCCCAAGAAAAGGGGGTCTTCTCACCTCTTCAGACCTGGACCGTGTCCTCCCGCGCCAACAGCACGAGCTTCATTAAGCCGGGACCGCTCCCCTCAACTCCTCCCCCGACGCTGACCCACAGCCCGACCTCACCTGGGAGCGGTTCCACCAACAGATGGCTTAGAAAAATCCCAGGAAAAGCGGCCCAACTGGTGACGCCACCAAAGGCACAGTCATGCTCTACCTCATTCAGGTCACCGGCGCAGACGCGCCTCAGCCACTACGCCTCCCGCCTCTGGGTCGTCCCCCCACCACCCCTGTACCGTCGCAGCCTACCGCATTGCACGCCGGGAACGGCCGACCTCCACTTCTCATAGACTTCAGTTCCCAGCATGCAAAAGACTCCAGACAGAACTGCACTCTGGGATTTGGAGTCTTTATCCCTCGCTTTCTCCCCGTCTTTAACAGAGAGTCCGGAGAACCCTGCAGGAGAATCTAAACGCAAAGCATCACCCAAGGTCGTGAAATGTAGGCTTCCCTCGCATCCGGGGCCTCGTGCCGTCTTTGGCTGGCTGGGGAATGGTGTCGCCTAGCAGCCGCGCCGCTCTTGCCTGCCCAGGAGCTGTTGGCGGGATCCAGAGTCCCGGCGGAACCGCGGTGGGGAGCGGTCAGGCGTGGCAGCGGGGCTGACTTTGGTCGGTGCGGCAGATCAGGGGCCTCAGCTGGTTGCCAGGCTCGGTTAGGTGGGTGGATCTTGGTGAGCAGGAGCAGCCAGTTTCTTCCCAAGAAGGTTCTTTAAGCCTCAGGGCCCGAATGTAACAGCCTATTTTCCCCAAGCCTCAGTCTTTGGTCCGCAATCCGTCTGCCTTCTCCTGTCTTCAGCCCCGGTTTCCCCGGCCTACCTGCTCTCGTTTCAGTCGTTTTTTCCCCCACACCTTTTCTTTTTACTCCCAGTTCCTGCTTCACCGAATCAGGGTTCATTTTCAGCCTTCCAAGTACCCCCGCGTTTGGCACCTTTAGATGCTCGCGCGCCTCGGTGGTAAGGGGGCGTGGAGAAGGGGGCTCAGAATCTTAGTTCTGACCTAGATGGGTTGTATGAGAGAATCCGTCATAGCTTATTCAGCCGGTTCAGTATTTGTTGTTTTGTGCCAGCTGCTATAATTTTGATCAAGGCTATTTTGCTCACTTATCTGTTACACAAAGAGCCATAACTCTTTGCTAACACCCTAGAGAGTTATAATGATGTAATCTATAAAAAAGTAACGCTGTTTACCTTGAAAATGCTAATACCCACCTGTTTTGTTACAGAAGGTAAAACACAGTGAAAGATTTCAAGATGCCACCTAATATAAACTGGAAAGAAATAATAAAAGTTGACCCAGATGACCTGCCTCGTCAAGAAGAGTTGGCAGATAATTTATTGATTTCCTTATCCAAGGTGCTTAATTGATAAACAATACGCATACACAAATATATACACACAACTATGATTAATCTAAGTTCCTGAAGTCAATGAATGTTACAAATGGAAGAGTTTTTATATTTTGCTCAAGGATTATAAAACATAGTTGCTTTTCTTTTTACTTAGGTGGAAATAAGTGAGCTAAAAACTGAAAGTCAAGAAAATGTGATACACCTTTTCAGAATTACTCAATCACTAATGAAGGTTTGTATACAGTAGGTTTTAATAGTGGTTTTGACTATTAGAGGACGTTTAAGGAACTGTTCTTAAATAGGTTAATCTTTACGAAAATACTTTGTAATATCAAAATCACTCAAAAATGAGATGTCTTCAAGTGTGGATTAAAAATTTTAGTGTGCAAAACATTGCTGGTTTCTGCTCTGAAGTTCCTAAAAGAATGTTTAAGAGAAACAGAATGGGTATTTTAAAAAATAGCATAGCGAGGTCTTTTGTAATTATGTTAACATAATCCTGAAGTCAGAATGAAAAATGTGAACAAGTCGTATAGGGATTTATTGGGAAGGGAAAAGGTTGAAGTGAGAGAAGGAGCAAAGACTGATGAGTAATTTTAGGTAAATGAAAAGCAGTGGTCAATTTTAAAAAGCTTCTAAAGCTGTAAATCACCTTAAATAAAACTTGGAGTAGAAAATACTCTTATTCATTACAGTTGAGACAGGTGCAGAAAATTGTTAGTAGGTTATAGAGGAAACAAATGTTGGGTATAGCTTGCAGTGGGCTGTCAAGAGTATTACATATGTATTTTATGCTATCAGCAATGAGGATCCATTAGAGGTTTTTAAGCCACAATTGGTAAATACAAAAGTATGGCTAAACTAGGCTAAACTATGGCTCAACAAGGCTAAAGTAGATATGTTAATAAAACAAACTGAAAGAAATTGAAGCTATTTACACATAACATTGTGAAGAAGGTTAGATATAAGATTATGGACTAAAATAATGACAATTATAATAGAAAAAAATAGAAAACATTACAAAGGGAAGAGTTACACTACTGGATATAAGACCTAGAATGGAAAAGAGGAATCAAAGATATTTCAAGCTGTTAGGAATCTAGGAATTATATCCTTAAGTAAGAACATCATCTATTCATTCAACAAATATTTACTGAAAGTCTCCATATCCCAGGAATTGAATGCACTAAATACTGGGAAAGCAAATGAAAAAAAAAAAAATCCTCATTTTCAGTGCTTATGTAAAGGCATATTGAAATAACCTTTCTTTTTGAAATGAAATCTTGCCATTTGTGATGATGTGGATGGAACTAGAGGGTATTATGCTTAGTGAAATAAGTCAGTCGAAGAAAGACAACTATCATATCTCCCTGATATGAGGAAGTGGAGATGCAACGTGGGTGGTTTGGGGTGTAGGAAAAGAAAAATGAAAGAAGATGGGATCGAGAGGGAGACAAAGCATAAAAGACTCAATCTCACAAAACAGACTGAGGGTTGCTGGGGGGAGAGGGTTCGGGAGAGGGTGGTGGGTTATGGACATTGGGGAGGGTATGTGCTATGGTGAGTGCTGTGAAATGTGTAAACCTGGGGATTCACAGACCTGTACCCCTAGGGATAAAAATACATTATACGTTTATAAAAAATTTAATTAAAAAATTTAAAAAAAAAGAAATAACCTTTCTTTTTATGTTTAGATGAAAGCTCAAGAAGTAGAGCTAGCTTTGGAGGAAGTTGAAAAAGCTGGAGAAGAACAAGCAAAATTTGGTAAATGCCCTAGAAAAGTTATCATGATGTTAAATAGGGGATTCTGTTTAGTATACTCCATAATATTTATATACTCACTTTATTTTGAAAGACATTTCTAGAACTCTTGTTTCATGGATGAGGTATAAAAGTTATTTTTTCTTACATTATCTTATTATCATGATTGAATCTTTAAAAATAACAATTTTATTACTTTGAAGTTTATTTAAAAATTTGTTTTGAGATAAATCTAACTGTAACTTTTTTTTTAATAGAAAATCAATTAAAAACCAAAGTAATGAAACTGGAAAACGAACTAGAGGTATGTCCTTTTGTATTACTAGGGTGCACTTGTTAATTTTATTATGTTCAATTACTGTTTTCAAAATTTTTTATTACTGCTTGGAAAAATCACAAGAATGATACTGTGTTCCTAATTAGTTGTTTGTTCAACATATATTTTACATGTTATATAAATTCTTAGGATTGAGCATCCAATTGTGAACAAAATAAAAACATTCAGGAGGGATACCTAGGTGGCTCAGTAGGTTAGACAGCTGCCTTTGGCTCAGGGACTGAGCCCCACATCAGGCTCACTGCTCAGCCAGGAGCCTACTTCTTCCTCCCCCTCTGCATGCTGCTCCCCCTGCTGGTGTTCTCTCTTTGTCTCTCTGTCAAATAAATAAATATAAAAAATAATAAATCTAAATTAAAAAAAAAAAATCTAAAAAAACAAAAGAACATTCAGTAACCTGAAGCTTAGAGTCTAGAGAGGTATACAGAAGATTACTAGTAACTGAGCTGGAGTGGAGGCACATGGGAATTTGAGGAATAGTGATGAAAGGATATGGTAGAAGTAGCTTTTGAGAAAGCTAAGAGCCAAAATATGAATATATTGTTAAGGAACTGAATACATTGACATTCCTGAGAATGTGGGAAGGAATCTGATACAAATGAATTAGCCTTTAAGAGGAGAAAAGACCTTCTTCCTTTGTAGTAGGAAATATGGATGTGTACAGAAGCTTTTATGTAGAACCTGGAAGTTGAAAGGTTAGAGGGAAGGCCCATTTGCCAAAAATAAGAGTGGAAGATGTGTAGTCAAAGTTGAAGGAAATTTAACAAAGCTTAAGCTTGAAATATAGTGGGGAATGAGCTGGAGATTAAGGGATCTAGACTCAGACAATTTTAATAAATCCTGATTCTTTTACTTAATAACTATGAACTAGGATGAGTTATTTTTTATTCTGTACTATATATCTATCTTCTAGAAAAATATCAACCATTCTCAATATATACTTACTAAATGAATTATGAAGTTGGACTGATTCTGTTAGTGTTTATCCAGGCAGCTAGAAGGACAGGGCAGTGGGAGATATTGGTAAGAAAGTGGTTGAAGTGATAAGTGATTATTATGAAATCTCAGCTGAATGGGTAAATCAAGATTCGAATGATAGGAGAGGTTAGAGAGGAGTCAAGGGATCAGAGGGTCCTATGAGGTCAGAGGGCAGGTATACTAAGGAATCATGAGAAAATGTTTCTGCTGGGACAAGGTTCTGATGTGGGCATGAGAGTGGGAGGTTATAGTGAATTCAAGAAGCATGTAAAAAGAGAGACTAGAATGAAAATTCTATGGATGTGGAAACTGCTTAGGGGGCTTTTGGTGGAACACTATGAGCCATGTGCCAAGAATTCTCAGTTGAGAGGGAGCAATTGGGAGTTAGTAGTTTGCTGCTACCATGAGTAGGTAGGGATTGGATAGCTGGATGTCATGTGGAATTCATAGCAGCTGGAGTTTTCACAAGATGGTAGAGGAATGATAGCCTGGAAGTTGCAGGTTGAGGTAAATCAACACCTTCTCTTGCCCATGAGTTCTTGGGATGTGAAAGAATGAGCATCTCCCCATTAAAAGAGTTCCAAAGGATTTAGTATACTAAGGAAACCAAATTGCAGCTAAGGAGGGTAGATGGAGACCATGATTCAGTAAAAGAGCTAAGAGTGTAAAATATTAATTTATCTTGAAAGATTTTTAAGAGCACAAAGGAAAGTTCTCTGAAGGAAGAAAAGAGTAAGAAAAATATACTTAATATGTAGAAGTAACAACTGTATGGTAAAGACATGAATATGAGACAGGTAGATAATAAAGGATTTATTTTGGACCATGACCCCAAATAACAGGAATATGAAGTGAAATGGATTTAATCTGCCACAAGATTTTTTTTTTTTTAATTAAAGTCTACCCCTCAACATGAGACTCAAACTCATGACCCTGAGATCAAGAGTTGAATGCTCGTACCTATTGAACCTGCCAGGTACCCCAATCTGGCACAAGATTTTCAACGTAATCTTAGCCTGAGCCATCCAGTACAGTAGCACTAATCACTTGTGGTTATTTACACTTAAATTCATTACAAAAAAATTAAAAATTCAGTTCTCTAGTTGCAGTAGCCACATTGCAAGTGCTCAAAACTACTTGTAGATAGTGGCTACAGTATTCAGGCGTGCAGGAACATTTCCATTATCCTAGAAAGTCCTGTTGGACACCACTAATTTATTTATTTATTTGTTTATTTTTTTATAAACATATAAAGTATTTTTATCCCCAGGGGTACATGTCTGTGAATCGCCAGGTTTACACACTTCACAGCACTAACCATAGCACATACCCTCCCCAATATCCATTACCCCACCCCCATTTCCCAAACCCCCTTCCCCCAGCAACCCTCAGTTTGTTTTGTGAGATTAAGAGTCACTTATGGTTTGTCTCCCTCCCAATCCCATCTTGTTTCTTTTCTTCTTTTCCTACCCCCCTAACCCCCTATGTTGCCTCTCCACTTCCTCATATCAGGGATATCATATGATAGTTGTCTTTCACTGATTGACTTATTTCACTAAGCATGATACCCTCTAGCTCCATCCACGTTGTTGTGAATGGCAAGATTTCATTTCTTTTGATGGCTGCATAGTATTCCATCATGTATATATACCACATCTTCTTTATCCATTCATCCGTCGATGGACATCTAGGTTCTTTCCATAGCTTGGCTATTTTAGACATTGCTGCTATAAACATTCGGGTGCACGTGCCCCTTCGGATCACTACGTTTGTATCTTTACGGTAAATACCCAGTAGTGCAATTGCTGGGTCATAGGGTAGTTCTATTTTCAACTTTTTGAGGAACCTCCACGCTGTTTTCCACAGAGGTTGCACCAGCTTGCATTCCCACCAACAGTGTAGGAGGGTTCCCCTTTCTCCACATCCTTGCCAGCATCTGTCATTTCCTGACTTGTTAATTTTAGCCATTCTGACTGGACACCACTAATTTAAATAGAGTATGAGGAAAAGGGCAGGTAAAGAGCACCAGAAGTCAGGTTTCCTGGGTGGCTCAGTCAGTTGAATGTCCTACTCTTGGTTTTGGCTCATAACCTTGTGGTCATAATCTCGCGGCTGTGGGATCAAGCCCTGTGTTGGGCTCTGTGCTCAGTGCAGAGTCTGTTTCAGGTTCTTGCTCTCTCTCTCTCTCTCTCTCTCTCACGCTCTCTCTCAAATAAATAAGTAAAAATGTTTAAAAAAAAAAAAAAAAAGCACCAGAAGTCAATGACTGGGTGGAATCCCTGCTGGTTTGTAGCCTGGTTTCAGAGTTCTGACGCTGAAGACAAAGCTTGGTAGTTCATTGCCTGTGTTCTCTGCTTGTGCAGTTTAGTCTGGTGTCTGTGGCTTAGTGGTTATAATTGAGCCTGAGCAATTGACATTCAATTCCTAGATGTGGGTGGCTCAGAAAAAGCTTAAGGGCATGTCAGTCTGCAGACCAAAGTTTAAATAAACAATTTTAAAAACAGGTTCTTAGGCTAACATGATTTTAAATACCTGGTGCTGATTGTAATACAAATATAAAGTCAATTTGTTGTTGATTCTCTAATTATAATGGGATTGATTTATACTTTTGGCTTATTACTTTAAGATGGCCCAGCAGTCTGCAGGTGGACGTGACACTCGGTTTTTACGTGATGAAATTCGCCAACTTGAAAAACAGTTGGAACAAAAAGATAGAGAATTGGAGGACATGGAAAAGGAATTAGAGAAAGAGAAGAAGGTTAATGAACAAGTAAGGCACACTTTCCTCAATGAATTTTAACTGATTGAGCTACCTAAAAACACCTGATTATACTTTTTATAGTGATAACTATCAATTTATATGGTTTATGCGAGAATTGATGTATACTTACCGCTAAGGCTTTATATCACTGTTCATGTTGTCATCACATCTTTAAATCAAATTTCTTGTTTTCAGAAGTACCTTGCTTTGTACAATAAATACTTACTTGTAAAAAAATATAGTTTCTTAAGAAGTTGTGTTAATGCCAGCATTTTATAAGTCAATGTATATTTTAAAGTATGACATTTCATCTTTTATACAAATATAGTTAGTACTTTTTATGTTATTCCTTGTTATGTATAAAATAATTCATGCAGTAGTCACTTAAATTTAGTTTGAGGAAAAGAAATTTTGCGGATGGTTTTGTTAATTCCTGTCAGAAAACAATATGTTTCTTATTTTGCCTCACCTGTCAGTAAACTTATGCAATATGTCAGTACACTTATACAAATTTGCTGCCTAAGTGTTGTAACTGTCCCGTCCCTGATTCCCAGAAGCTTTTTCTACCTTTGTGTCCTCTAATTTCTTGTTATATCCTAATAATTAAAAACATGCCTTTTCTTGATATATCTTTTTTTTTAAATATAATTTAGAAAACTCTTGTAAAAGCGATTTATCCGTACAATTTTTGTGGTGAAAAAGTATGGATTGATGCCACCTAAAGGTTAGAAATAAGTTCTTAGAGGATTGTCTGCTTAGTTGACCCAATAAAGCATAGCAGACTTATGGATTTCTTAATAATCACTGTGATATACAGTAATAGAGTTGCTTGTTAGGGATTTTCTGAACTGTTGGTTTTCTGAACTGTTCTTCTGTGTGGCCCGTACATTAATCAACTTTTTCTCATTCATACCATGTAACCTTAGCTAATCAGAACTACCTTGTCCTTTTTCTTAGACTGCTATCTTTTTTCATAGGTACAAATGCAGAAAACTTGAATATATGGCCTATGTACTATTCCAGTTGCTAGATTCCTTGAGATGGAATATGAGTTGTTGGCAATTTCTTCTTTGCCCTTAACCAGTCATTCACTTTACTGAGAATTTATAGCTTGCCAGAAACTGTTAGGTTCTAGGAATACAGAGGTCAATGATACCCTGCTTTTTGATATTCATTGTCAATAATAAATGTAATACAGAGGATATTCTGGGGTTAGATCAGTCTTGAGGTTCAGGAAGTAATTTATAAACTGAGACCTGTAATAGGAGTTAGTCTGGCAAAGGGATGGGGTATACATTCATGGTGGCTAAAGACAGGGCATTCTGGGCTGAAGACAAAGCATTTGCTAAGATCTGGAGGGAAGAAATGGCATGGTGGGTTCAGGGAACTACAGTTACTCATTTTGGCTGAAATATAGGTAAAAATAGCTAGTGTAGAATACTTACTATGTGCCAGATATTTTATATGGACTAATTCATTATTCCTCATTTCATACTTATCATATGAGATAGGTAACATTTCCCCATGCTACAGATGAGGAAACTGAGACACAGGAGGGATAAGTAATTGTCCATGGTTACAGAAACAATAAGTGATAAAACCAGAATTTGAATCCAAATTTTTGCAGTGAGTTTATGCTCTAAACCCCTGTACTATCCTGCCCTTCTTGTTTAAACATTTGTGATCCTCTGGAGAGGTAAGCACAGGTTGGTTCCTGAGGCATTGGGTCTTTTTCCTAAAAGGAGCCAATGAAAATTTTGAATAAAGAATATCATGATCGGATCTATACTTATGAAGTTTATTCAGCTTTACAGAGAATGGATTGAAGGGGACTAAGAAGAGTAAGGAGACATTTGTGCTAATTCAGGCAGGAGCTGACGATGGGCTAATTAAAGGCATGACTCAAGGGATTAAGAGATATAAACACTTTAGAGATGTAGGTGTAATTGGATGTGGTGAATGACTGGTTGTTAGAGGAGAGGGAGGAGGGGAGAGTTTTCTGCATTGGGCCACTGGATAAGGAGATAGTGTCATTCACTAAGTAGAGACACAAGAGGAGTTAGAAAGTGTGTAATTATTACTTCAGTTTTCACTTTTGTACATGTTGAGTTTGAGGTCACAGTGGGCGTATCAAAGAAGGATAACTAGATTTGGAATTCATGAAAGACGCTGGGTGGATGATGAAGATTTGTGAATTAAGAACATAGCTAGGAAGCCATAGAAATGACTGTAAGGGAGATCTCTGAGAAATGTCTAAAGAAATAGGAAGAAGTACTTCAAGGAACAGCACAAGAAAATACAAAAATCAAGAATGTGATGTTTGAAAAACTAAGGGAAAAGAGCATCAATAGTGCTAAATGCTTCAGTGTTAAGTTCTTGACATCTCTTGTCTTGTTAAAATTTTCCAATTCAAAACACAATGGGACTGTTTCTTAATTCTCAGGTGACCATGTTGATGATGATAGTAGTAATAGGTAAACTCTTGAGATTTGTATAGCATTTTGCATTTTATTAATAAACTTTCTCTAAACTTCTTATTTTGAAAACTATCAAACCTTCATAAATATTGTAAGATAAGGAATAAATATTCATATGCTCTTCATATAGATGCACCAGTTGTCAAAACTTTGCCACATTTACTTTCTCTCTCCATCAGTATCTTTGTACACACATATTTCTCTTCTCTTTGCTGAGCCATTTGAGAGTTAACTGCAGATACCATGATACTGCACACTAAAATATTTAAGCATGTCTCTCTGAAAAAGAGGAGTATTCCCTAACATAACTGCTATATAACTACCACATGCAGGAAATTTAATATTTATCCAATACCCTTATATCTAGTCTGTAATTGTATTTTTTTTTCTGTTAGCCTAATACTGCCTTTCATAGTCCCTCCACCCAATATCCAAGGTTCCATCAAGGATCACATACTGCATTTGCTTATTATAGACATTTAACTATATTTTAATTGCAAGCCACTGAGAATTTTCCTTTCTCCTTGAATAAGGGAGAAAAGTCAAAGGCCATAAGAAGGATGGGGTTTGGACAATGGGTGAAAAAAAATGTGATGACAGGTATAGTATTTGCCTGTTTTGAGAAACAAAAGAGTCACAAAGAAATCAAATCATTTATGTGAAGAGAAGAAAACGCTCCATAATTTTTGGTTACTTCATGCACTGAACATTGTGCTAAGGACTTCATATACATCATACTTAATTTTTACATCAACTTTTGAGATGGGAAAATTGGATTTAAGAGATGGTAAATCACTTTTTCATACTCCACCAGAAACTGGTGGATGAAGAATGTAAACCTGGATCAGTTTGATTTCAGATTGTTTCTTTTTAACCATTATGTTGTGCTGCCTTATATTTCTAAGTAATTTAAATGCTCACTAGAGCAAAGAGTATTCTAGCTCTGATATAGAAGAACTGCAAAATGTTAAAGATCTTTGACAGAAAATTACTCATTGGGTTTTGGGGGTGGGAGGATAATTTGTTTGTTATTTTGTTTCTGTATCCTTTGGTTAGAGTTTTGGTTTTAGTTTTTTGTTGTTTTTTTTTTAACTTTTTAGACTCAACCTGTTTTGTTTTTCGTAATCCTTAGATTTCATAAATTTTGGTTTGTTATTCATGTTTGATCAACATGATCAACTAAATCCTTAGTAGTTAATCATTCTCTACTTCATTGGAGAGAATTTAGAATTTAAATTGATCAGCTGAAAACCTAGTTTAAATTGAATTACTGCTGAACTTTATTTTTTTTTTTCTGTTTTAGTTGGCTCTTCGAAATGAGGAAGCGGAAAATGAAACCAGCAAATTAAGAAGAGAGGTTGGTAAAAAATGTTAGTAGTTGTGGTAGTTCAACAAAGTTACCTGTTAAAAATTTTCATAAATTTATACTCTAACCAGAACTGGAATCTTCAAGGTAACTGGTGCTTTTAAGCTGCCTAATTTTGTGATATGAATTTGTCTCAGGGAAATAGAAAATAAATTGAAAATTGAGGCCATTAAGTACTATATTCATTCTTACTTTATGTGGGTAAATTTTGCTTTGTTTCATAAGCCATTCTTTGTATTTTGCTAATTGGCTGAGTAACTGGATTTCTATCTTCTCTTATTTTACCCCGTATTCTTTTAAATGTTTTGTTTCTCATGAAATCTTACAAGTTCTTTATTATTTGGTTCTTCTGAGCCAAATAATGTTTGTACATAGTTTATCCTTAAAGGAGTTCTTATCTTTTTAACATAACCAAAATAGTCTCTGTTTTGGTTGATAATTAATATTCTTGCTTTCATTGGTTATCTAAAATAATATCCCCTTCTAAAATTTCTTTTTTATTTTAATTTCTAATTCTTAATTTTAATTATGGATTCCCTTTCTCATTTCTAATCATCTTTTTCCTGTTCTTTTCTGGAGAATAAACGTCTAAAGAAAAAGGTGAGACTTTAGGGGTGGAGAGACCTTGGGAATTTAAAGATATGTTTTGAGATGAACTAGTTAGATGATGAAATTTTGTTTCTCTGGATAGTTTCTTGATATTGAATATTGTATTTGGTCTGCCTTCAGAATGAGCAACTTCGTCAGGATATTATTGACTATCAGAAACAAATAGATTCGCAAAAAGAAACACTTTTATCAAGAAGAGGAGAAGACAGTGACTACCGATCACAATTGTCTAAAAAAAACTATGAACTTGTCCAGTATTTGGACGAAATTCAGGTAAAATAGAAGTCGGTTAAAGGCAATGATTCTTATAAAACTTCAGTTTTATTATAATGTAAACCTAGTATCTGGCCCTACAGTTAACTTCTGTAGTAGAAATTTGCAACTATGCATTTGGAAACATGAAATAAATTGCATCTTTAAAGTTAATATATCTTGCAAATTCATTCATTTCATATGTCTGTCTTGGGCATTAAGAAGAACTAAGCTTTTTAGATACAATTAGGTTGATAGTTAATTTGATTTCATTGGCCAAGAGCAGTCACAACTACAGATCTCTAAAGAATTCTCTATTCTCCAGCAGGCACTTATGACTCTGTTTAATTTTAATTTAGTTTAAATTACAGTTTCAGAGGTTAACCATAGTGTCTTTAACTTCACTAGACTTTAACAGAAGCTAATGAAAAAATTGAAGTTCAGAATCAAGAAATGAGAAAAAATCTAGAAGAGTCTGTACAGGAGATGGAAAAGATGACTGATGAGTATAATAGGATGAAAGCTATCGTCCATCAAACAGATAACATAATGGACCAATTAAAAAAAGAAAATGATCATTACCGGCTTCAAGTAAGAATTGCTGTTAGGTTAACTCATTAACGCAAACTTCATATCGTATCATTACTATTTATGTGAAACTAAAAAGTACTTTAACTTTCTAGGATATGAATTTTTGTTTTATGCTGTAATATACCTTTTACTGTAACATGTTGCCATGCTGATACGTTTGTCCATATGTGTTTCTCTAATGCCCTTACGCATACCTTGTAGTTGATACCTGAATTAATGTGTAGATACCAGTCCTGGAAAACTAATAAATATGGGGATTTTCCTACTAAAAATGCCTAGAAGTCCTGTGGACCTGAAGTTAAGTTTTTTACTATAAAATAAATACGCTATAAATAGCAGAAAACCAATACATTGCTCATGTTTTACATGGTATTAAGCTAGTGTAAAAAATAGAATAATACCCAAAAATACAATTCTCTAGTAATGACAGTTATACATCTGTAATGATGCAGAAACCACTAAATATCACCTCTAAATACAGAATTGCTCCAATAATGAATATGTATTGGTACTGTATACATACATGTGTGTGTGAGTATGTATGCCGCATATGTGTAATGTATGTGTAAATATGCATATATTGCACTATTTTGCAACGATTCTTGAAATAATTGTTGCATTTTAGGTGCAGGAGCTTACAGATCTTCTGAAAGCAAAAAATGAAGAAGATGATCCAGTCATGGCTGCTGTCAACGCAAAAGTAGAAGAATGGAAGGTGCTTTTTTCAGTTGATCTAATGGGTTTTTCATTTGTATTTTTTATTTCAATGTCTTAGTTTTCTTTAAAGGCCTTATGGTAGTTAGTGACGTTTTTATTAGGCAATTTTAAAGTGCATTAAATGTCCTAGTTAGAAAAGCACTAAGCACTCTCTCCTGTGTAGTCCTTTAGCCTATTTGTAGTATAAATCTAAAACTTATTTGTCATCTAAAATAAATAATTCTAAGTAAAATATATTCACATAACTCATAGCTACCATGTATTGTGTACATATAGTTCCTGGTTTAGTTTTAGTTTTTCTAACTCTCCTTCCTTCAGACCAATACAACTATTGGTTTTCAGTGGGAATGGGAATAAGGAAAGGGACCTTTAGAATCATCTGAGAAGTTTTTCGCAATATACCTTTCTTGCTCCTCTCCACTCTCCAACCCCAACCAAATTCTCTGACCTTACTGTGTCAGAAGCTAGGATTATGATCACTGTATATTTTGGAAAAAGTCTAAAACAATTCTGAATAAATCTAATTTTAAAAGCTATCACTTCTGTAGTCATTGTTTCTAACAGAGCTCATAAATCTTGTTGGCTCTTTGGATTTGTTTATCTGGGAAGTTCAGGTAACCTATATTTTAAACAAAAGCAGTAGCAGTGGTAATGATGCACTATCAAATCAATAATTTCTATAAGAAGTGCAGAGAGTAAATATTTTAGACCATCTGGTCTCTGGTGTGACTAAACTCTGTTATATAACATGAGGGCAGACATACACCATACATAAATGAATGAGCCAGGCTGTTTTGCAATGTAACTTGTAGCAGACCAAACAAGCAGCAGACCAAATTTGACTGGTGATTGAGTTTACCGACCCCTGGGAAACAAAAGTTTTTACATCCTATTTAATTTTGGGGGGAGAGATGGTAGTATATGTATTCTTCTGTACTTTGTTTTCATTTAATATTTTTAAGAATTATTTATATCAGTATATACAGTATTGCCTTTTTTTAGTGACTTTGTCATTTTTCTTTGTAGATATTTAATAGATAGCATATGGTGTGATATTTAACAGGTTACTGATGCTTGCTATTAGAAACAATGTTATAATGAATATCTTCATGTATTTGTTATTTGCAAAGATGTAGATTAAATTGCTACAAGTTGTCATATATATCCAAATACATAACTCCAGTTTGACACTTGTCTTTGACTCTATGGTATTTTTTGCTATGAAGTTTTTTTTTTTTTTTTTTTCGTATTATGTAGTTTATTTTTTTGTGACTTTTGAGCTTTGTGTCATAGTGTTCTGAGTATAAAGTTGTTTTCTCTATTTTCTTTTAGTACCTCCTAGTTTCATCTTTTACATTTAAGTCTTTGAAGCATATGTAATTACTTTTAGCATGGAGAGAGTGAGGTATGGATTCAGCAGACCTAGTCTGTTGTACAAACATTATTTATTGAACATTTTATCTTTTTCCTACTGAAATACAGTTTCATTTTTATTACATTTGACATGCTTGTTGGATTTGAATTTATTTTTAGACACTCTGCTTTATATTGATCAATCTATTTTCTAACCATGTGTCCTTGTTTTAGTTATTGTTATGTTTAAATATATGAAAAAAACATTCATTTTTCAGTTTTTAGACACTTATGAACATGTTTTTTCAATATGAATTTTAGAAATAGTTCTTAAAAATCTTATTTTATTGGCTCTCTGGTAAATTTATAAATTATAAGTTGATTTTGGTATTTGGTTCTTCTAGCAAAGAACACAAGACACCTTCATTCAGTGACATTTTAAGGTTTTCTCCATAAAAATTAATTGTACAAAACTTCCTGGTAGTTTCACGAAAGTATTTTTAATTCTTATTTAGGAATGGGTTTTGAAAGTTTGAGATTGTTTAAAGATTGAATTTCTAAAACAGCAAAAATTATACTGTATATTTTTAAATCATTTCTTCTTTGAACTTAAGATTGTACACCCAAAAAGAACAATGATTATGCAAATAGTTGCTGCTACTTACTCACTTCAATGTGAATTTTATTTCCTGTATTTTCTTACTAATGGTATATATTAGAGTATTTGCCATAAGTGAAAAATGATTTATTAATTTTCCTCTTATGTAACAGATCCTATGTTGTTTATATCTAGTTAATTTTGTCTTCTAAAGATGATGAAATTATTGAATATCAGCAAATGTTACATAACCTGAGGGAGAAATTGAAAAATGCCCAACTTGATGCTGATAAAAGTAATGTTATGGCTCTACAACAGGTAAAACCTTTCAAAATTTGGTTTATTAAAGTAGATTTGGTTTATTAACCTAGTGGCTTACACTATGGGGTATATAAATAGTCTTTTGAAGTCCAGTCACAAGAAACAATTAGAATTAAGTTTAGAGTCAGGAATAGAATTATTTTGTGTATTTTTCTATCCTGATTTAGATAATAGACACATTGTTTGGGAATTATTTAATAAGAAACTTAAAAACTTTTAGAAACTTAAGTATATCTTCATACCCTGTTGTTAACATTTATTATATTATATGCTGGTGCTGAAATGTCCTGTGTAATGTGAAAAAAGCTAAAAGTGTTATAATTTGACTGTATTACATTAAAATTTATTTTTAGTACAAATATACTCATGTAGAAGTTATACTTCCATTATCTGTGCTCTATAGTCATAGTCTGGAAGAAAGGGAGAAATTTGGGAAGTATTTGGAGGATAAGAACAATTGCAAGAGACAGTATTATGAAAGAAGTACCACAGGGCAGAAGATAGAAATGGATGGGTCATGAGGAAGGGTAACATGAAAGGAGTCAGAAGAAGCCATAAATATTAGAGAGTTCTGGAATTCCCTTTGCCAGGAGTTAGTTAGCTCTTATATCTATCTGTAAGTATTAGAGTGACATCAGTGTGTCTAACATTGTACAGTTGAGGTATACAAAATAGTAAAGGACATAGTTTTGACTCAAAAAATACATATCACATATATAATGTATGTATATCATATATATATATATATATATATATATAAACATAAGATCTATTATTTTCCTTACTTTTTTTCTTAAGATTTTATTTTTATTTATTTGACAGACAGAGATCACAAGTAGGCAGAGAGGCAGGCAGAGAGAGAGAAGGAAGCAGGCTTCCTGCTGAGCAGAGAGCCCGATGATGCAGGGCTTGATCCCAGGACTCTGGGATCATGACTTGAGCCGAAGGCAGTGGGTTTAACACACTGAGCCACCCAGGCGCCCCTTTCCTTACTTTTAAAATGTATGTTAATATCCATGAAGAAATAATATGTAATCTTCAAAAATATTTTATAGGGTGTACAAGAACGAGATAGTCAAATTAAGATGCTCACTGAACAAATAGAACAATATACAAAAGAAATGGAAAAAAATACTTTCATTATTGAAGATTTGAAAAATGAGCTTCAACGAAACAAAGGTAATTCAATGTTTAATAAGCATACAAAGTTAAACAAGACAGGACCATAGGGGAAGGGAGGGGGAAAATGAAACAAGATGAAACCAGAGAGGGAGACAAACCTTAAGAGACTCTTGGTTTCAGGAAACAAACTGAGGGTTGCTGGAGGGGAGAAGGATGGGAGGGATAGGGTGGCTGGGGGATGGACACTGGGGAGGGTATGTGCTATGATGAGTGCTTTGAATTGTGTAAGACTGATGAATCACAGACCTGTACCCCTGAAACAAATAGTACATTTTATGTTAGTTAATAAGAAAATAAGCATACAAAGTTATTTTATGTAGCAATTTTTTAAAGTATTTTATTTTTATTAAATTATGTCAATAGATATATTATTGATTTTTCTTTTTGAATTTTATCATTTAAAAAATGACTTATCATTTAAAAAATGTCAAAAAATGACATTTAAATTTATCATTTAAAAAAATGACTTTTTGAATTTTATCATTTAAAAAAATGTATATTAACTGTATATTATTAACTGCATATATTACTAGTGTTTAAATTTATTAGTGATGGAAATACTTTCTGTAATTTTTCTGCAATGAAAATTACATTAACCTTTATTACCATATTAGTTATATGAAAGAAATGAAAAATGATGATATAATTGAATGTAGTTATTTATCCCTTTTTAATAATTAACAAAGAATAGAATAAAATTTTGATCAATGTGGCAGCATTGTAGATAGTTTTCAGAAGTCATTTGACTTGTCAGCATTTGAATGAACTGTACCCAATTTAATGTCTCATCTTATTCTCCCTACCCTGGGACATACTACCTTGCCTAATACATCTGAACATAAGCCCCTAAAACATCAGTGGTCTTATATTTCCACAGCACTACATACTGTAGTTATAGCAGGACACATTAAAGTTAACTATTCATGACAATTTCATGACATATTCAACATAACTCTGACAAAAGAAAATAGCTAGTGTGTGTGTGTGTGTCTAAGTGAAATAATGGTGGTGGTGGTTGGAGATGTGGTTGTAATTTAGTGAAGCAAAAGCCTCACTGAGGAGATACTTGAACACTTTTAGGAAGTGAGGTAGTAAGCCAAGCAGATGTCCCTAAACAGTGGGAATAAGTATAAAGGCACTGAAGTAGGAATATACCGAGTGTGTTGAAGAACAAAAAGAAGCCTTTGTGGCTGGAACAGTGGGCAGGTGGGGCAGTAGTAGGTGATGAGATAGATCAGAGAGGTAACCAGGGGCCATGTCATATAGCGACTTAACAGTTCACTGTAAGGACTTTGGCTTTTATTTTAAGTGAGAAGAAGCACCACAGAAGGTTTCTGAAGACAGGAATGAGATAATTTGACTTAGACTGTGTCTGCAATAGATCACAGGAGTAGCAAGGACAGAAGCAGGCAAACCTATTATGAGACTGTTGGAGTAATCTGAAGAGGTGCTGGTAGCTTAGAGCGTGTGGGTAGCAAGCAGTAGGGTTGTTGCAGTCCGTTAGGGGATATTTTGAAGGTGATGGAAATGCAATTTGCTAGCAGATCAGATGTAGGGTATGAGAGAGTTATCAGAACTTTTGTTCTGGGGAGGACTGTTTCCAGCAAGTTTAGAAATGATCAGGTACTTAGTTAAACAGGACATGTTAAGTTTGAGATGCTCATTACACATCTGAATGGAAGTATTAAACAGGCACTTGTATATATAGAAGTCTGAGGTTTAGGGTAACAGTCCAGTCTCAAGATTTATATCTCAAGATATATATATATATCTCAAGATTTATATCTCAAGATATAAATTTAGTTATATGGGAACCATATGCCTAAAAATGGTAGCTGAAGTCCTGAAGCTGGCTGAGATCATCAAAGGAACAAATGTTAAGAAGAAAAATGCAAAGATTGAGCCCAGGGATGCTTTTACTTTAGAGGCTACGGGGATGAAAAGGAGCAACCAAAGGAGGCTAGATGGGAGGAAAATCAGGAATGTGTGAAGTCCTGAAAAACCACATGAGGAATGTCATCAAGGAAGAGAATAAGCAATCATGTTCAGAGCTGTATTCAGTGCTGCTGATAAATCAAGACGAGCATCGAAAATTAACCAGTGGATTTAGCATTGGTCACTTTTGGTTTAAGAGAAAATAGATAGTGATGACATAGAACAATCTAGAGACTCCTTTGAGGAGGACTATATGAAGGGAAGGAGAAAAATGGGGTAGTGACTTGAAGGGAAAGGGGCATGAGAAAAAGTATTTCTCTCCTTAAAATGGAAGAGATAATCATAGTTCTAGGTGAAAAGAAAGATCCATTAAAGAAGAAAATTGATGCATCAATGAAGCAGGAGAGAGAGAGCTGCTGGAGCAATATCCTTGAGAAGGCCTTGGGATGGCATCTAGTGTTCCAGAGGGGTAGTGGGCCTTAGGAACACAAAGAATTCATCCGCAGTGAAAGGAAGGGAGGTGGAGTTCATAGATACAGATGCAGGTGACTGGAGATGACCTGATGGTGAGAGCAGGTGGAGCTTCTGTACTGATTGCTTCTCTTTGCTCAGGAAACAAGAAAGTAAGGTTCTTAACTGAAAGGATAGGGGAAGATGTGTGAGAAGTGTGAGGAGAGAGAAGAAGAAAAGAGAAAGTTATAAAATCGTCATCTGAAAGAGTGAACAGACTAGAAAAATGTAATATGATTGCTGAGCTAACGAGGCCCACTTGTTATACTTATTTCTGTAAGTGTGTATTATGTATTTATTAGAATTAGACTTTGACATGGTTTAAACTGTTTAAAAGGGTGACTGATAGCAGGGGTTTTGCATATTCCAGCCACCAGGAGAAAAACTGATCTTCTATCAGATAAGAGAGAGGTCTTGTCTAATGACATTTCAGTCAGTCCCTAGTCATAGATCCCTAAAGTCCACAGAAGGTATGGCTACTAGAAAATACCCTAGGGGCGCCTGAGTGGCTCAGTGGGTTAAAGCCTCTGCCTTCGGCTCAGGTCATAGTCCCAGGGTCCTGGGATCGAGCCCCACATCAGGCTCTCTGCTCAGTGGGGAGCCTGCTTCCCCCTCTCTCTCTGCCTGCCTCTCTGTCTACTTGTGAGCTCTCTCTTCAAATAAATAAATAAAATCTTTAAAAAAAAAAAAGAAAGAAAATACCCTATACTTGAAATTAACTTGTAAATATGACAGCTAATGATGTTTTATTTCCATTGGTTAGGATTAGATTTAGCTATCAGAACTAGAGATCTGAAAAATGGTGGCAAAATCAAGAGAGAAGCTTATTTTTCTCAATTTCTTAAAATTAAAAAAAAAAGAAAAAAAAGTTTATTTTTCTCACTTGTGTGACGGTGTAGAATTAGGCAATCCAGGGTGTTGCCCTCATCTGTCTCATCCACAGTGGAGCTTTACCCTCACATCTACATCCCAAACAGCAAGATGGAGGAGGCAGGAAGAGACAAATGGCTCACACTAAAGGATAGACAGGTAAATATACTGTGGCAGGCCACATGGAAGAAATGAGAGGAGGGGGACACTGGGGACACCCCAGCCTCTCACATTCTCCATCTAGGCTTTTCACTCCAGAAAACAGGGCCCATTTCTTATAAATGTGCATGCTTTCCCACACTAGCCCAATGCCTATACATAAGTACATGCTCTATAAATCAGTGAACACTTTTGGTGGATAAGAATGATTTGTGTTGATAATGGGAATGCTATATTTTGGTCTAGCAACAGTTTGGTAAGAAAATATAAGTAGAGGTTTTTTAGCTATTAAGACTAAGTTTAGCTGCAAGCAACAGAAAAAATCAAATATAGCAGTGGTTTAGACAGGATAGAAATGTATTTTTCCATGATTTAAATAAAGTTGAGGCGACTAGTTTGGGGTTGGTGTGATAACCTGCCCAAATATGGGATATCAGGCATCCTGTATCTTGCTGCCCTGCCTATCTCAACATGTGGTATCCAGCTCATGTTCTACGTGTTTGAGTTCCAGACTTAATATCTGTATTCCATCTAGCAGGAAGGAGGAAAGAGAAAAGATTCACTCCTCTCCTTTAAAAACATTTCCTGAAATACATGGCTTGTCTGCTTGTATCCCATTGGTCACATGACCACACCCAGCTGCTGGGGTGACTGGAAATTTAGTCTTTATTTCATGTGGCCATGTGTCCAACCAAAATTGCATTCTTCTGTTACAGTGGACAAAGTTTGAACAGTGGGAACAGATAGCTAGTGGTTTTTGCCACAATGATCATTCTTTGTAAAGCATTGTGTTTTGCAATCTTACATAATCTGTAGCCGTTCAGCTAAGATTTTATTGAACTTTTTAAGCTTGTCCTGTCAATAAGATGAAAACAAATTTTATTTTTCAAATATAAAAAAATAATAATAAAGAGACTTTTTAAGTGACATACCACTTTTCCTGCTTCTCATATTGGAATGGGGGATTTAAAGGAATAAGTAATCAATTCTATTAATTCATGTGGTTTTGTTTTTGTTTTACTCTGTAGGTGCTTCAACTCTTTCCCAGCAGACTCATTATATGAAAATTCAGTCTAAGGTGCAGATGTTAGAAGAGAAAACTAAAGAGGCTGAGAGAACAGCTGAACTGGCTGAGGCTGATGCTAGGGAAAAGGATAAAGAACTAGTTGAGACACTAAAGCGATTAAAAGATTACGAATCGGTATGTATTTTTATCTTGTCAGTCAAGGAGCTTAGATTATTCTTGCCACTCACAGTTAGGCTTTTCTGTGCCATTACCGTTTGCCTTCAAAAGGTTCCAGAAGTGTTTTATGATAAAGGTTATCTTGGTTGATTTGTACTACCCTATTCAAACTTGAGAGCAGCATTTACTTTTCAGCCGGAGAATTGTTTTCTGGCCATTTGATCAAAGCATTTTGCCCAGATCATCCGCTTTGTTGAGACAGCAAGTTTAGTTTCTTTGTAATTGGTGTCATTGTGCCAGCATTATAGATGCGACACCACTGGTTTATTTGCCAGAAGTTTTTCCAGGGATGGTTTTGCTGCCTACTGTGCCAACACACAGTACTTACTTTGTACTTTTTGTATTTTTAAATCCCACTACCACTAAGGCAACTAAGGACTTGTATATTCTAATGCTATTACGGATTCACTCTTATTATTCCTTTCCTATATTTTGTTAAGTGTTTTTAGTTTGTTTATTTGGGGGCAGGTAAAAAGCTCCCTGGAGATGGCATGAACATTTGATTTCTCTTCATAACCCCAGAATTATCTAGCATGGTCTTCTACACAGTCAACATTCACTAATTTTATATTTATTTATTTATCTGTTTATCTCTTTATTTTGAGAATGAGAGAGAGAAAGAGAGAGAGAGAATGAGCAGGGTGGTGGTGGGGAAGAGGGAGAGAGAATCTTAAGCAGACTCCACGCCCAGTGTGGAACTCACTTTGGGCTTGAACTCACAACCTTTAGATCAGACCTGAGACGAAACCAAGAGTCAGATGCTTAACTCACTGAGCCACCGAGGCGCCCCTTGTTAAATGTCATTCTTAAATGACATATAAATGTCATTTTATATGTCATTCTCTGAGTCACTTTGTCATTAGGATGCTATACTGGGAAGTTCCAGCTGTTCCATTTTCCATCATATTACTGGATTTGTTTTTTAAAAGCACAATAAAAAGCACAGTTTCATGACACAAATCTTACATATATGTGTACTTCCCCTCAGACTTAATAAGAAAATAAATTTGATAATTTATTCAAATAAACTACATTATACTTAGATTGGATATTTTTCAGGGAATATATGGTTTAGAAGATGCTGTGATTGAAATAAAGAATTGTAAAAACCAAATTAAAATAAGAGATCGAGAGATTGAAGTATTGACAAAGGAAATCAATAAACTTGAGTTGAAGATCAATGATTTCCTTGATGAAAATGAGGCTCTTAGGGAGCGTGTGGGTAAGTCATCTTTTAAGATTCATAGTTTGATCAATCCTAATTGTCAAGTCATTTTTATTTTTCTTTTTTGTTTATGTACTATTATTTTTAAATACTTGAGTGTACTTTTTACCCCCCAAATAAACCCTTCTGTAAACATATTGAAAACAAAAGTGGAGCTGCTCTGATTGAAGTGGGACTAGGGATTTAGTGGGTTTGGGATGGTAGGTGGGCTGGCCTGGAGCACTGCTTTATTCAGTCTGGCATCTTTTCAAGTAATCGCTTGTTTAAAAACTGCTTGAAAACAATTCTTTGTTTAAAAACTGAAAGTCTACTAAACTAATACCACATATTAGAAGTTAACTTCCCCCCTTTCCTTTTTGTCAATAAAGTTAGGGTCTGTATGGACCCATTTGGTTTGCAAAATACTCTCATTCAGAAGAATTCCTGAGCACATTTAGAAGTACTGGTTAAGTACTTTTATGATTTATGCTGCTTAAATTTAACTCTGTTTGAGTATTTTAAGGTTACTATTGATTCTAAGAAGTAATTAGTAAATATATCTTGAGAGTTTATTGATTTCAGTAAATAGTTCATTTAGTATTATTCATTTGCATATTAAATTATGACAGTCCTGCTGCCTCCTGACGGTGCACGGGGTAAGAATGGGGCACAAACAAGGCAGCTGCAAGAGAATGGTAGCAGGGGACGACAGTAGAAAAGACTGTCGCCCCGAACAACTCCTCAGTCTCATCTTTATTAGAAAGTGGGTATCAACCAACAAAGCTGGAGTAGATTACACATTGACCATGAGTCTTGTAAATACGTAAGAAGAAAGGCAAAATATGGCTGGTTACGTAGTACATGACCCATAGTGAGCTAAGCCCAAAAGAAAGGATTGTCTGACTAACTGCTGATGCTCTCCGGGCAAGGGGAGATAATGGAAAAATAAAGCAGGCAGCGTTCTGCCCTGAGCCAGCCGGGGATCCCCAGCTGCTGGGCTTCAAGGACTATCGTCCTCCCCCTAGAGGCCTATTGCCAGTACATGTTTTTCTTAAGGCTTTATCTAAGCATGCTTGGTAACTAGTATAATTTCTCAAAGGTTATATTTTAAGTAGTATGTAGTTCTGAGGGATGGTTACACAGTCCAATCTAAATTGCTACTTTGAAGTGAAAATAAAAATCTGAATATTGATTTCATTATACTTGGTAAATACCAGTTAATGCTTTCTTAGAGTTAAGTGATCATGAAAACTGTGCTCTATAGGAAGGAAAAATAAAATTTTTATGAGGATGATTTATTTATGAAAACATATCTAAGTAGGACGCAAAATCATGCCAGTGCCCCAAGTTAGCCTTCTGATCAACTTGACCTACCGGATCACAGCTGACTTCAAACTGGAAGTTGCTGAAGCTGACTGAGCCAATTAGGTAGCTCCTACAAACACCAGATTTCCTATATTTTATTTTATTTTATTTTAAAAGATTTTATTTGAGAGAAAGAGCACACACACCAGCAGTGGGAGGGACAGAGGGAGAAACAGTCTCCCTGCGGAGCCACGAGTCCAACGTGGGCTCAATCCCAGGACCCTGAGATCATGACTTGAACTGAAGGCAGGTGCTTAACTGACTGAGCCACCCAGATGTCCCTTTTGTATTTTAAAGCCTCCAGATCTTGTCTTATACTTGCTTAATATCTACTTAGTAATAGTAAGTAAGGAGACAGAAACAGTGGGGCTATCAGACTCATGTAATATAGTTGATACTGATATTAATAATGACTACTATGTCCCAGGCATTGGACTAAGTACCTTATATGGGTTAATTTTTTAACATCTTGACAACAAGCCGAAGAAAGAAAAAGAAATGAAGTATTCCTACAACTTCGTTAATAATTGAAAGTGGGAATTGAGTGCAAGTCTTTTATTCCACAACTTCTGTTTTGAATTAATACATTCTAGTACTTCTGTGACAATCTAACATGGAGAAGAAGACAGATCCTGATATATTTTGTCAAGATTTCTATTAATAATTGTGATAAAATTATGTTGACTTATAAGGTTATAGTTCAAATATCTAGAAATTCTTGCACAAAAAGTACCTCATTCGTGAGTGATGCTGGCTGAATAAATTGTAACCATTTGGTTGGTGATAACCAATTGCTATATGAATTTTTATAGCTCATTTGAATGTTGGTAAGTTTTTAATTATATTGCTTTTTTATTTTAGGCCTTGAACCGAAGACAATGATTGATTTAACTGAATTTAGAAATAGCAAAAGCTTAAAACAGCAGCAGTACAGAGCTGAAAACCAGATTCTTTTGAAAGAGGCAAGTGTGATAGTCAATTAGTTATTTTCTGGTTGAACCAAAAGAAATACTAATAATTTGTACTTTATAGATTGAAAGTCTAGAGGAAGAACGACTGGATCTGAAAAAAAAAATTCGCCAGATGGCTCAAGAAAGAGGAAAAAGAGCTGCAGCTGCAGGTATATGCACTTATTCCAAATCCTTAAAAGAATCATTGGAAAAAGAATTGTCTGGAGCTGAAATTTTTTGTATCATATATATTTAAATGGCTCTGCTGCAAGTTTAATAAATGAAATAATGGCCTGATGAAGAGTATTTAATTATCATTGATTTCTGTCCTAAATCTGAAACAGGCAAAAACAGAAAAAACACAATGAAATAATTGAACAAAACTTCAGAATCATCGACTTTTGAAAACTTTACAGTATAGTCTTTTAATTCCCACACAATTCCAATATGCTATGATCAATAATGATATTTAGTAATTTCTATATTGGTAAATGTTGCTGTTTATATCTTCCTTAAGAGCAGTACATTGAAAACTTTCTTTGTACATTATTCTTTATTAAGTGAAAGCAATGTTTTATTGAATAAAAATTAACATTTTTGTTTATCTTATTTGATATCAAGGGAACAGTTGGTTAAGTTTTGTAATAGCAATTGTAGTGCCTTTTTCTAAGAAGACCATAGAGAAAGAATTTTTTTAACTTCACCCAAGTCCACAAGTATTTGAATAATGAAGGGCTTTTTGTTTGTTGCTTTGTTCTGTTTTTGGTTTGTTGATTTTGATTTTTTTTTAATCATCACAGTCTCTATAATATATCAAAAAATTTCTAGGATGGCAAAACTTCCTAAATTATTAATGTATTAACCAGTTTACTCATTCATGATTCTTATCTATTTTATATGTCTCTAAACTACTTCAGCACTTACTATATTAAAGTATAGAATGTGTAAATAATTAAAGAGAAGATAAAAGTCATATTAGTTTGTCATATTATTAATATTAAAAGTGAGCTAAATCAGGAGGTTGTATAGGCTACATGTGGATCAAGGATTTTGGAAATATTCTACCTTTTGTTTGAGTTAAAACTTGATTTTACTGGAATGTTTGGGTAGCTCAGTCGGTTGGGTGTCTGCCTTCAGCTTGGGTCATGATCCCAGGGTCCTGGGATTGAGTCCGGCATTGCTCATCAGGGAGTCTGCTTCTCCCTCTGCCTGCTGCTCCCCCTGCTTGTGTACTCACTCACTTTCTCTCTTTGACAAATATATGAATAAAATCTTTTTAAAAGCCCTTGATTTTACTTTCTAAGAATTAGAATAATAAGAGAGTTATTTTGTATTTCTAATTTAATTCTTTTATATGTAGGATTAACTGTTGAGGACCTGAACCTAACTGAAAACTTTTCTCAAGAAAATAGAATAGGAGAAAGGAAATTTGATTTTTCAAGCCTCAAAAATATGAATGAAGCTCAATCAAAGGTAAACAGTATTGTTATGGCAAAGAGAATAGAAGAAAGATGTTACTATTAGTGCTTTCATTTCTTCCCCAGTAACCTGATTTTGGACATTGCTTCTTTTTATAGTTGTTAAATAACTTTTTTTTTTAAGTTTAAATAACCTGTTGATCCAAAGATTGATTAATGAGACTTTATTTACTCTAAATACAGATTAGGAGTTCAGATAAAATAGAGCTGCCGCATAGGAGACCATCGTTTGGTTTTCCACAGTTATATCAGAATGAACCAGAGGAGAATGTCACCATAGGATCATTATCAAGAATGTTATCTGAATTTCAACATAGTGTAGAAAGTGAAGTGGATCCTTTTGTCTCTCTAACTAAACCTTCTTCATCTGTACAAGTAAAAGATAATAATTCACCTCCAGAAACTATTACAATAAAGGAGATTTTTAAAGCACCATGTCTACAACCTTTAAGAAATCTAGAATCATTAGTCAATAGCTTTAATAGGGAGAGCCATGAAGAAATAGATGACTACTTATACTCTCTTTCTGACTACTCTTTGAAGAAAGTGACGAGAAGCTGTCAGGCACTTGAGAAGACTAGTTTCACACAGAAAAGCAGTTCATCTTTGCAGGCCTTATCGACGGCTTCAGACTTAATCCAGAAGTTATCACTTAGGCAGAAATCTGCAATATTTTGTGAACAAATTCATGATAATAGAGCTGACAAGGATGAATCACAAGTAGCAACATCAGAAGATGAACAGGTTCATAACCAGATAAAATATGCTGATACCAGTTTGAAAGAAGATCTAAGAAAGAGTGAAGTGCCTTTACAGACAGAGATTTTGAAAAGTAAACTTGATGTTAATCTTCCGGACCATGTGCCTATTACTACACAATCAAAATCATCTCAGGTAGATCCACTTGAAAATCTTATAGAACAGCTACGGAGAGAACTAGTATTTCTTAGATCTCAGGTGAGCTTTCCTCCAGATTCCATTACTGAGATCACCTTTTTTATTAACTCTTTTTTTTAATGACTTCCTAATAAAGTTCTCTAAGTAATAATTGTAATAAGAATTTTTTTATGCTTGCACATAACACAAATTTATACACATTTTTTAAAAATTTAAAAATGCAGTGAGTTTGACATGAAATCAATGACTTGCCTAATTTATTAATTATTCCTTTAGAATGAAGTCATAGCACAGGATTTATTGGTCAAGGAAGCACAGAATAGAAGTGCAGAAATAGAGCTTGAACGTCATAGAACCCAGGCAGAACAGGTAGTATAAAGGCAGACTATTAAAAGAGATGATTGTGGTACTAAAGACAAAAACTTTCATTATATTTCTTTGCCTTTTGCTGTGGGAGTGGGTAAAGGGAGAAAGTGGGAACAAGACCACCAGCTGTTTTACCTTTTGGGTTTTATTGTTATTACGATTGTAATAGCTTGTGTCTGGTGTGTTATACCTCAATTAGTCAAAATTTTGTAACTTGAAAACTATAGCGATATTTTGTTTTAAAAAATCAATTTTATTCTTTATGTTCTGTACAGAATGAATTTCTTTCAAGAGAACTAATTGAAAAGGAAAGAGATTTAGAAAGAGGTAGAACAATTATAACCAAATTTCAGAATAAATGTAAGTAGTTATTATTTCTTATTTTTCTGTACTTATTTATCCTATACCGAGAATTATGGATCTAAAAGGACTTTAACACATTCTTGTTTTCTAGTCTGCTTTAACTTTAATTACCTCCATAATACATAAGCTTCAGTGTCTCTCATTCATGTATTTGGTTTGCCTTGCTATATTCATTGTCAAAGCTATATTGGGAATTTTTTGTGGTGATGAATGAGTCAGTTTTTCTTTTTTTTTAATGAACTTGAAGTAAAAAAAACGAACTTAAAAGATATTTAATGAAGTGAAGACAAAGTATGTTTATGATTTCTTTCAACAATGAAACATATATATGTACATGATTTAAATAGGTATATCATTTAATTCAACTATTCACACATTGGATTTATAGGTGAATTTTTTTATACATTTGTTTACTTTGGCATTTCCCAAATGGGCATTTTTTCTATATATGATATATCTTATTTGTATAGAGTACTGTAAGTTGTGAAGAAGGTACTCATTGAATGAGAAAAATATGTCATTTTAGTAAAAGAATTAGCTGAAGAAAATAAGCAGCTGGAAGAAGGTATGAAAGAAATATTGCAAGCTATTAAGGAAATGCAAAAAGATCCTGATGTTAAAGGAGGAGAAACATCTCTAATCATCCCTAGTCTTGAAAGACTAGTTAATGTAAGTTTTTTACATAGGTTTTATTTTGTTGTTGCCTGCTTTAAAGATGTTGTTCAATTGTTCTCTGGCCTTCATTGTTTCTGGTGAGACATTTATAGTCATTTGAGTCACTGTTCCCCTGTTTGTTACATGTCGATTTCTCAGTCTTTCAGAACTTCTGTTACTTGGTTTTCACCGATTTCACTATAGTGTACATTGGTGTGTGTGTAGATATGTGTGTGTATGCATATATTTGTATGTGTGTATGTTGTTTGGGGTTTGCTGAGTTTCTTGAATCTGTTTACTTGTGCTATTCACTACAACTGGAAAGTTTCCTCTTTTTAGTTCTTCAGTTTTTTGTTTGTTTTTTTTGTCCCATTGTCTCTGGGACTCCAGTGACACATGTTAGATCTTTTGA
The DNA here is from genome assembly GCA_004024625.1 of Mellivora capensis. Lineage (NCBI taxonomy): Eukaryota > Metazoa > Chordata > Mammalia > Carnivora > Mustelidae > Mellivora > Mellivora capensis. The sequence continues at coordinate 123,489 of PISX010000389.1, forward strand.
TATTGTCCACAGGTTTTTGAGGCTTTTTTCATTTTTCCCCCTAATTTTTTTTTTTATATTTTCTCCTCCTGATTGGGTAATTGCTATTTATCTTTTTTAAGATCACTGATACTTTCCTCTAACGTCTCAATTCTTCCATTTAAAAGGTCAGCCTGGCAGAATTTTTAACAGAATTTGAAGTTCCTTTTTGCTGGTTATTTTCTTTCTGGAATTCCTATCTTACTTTCCAGACTTTGGGCTCTTTCTCTGGTTTTCTTGGCCAGAAAGATGACAAGTCACTGCATCTGTAGCCTGTCCCTTCCCCGTAGCACCACCCTCCCCCCACACGCAAAATGCACTCGTCATTGGTTCTATCTTCCAAGTTTTAGGTCCTCTCCAAAATCTACTTGCTTTTGTTTATTTTCTAGAACCTTGTTAAGTGTGGAAAGGTAGTCTGGTAGGACCTTATGCCACAAACCTTGAAGTGTAATAGGATGTAGTAGGAATATTGTAAATTCCTTAAGCATTGCTTAAGGAATGCTTAAGCATTGCTACAGGAAAAATATTAGCCATCAATAATAGTCTATTTATATCTACTATATAGAGATTTGAGCATTCTACAGTATTGAGTGTTACATAAACTTGAATAAAATATACATTTTAAATTATTATTTAAATATATTATTTACATAATCTGAACATACTTAGCATATATTATTGCTTCCCTAATTTGTGCTTCCCAAGAAAATGTTATTTGTTGAATTGCTTTTTTTATGGTGAATTAGTCAGTAGTTGAACACTTGTTCTTAGCAGCACTGTATTGTAACAGAGAGGAAGGGTAATACTGGTATGTTCAAAACTTCTGAGGCAAGAAGATCATTTTGACAAAATTTATGAGAAGCATTCAATTCTCTTTATATTTTACTCATTTTTATGTTCCTTCTCCTGTTGGTGACTTTGTTTGCTTCTGCTATTTTGAATGTCTAAAATGATTCTTTATGCTTTTTCTGTGAACATCTTTCATCTATGATGCTACCCACTATTAATAGTTTGTCTAACTCAAACTGTTTTTCAAGGGAGACTCCACTTAGTGACCAAATACAAACAGAACAGATAGAGCAGGAAATTCTAACTTCTTCTGTTTCAGTTGACAGTTTCTAGTCTTACCAGGATCACTGTTTCCAGAGATTTCATCTGCTTCTATCCTGTGTTGTCATTCTTTTCTGATTGATATGCCCTGTCTCTGACTCACAAATGACCTAACAATTCCTGCTGTAAGAAATCTTCAGAATCAGTGACACTTTAGATGAGATATTTCTTGATTATGTACTTCATTTCACTTTCTGTTGCCACAGGTTATTTTTTAGTACCTCTAATCACCCTTTAATCTCATTTTAAGAAAAGGCCACATAGACAACATGGTGCTTTTTCTCAGCAAGACAGCTGACAAAGCTACCCTGATGTCTGTCACCGTACCTCCTTCTACTTACTTCTGTCTTCCTGGTATCCCCTTTGAATTAGTATAATTTATTATTCCACATGATCCCTGCCTCGGTCTCTTGAGGGTAAAGCTTATTTTCATAAAACTTCTGCTTCAAGTTGACTGGATCACTAACCTTCTTTGTCTTTGCCTTCTTTTCTGAAGCTTTCTTTAGCAGTTTTGTTATATATAATTTCTTTAAAATGCAAATATATTTATATGTATGTACTATGTCGATGTGTACTTTTTTGTATGTATATTTATGTATGCCATTGTTGGCGAATTAGGATAAATGAAACATTTTTGATAATATTTTAATATTTGACATACTATTTTTGCTTATCCAGCCCTTTTGGATAATACTTTGTTACCATACTTTGCCTTTTTGTCATATATGCTTTAACTGTGTGGAGAGGAAGCAATGAAGAATTCACTTAATTAAATGTAGTAACTATTCCAGTCCTTTGACCATGCTTTAAATATGGATGCTGCATAGTTTCAAAGTATCTGCATATAAATTATCTCATTTTGACTGTATAAAAACTTTCTAAAGAGGACATATGTGACATTATTTCCTCTTCTTTAGAGATAAGGAAACTAAGGTTTAAAGAATTTAAGTCACTTGCTGAGCTAATAAGAGATTGCTTAAGATTTGAACCCTAATCCTCTTACTGTCTTCTAGTTGTTTTTCTAGTCCATTAGTCTACTAAAATTAGCTAAATGTTTGTTAAATGTTATAGCAAGGTAATTACTATGCTTGGAATACTGATGTAAGTTAATCTAGAGTTTTGTAAACTTAGATTCACACATAAGAAATGGTTTTGGCATATTTTGTAATTATGCCTGTCAGTGAAGAGTAAAATGTCTAAATGTGAATTTTATTTAGAAGGCAGTTTTTTTTTTCTTATTATGATTTTAGTATTTTGCTTCACACTTTTTCAATATAATCTAAATATATTAGGCTATAGAATCAAAGAATGCAGAAGGAATCTTTGATGCCAATCTGCATTTGAAAGCCCAAGTTGACCAACTTACTGGAAGGAATGAAGAATTAAGGCAAGAGCTGAGGGAATCTCGGAAGGAGGCGATCAGTTATTCTCAGCAGTTGGCAAAAGCAAATTTAAAGGTGAGAATATGAATAAATAATAGAAAATGCTAAGCATTATGAACATAGTCTTTTTTTTTTTTTTAAGATTTTATTTATCTGACAGAGAGAGACACAGCGAGAGAGGGAACACAAACAGAGGGAGTGGGAGAGGGAGAAGCTGGCTTCCTGCCAAGCTGGGACCCCGATGCGGGGCTCGATCCCAGGACTCTGGGATCATGACCGGAGGTGAAGGCAGATGCTTAACGACTGAGCCACCCAGGTGCCCCAAACATAGTCTTAATTTGAAACTTTTAATTTTTTTTAAAAGACTGAGAAAATACTTCTTGAATTAATTCAACATTAAGAAAACTCCTTTTTGGATTTTTCTTAAATAAGTGGGAAATAAGTACCTTTTATAATATAAAAGAATACAAAAATTCTAAGTCTATATGTAGATATTTCTAAATAAAATTTAAAGTATGGTTTAATTGATGCCTGGTAGGGCATTCATACATTTACTTTTTGAAAATACTCAGTAGGAAGAAAAAGTTACTGGCTCTTAAATTTGGCTTTGGTTGTGAGAGATGTGACTCTCATTTATGAACTGTTTGTTTCCAGGTAGATCATCTTGAAAAAGAGATCATTCTTTTACGGCAATCAGAAAGATCAAATGTTGTTTTTAAAGGAGTGGACTTACCTGATGGGATAGCACCATCTAGTGCCAATATTATTAATTCTCAAAATGAATATTTAATACATATCTTACAGGTAGTAAAAATTTTGCATCTCAATAACAAAAGCTATTGATAGTATGTTTCTTCATATATTCCTTTGAGTGTTCCTTAGAATATTATCACTGAGATATATTTTTATTGGATTTTTATATTAAAATGGAATATTATGAATGAAAGCAGTTTGTTCCATTCATCTGCATAAGAAGCATGCTGACATATTTTGTGCACATACGTGTCATGAAATATATGATTAACAGGTAGAATGACATGCAGCTAAGGTGGTAATGTATAGAGGAGCCCTTTTACTTAGTGCTGGTTGGAAAAGCAATCCAAGTGAATAAAATCTGATACAATTTTTAGTGAAATGATTAAATTGTTCCTTTTTTATTTTAACTACAGGAGAAAGTTGTGTTTTTTTTTTTAAGATTTTTTGTATTCATTTGAGAGAGAGAGTGAAAGAGCACAAGCAGAGGGAGCAGTAGAGGGATAGGGAGAAGCAGGCTCCCCACAGAGCAGGGAGCCCGATGTGGGACTCCATCCCAGGACCCTGGGATCATGACCTGAGCCAAAGGCAGACGCCCAACCATCTGAGCCACCCAGGCACCCTACAAGAGAAAGTTTTTAAATAAAATTGTCTTTAATGTATTTCTTCCCTTTCAACTTGTGTTGGTTAATTCATTAGTAAATTAGAAAGGGTAGTGCTTGCCCTGGGTTTGTCAGTTTTGCTGCCTATATTGTCATTATGAATGGCCTAATGAGAGATACTCTTCATTATTTCATTTGAAGTGTGAATGCCCGTAACATCATGTTCATTTGAAATATAATAAAAAAATGTGTTTGGAATGAATGAAAATATATTTTTGATTATAAGCAACTGTTTCCATCTCCTAGATGATCCCTTTATGAATATACCTGAGTGATGATAACTAAATAATACTTATTTTTGTATTTGAAAAATGTTTTTGTATTTGTATATTATATTTGAAAAACATTACTTTTTTTCATCTTTATATAAAAAAAAATGAAAGGCATTTTGTTAGAGAGCACCAATTGGGAATCTGAAAACCTGTTTATAGCAAAACATGTACTTGGACTCCCAATCCCCTAAGAGTGATAGATGTAGTCAAGGCCTTTGGAGCCATGCAAGACTAACTTTTTAGTGTTGGATTTGCATGTGTGTAAGGCACCTGGCACCAGGATTGCCATATGTGCTCAGCAGTGGTTACCAAGTATAGTTTTATGAGCTTTTTAATGTTGAGTTAATCTTTCTAAGTCCTTTTCTTTGTCTATAAAATGAAGTAATTGGAAAGGGTTGTTTGAATGGAGGCATGAACGGCTATGTTCACAAAAGTGTATGTGAGGCTGAGTGACTAGAGGATATTTATAACTACTGGATCTGATCATTTATGTGGTTATTGAAACTATCAAATATGATACAAATAATTTTACCAGTTTTATAATACTTCTCTTTATACATATTGCTTCCTTTCATATGCCTTAAACTAAGATGTTCCATATATTATAGAAATTACCTGTGCTGCTAATGAAGTTGATAACTATATTCTCTTTTATATATTTTTCTATAATCTTGTCAGAGTATGAATTTATACTTTCCAATTTAAAATATATTCTGATTATTTTTGCATTCTTATTTCTAAACCAATTTTTAGGAACTAGAATGTAAAGAAAATAAATTAAAGACCTTAGAAGATTCTCTTGAAGACTATAACAGAAAATTTGCAGTAATTCGTCATCAACAAAGCTTATTATATAAAGAATATCTAAGGTATAAGTGTTAGCAAAACTTTTGTAATGTAATTGCAGCATATTCTTACTAATAATGAAAGAAGTGTAAGAAAATACTTTGTTTTATCCTTCCCTCGTGCTTCTTCCCTTCTATTTTATGTCTTAGTTTCCTTATCTATAAATTTCTGAGATAGTAATGTCTTTTTCATAGGGTTATTACAAAATCTAATTGAATTGTTATGAAAATGCTCAGATATGAATATTTTGCAAATGTCCTGGCACATGAACATTTTGTAAATGTCAGCTGCTGGCATCATTCTTCATTATTACTGTCATCATTATTGATATATTTTCATTCGTAACTAATATGTTTCTCCTTATCTCTGCTATTTCATCTGTATCAACCAAATAATTTTCTTAGAAGTCGTTAGAATACCAGATCAACAGTGATTTAAATAGGAAGGGTAATTATTATATGATCTAACAAGAAACCCAAAGCTAATTATAGGGTAGGCCACGTTTAAGGGTTGTCATTATCTTCTATTACACTTTATAAAATAGATGCAGGAGTTCAAGGAAGAGGAAACCATGCCCACTGTGGAAGAGGCATATATTTTTTTTTCCACACAACTTTCTATTTTTAGTTAAAAAAATTTTTTTCCAGAACCTTCTAACATAGCAGACTCAGATCATATTAGCCAGAACTGGGCTAATGAGCTGTCCAAGTCATACATTCAAGTCTCAACCCTTCAGTGGCAGAGAATGGTGCCACTGTAATTTGTTTATGCCAGCCAGATTGCAGGTGACTGTAGAATGTCTCTCAGGTAAGCAACAGTATCTTACACACCTTCATTTAAATCAAATGATTACTACTGTTGTTTATATTCTAAGTATTTTGCAACCGGTTAACCCTCATGTTTTAAGAGTAGGGTCAGAATATTGAGAACTGATTTCCAGAATTAGTTTGGAGTGTTGATTATTTTCCTGTTTGTTTTCTGTTTTTAATAAAATGTTGTAAGATTCAACTTCATTTGTTGTATTGTAACAGTTGTAGAGTTGCGACTCATGGAATAATGAAAGTAACTTGATAGATAAAATAATTTCTTTACATTGCATTTATTTAATAAAAATAGAACTTCCAAGCGAAATCCTTGTCAAATGGAATTTTGAGATACTCTGTTACCAGATACCAGGAGCTATGATGCCTCTTGTTTTCCTATAGTTAAATATTTTATTAGGTTTTATTATATTGTCATTTTTTATTTTTTGGAAGTGAAAAGGAGGCCTGGAAAATAGAATCTGAAACAGTGAAAGAGGAAAAGAAAAAACTAGAAGATCAAATCCAACAAGATACTATAAAAGTAAAAGAATATAATGTAAGTAAAACTCTTAAAATCGGTGTACAATATTGTACCAACTAAGATAGCTACATTCAACAAGTAATATAAATGTGTCTTTGTGCAGAATTTGCTCAGTGCTCTTCAGATGGATTCAGATGAAATGAAAAAAACACTTTCAGAAAATAGTAGAAAAATCACAGTACTGCAAGTGAATGAAAAGTCACTCATAAGACAGTATACTACTTTAGTAGAAATGGAGCGACAGCTTAGGAAAGAAAATGGGAAACAGAAGAATGAATTGATAGCAATGGAAGCTGAAGTTGGTGAAAAAATTGGACGTTTGCAACGATTTAAGGTACATCTGATTTTTTTTTTTGGCTCTATAAAAACTTTGAAGTATGAGGAAGATAGGATAATATAATGAACAGCCATCACCTGGATTTATACTTAACATTTATTAACATTCTACATTATTGCTTCATCTGTTCCTTGTAGCAAAAAATTGCAGACATTTCTTCCCTTAGTATTTTAGTGTGCATTTCTAAAAAACAAAGCCTTTTTTTGTTTACACAACACTAACTTTATCACATCTAACAAAAGGGACAATAATTGCCTTACATTATCTAATGTCCCGGGCCATATTCACATTTCCTCAGTTGTTCCAGGATCCAGTCAAGGACCCTGCATTATATTTATATGCTATATGTCATTAAGTCTTTAATATTCATAGAATATCCTGGGTTTTATTTTCCTCTGTGAAAATGTTAAAGATTTACCTTTTTTTTTTTTTTTTTGTAATTTTGCTTATTCTTCTATTAATTGTATTTACTAAAAGCTTTGAAGCCTTGGATATGTCAGATTAAACATTTTTGATAAGAATACTCCATCCAAAGTTGAGGGGCAACGTGGGGGGTTTGGGGGGTAGGAAAAGAATAAATGAAACAAGATGGTATCGGGAGGAAGACAAACCATAAGAGACTCTTAATCTCACAAAACAAACTTGAGGGTTGCTGGGGGGAGGGGGGTAGGGAGAGGGTGGTTGGGTTATGGACATTGGGGAAGGTGTGTGCTATGGGGAGTGCTATGAAGTGTAAACCTGGTGATTCACAGACCTGTACTCCTGGGGCTAATAATATATTATATGTTAATAAAAAAATTAAAAAGTTTTTAAAAAAGGATACTCCATCCATAATCCATTGTACTTTAATACCCTATGTTGCATCACTTCAAGAGATGGAATGTCTGATAGTCCCATGTTCCATGCATGATTATTATCTTAAGGGGCAAACAGCCATATATTTCTAATAATAAGTGACTTAGTTAACTGGTGATATTTTGGTACCATGCAAATAACCAGTTGTTTGCCAGGCTGTAGGATCCACTGATGATTGTTGTTTTCTGACTCAGTTATTTCGTTAGGAGTTGCAAAAATTATTTTCTAGTTATATTGTTTTCTACATGTATTATCCAATAGTATTTTGTAAAATAAAGAGCTTTTCCTCATTAGTCCAGCCTATTCAGTTATCTTAAGGTATAGTCCTACTAGAAAGACAGATAAGAGCTTCATTCTTTCTTTTGAATGACTAGTCTTCAGAAGTCAGAGTTGGTGTTCTGCTTCGGCCTGTTTGTCTGACTTCCCCGGCTTTCTGTTCCCTCAGTATCATCACAGACTCACACACTTAGTTGTTCTTTGTTAGTCCTAATTGTGGCTAGTGGGAATTCTTTGTAAAGCCAGCTCTCATTTCCTTTTGACAAGAATCCAGTAGTCTTTGAGCCAAGCTTCAAATGCTGGTTGGTTTTCTGGCACAAGATGTTCAGGATTTACCTTATATGCTTTTATCCAGATTTGAAGTAAACCATTACGCTAAAGAACCCTGGTTCTTTTTAGGGGGAAAGGCATTTAGATGCCCAAAACGGGTCACTAGATGTTACTGTTCTTGAAGTCTCATTGCTACTGGTCCTCTTCAGTGGACAAATTGGGGAAACATGTGTATATTTAAACCATGAGTTCATATTGTTATCTCCAATTCAGATTTAATTTAATAGGGCTAGGACATGGTATGGAGTTGTTACTAACTTTGATTTAGTACTCATATTTCCTTTTTCTTACATGGAAATCTGTTATTAACATTAAAATAATTGCTCTATCCTATAATATTCACACATTAATTTGAAGATAATCTTGCATTGGTATTAACAACAGCAGCAGCAGTGCTACCAAATTTAGTTTAAAATTTCTTTATAGTTCTTATTTTCTTTAGAATACCTTTCAATAGTATGTATAGTCAAGGTAATCTATTCTACAGAAACTTGAAATAATTTTCTTTGTGTGGTTATGCTATAAATTTGCTATATAAGTTAGGCTCATTTGTTTTGCATTCGTCTTCAAACCCAGAGGTTATTTTTGTTTTCTTTTTTTAATTCGATTTGAATATATAAAACATTTGCATGTTTCAAACATATAGTCAGGGAAATCTTACTTCTGTCTCTATACCTTTGACTCCATTCTGCCCTCCCTGCTCTATGTAACTGATTATCCTTTTAATGATTGCATACTCTGTATACTCTTTTACACCTGCATTACATCTTGTCTTAGATAGCCTATTTTAAGACAAGATGCGTTACGTCTTAAAAGATTTAACGCATCTTGTCTTAGATAGCCTATTTTAAGCATGTACATTTTGAGTTTACATGTCCACATTTACATAGGATCATGTAAACACAAAAGAATTCAAAGTAGAATTAAAATGAAGTTGAGTTCCTTACTATTCACTTTTAAAAAATAGTAATAGGTGAAAATGTCATGCTAACATTGTCAATGTGATCTTAAAGCTGACCCCTGATGCAGAAAGGAGCTTACTGAATAATGAAAGCTATTTTTATTTGGACATGTAATAAGGAAACTTTGAGTCTTAAGAAATGTTCTTGTTTTTATTTTTGTGTTTTTCTTGGAGTATTGCACATATAGCTAGTGCATGGGGTAGAAGAGAAAAAAGAACTAAGAATGCTCTTCTCCTTAACCTGATTGTTCAACCTGTGTTTGGGGCCTGGTGCATGACAACTGGAAAGCCAAAAATTGGGTATTTTTAGGGAATTGGAAATAGAAACTCCTCCCCATCCAAAGAAATTGTGAAACCAAACTCCAGGGGTATGGTAGAATAATGTGTACTTACGTAGATGGAAAAGAAAAGCTGTCAAAATGAGATGTGAAGTGCAATTAACGAATATTTTTCGCTCATTAATGTACTTCAGAAGAAATTTTAACAGTAAATTCTTTATCTTCCTCACTTTATAAATTTGGTTATGCCTTACACTACTTCATCAACTTACTTTAGAGAGAAATAAAAGTTCAGATTACTTCTTCTTAGTATTAATACAGTGTCTTGGTGTTGTGACTTTTTATAGTTGTATAGCTGAGTAGAAATGAAACAAGTAACTGAAAGTCTTTCATATTATTTATTAGAGATAGCTATGATTGAGAGAAATTTTTTTCTCATCAAGTATTGTTTGCTTCATGTGAACAAAAGGTTTTCTCTTATTACAAAGCTACTTTGTGTAACTGTAATAAGGAGAAATAGCTATTGTAATGTGGTGATGCTGATTTTGCCATTCAGCTAACTAAAGGCAAATTTTTTTTAATCTTACAAAATTTAGAAAAGCCATCCAGGGATATATTCTGAGTGATATATTTTCTTGCTCCTTTGTATGGTGCTTTTCTGAAATTAATTGAATTTTGTTTTATTGTGATAGTTATGAAAGAATTCCCTTTACTTTTATTATTTAAAATCTCTAAATAATATTATTTCTTATAGGAAACAAAATCATTATTTTAAATTTTTAATACATGAGAAATCTTTTTTTAAAAAAAATGATTCTAAAATGTGTGATGCTTTTAGCTGTATTGGCTTATGTTTCACCAGAAAAAAATACACTAACTTAACTCAGTGTATCCTTATTTACACAGGAGATGGCCATTTTCAAGATCGCAGCTCTCCAAAAAGTTATAGATAATAGTGTTTCTTTGTCTGAACTAGAATTGGCCAATAAACAATACAATGAGTTGACTGCAAAGTACAGGGATATCTTGCAAAAAGATAATATGCTGGTTCAAAGAACAAATAAATTGGAACATTTAGAGGTAAGTTTATGTGGTCCTTGAACCTTGTGCTATTAGCTGTTTTACTTGGGTAGTGATACCAGTACGTGCAGAATGACTTCCAGGTGACTTCATCCTGTCATCCTTCCTTAGTCCACTTCCATAATTTTATTGAATCAAGCCTCTTTTCCCCAGGCACTCAAAAAAGAAAAAGACAAGCGTGAACCAAATAGGGAAATTATAACCAAAAGAGGAAGAACTATTAAATACCCACCCCTTTCTCTTCCCCCGATCCCAGTGCAAATTATTTTCTCATAGTCCTTGGCTTATTATGTTCCTTGGGATGATGTAGCCAAGAATGGCTCTTCCTGGACCATGGATGAGCTCTGGAAGTTCCCATCCTTTCTTACTGTAGAGATAAGAAAAATAGGAGAAGGTATCATAAGTTTCTTTCAAATAATATGTGAATCTGGCCCAGAATCCTTTTTAGTTCTCTTCTAGACTTCCATACCTGTAACAGTAGGCAAAACCAGCTCCTGATTTTTTAATCTTCTTCAAAAATAAGAGCTTATGTGCTTGCTTCGGCAGCACATATACTAAAATAAATAAATAAATAAATAAATAAGAGCTTATGTCTTTTGACTTACTCTCTTTTGTGATCCTCTCCTAGGACAGGAGTGAGGTCTAATTTTGAGGCTTTTTAGATTGTACTTGTGTAGAGAGACACAATCAGTAGAACACCCAAATGTCATTAACAGCTTTGAATGACTCCTACAAAAGTATCTGAGTTATTTATTAATACTAACTATAAGTAATCATGATCAGTTTACTTTTTACTGTTTTTGCTATTGAGAGATGATTATGTTAATTTTTATAGAAAATGTGAATATTTAGGTATGGTAATAATTTATTTTACTTTTTCCCCATCTTTCATGTCCTTTGCCCTCTTCCTCTGAAGCATTTGAAAATCCAGTTTAGCAATATGTTAGGTAGGCTAACATAGCAATAAGTAATTTTTAACTTTTATTTATTTTTGCAAAGAAGAGTTTTTGTCTTCCTTTAAAATTTTAATAAAATTGCATTTGAATTATATCCCTTCCTCTCCTTCCCACATCTTGATTATAATTATGAATATATATTTATCCCTATTGGCAATGTCTTCATTTCATTCTTTATTATGTGTATTGTGTATAGCCATTACTCCCATATCCCTATCTCCCTATCCCTATCTCCCATATTACTCCTCCTTACTACCACTGTAGTGATTATTCTAAACATGAGCCTGACCATGTGATGCCCTGCTTCAAACCTATCAACAGCTGCTAGTCACTTAAAGAGTAAAAGTCAAATTTCTTTCATGATTAGGCCCCACTTACCTCATGTCAACTCCTGTGATGCTCTAAGTACTTTTACAAGTTATGTTTTTGACACTGAACTACCAGTTTTCTGGAACACAGTGTTTTTCCCTATATATGTTCTTTCATACCCGCTGTTTCCTTGTCTAGGAGCTCTCCCTGCTCTCTCAGCTTATGTACTCAGTAAATTTCTATTCATGCTTAAAACTTTGTTCACACATTATCTTTTTTTTTCAGAAGCATCATTCTTTATTGAACAAAGTCCCTCTGTTTCTATTAGTTCTCTGTCTTATACATAGTTCTGCTCTTTATATCACATCATATTGTGAGTGTTGATCGTCTGCATCCCCAACTGGAAAAAAGCTTCTTGATGTCAGGAACTCTACTTATTTCATTTTTGTGTGTTTAGTGCCTCCTGTTTGGCACACAGTTAAACCTAATAAATGTTGACCTTGAGAGAGTGATTAATGGTGTAGAGCCATGGTGCAAAGGCCATCAGATGTGGTGGTTAGGAAATCATTGATGCCTGTCAAGAGTGAAGTTCTTGAGAGTAAAGGTGATGAAAATCAAATTTCAGAATATAGAGTGAGTAATAAGGAAATGCAAAAAATGAATGGCTGATAAGGCAATAGAAAAATTAGAAATTTGATGACAGAAGAAAAGAGAAGTAGATATGGGCTGAGGTAGAATGGAGAGGAAGATTTGTTTTATCAACTTTTTTTTTTCTTTTAAATAAAGGAAACCAAAGAAGTTTGAGGCGAGAGGGGGAGAAAATTTAGAGCAAATAGGGAGAGAATGATTGAAGATTGGAGAGGAGGGTGGTAAAAATGTGCCTTTGCTGCCAAGGCAAGGGAGTGAGAATAGGATCTGGAACAAGACCGAAGTTCTCTAAGAAAGTCAGGAAGTGGGGGGAAATGTTCTGGCCGCAGGCACAGGGAGAGGAGAAAGGGAATTCTGGATACACCTTGCCTAGATTGGGATTGATATATTCAGCTGGATCATGGTTGATATATTTAGCTATATATCCCCTCAACCACATCTCACCAAAATGACTAGGAGTAGGAACACCCAACAGAGGAAAAATTCAGAGACCATGCCCTCTGCCAAAAAATTATTGGATATGGACATAAACAGTATGTCCATAGGAACTTATGAAAGGGAATTCAGGGTAATAATTATCCAGGCAATGGCTAGGTTGGAGAAAACCATTAGTGGCAACATAGAATCTTTAAGGGTGGAAGTGAGAGCCAATCTGGCAGAAGTTAAAAATGCTATCAATGAGATCCAATCTAATCTAAATACTCTTAACAGCTAGGGTAACCAAGGCAGAAGATAGAATTAGTGATCTAGAAGACAGACTGATAGAAAAGAAGGATCAGGAGGAGGCCTGGAACAAACAGCTTAGAAGCCATGAAAACAGAATTAAGGAAATAAATGATGCCATGAAATGTTCCAACGTCAGAATTACTGGGATCCCTGAAGGGGTGGAGAAAGAGAGAAAACTAAATATATAGTTGAACAAATTCTGGATGAAAATTTCCCCAATTTGGGGAATGAAACAAATGTTCATGTCCTAGAGGCAGAAAGGACACCCTGCAAGATCGATGAATCTAGAAAGACCTCCAGACACTTAATTATGGAAATTCACAAATCATAATTTTAGACAAGAGGTCCTAAGGGCACCTAGGGGTCAGAGATTCCTTATGTACAGAGGACGGTCCATCAGAATAAGGCCAGACCTGTCCACAGAGACCTGGCAAGCTAGAAAGGGCTGGCAAGAAATAATCAGGGCACTAAATGAGAATAACATGTAGCCAAGAATACTTTATCCAGCAAGGCTGACATTCAAAATGGATGGAGAGATAAAGAGCTTCCAGAACTGGCAAGGTTTAAAAGAGTATGTGACCACCAAGCCAGCACTACAAGAAATATTAAGGGGGGTTCTATAAAAGAAGAAAGAACCGAAGAGTGACATAGAATAGAAATTCACAGAGACAATCTATAGAAACAAGGACTTCACAGGCAACATGATGTCAATAAAATCTTATCTTTGAATAATCACTCTCAACATGAATGGCCTAAATGCTCCCATAAAATGGTACAGGGTTGCAGACTGGATAAAACGACAAGTGTTTTATCCAGTGACAAACGAAAAGCGATGTGCTGTCTACAAGAGACACATTTTGAACCTAAAGATACATGCAGACTGAAAGTGAAGGGATGGAGATCCATCTTTCATGCCAATGGGCCTCAAAAGAAAGCTGGAGTAGTGATTCTCATATCAGATAAATTAGATTTTAAGCCAAAGACTGTAGTCAGAGATACAGAAGGACACTACATCATTCTTAAAGGGTCTATCCACCAAGAAGATCTAACAATTGTAAATATTTATGCCCCCAGTATGGGAGCAGCCAAGTACATAAGCCAACTGTTAATAAAAATAAAGAGTTATATTGATGGGGCGCCTGAGTGGCTCAGTTGGTTAAGCCTCTGCCTTCGGCTTAGGTCATGATCCCAGGGTCTTGGGATCGAGCCCCGCATTGGGCTCTCTGCTCAGCAGGGAGCTTGCTTCCTCCTCTCTCTCTCTCCCTGCCTCTCTGCCTACTTGTGATCTCTGTCTGTCAAATAAATAAATAATTTTTTTTTTTTAAAAAGAGCTATATTGATATGAATAGATTAATTGTGAGAGATCTTAACGTGCCACTCTCAGTAATAGAGAGATCATCCGAGCAGAAAAATCAATAAAGAAACAAGAGCTTTGAATAACACATTGGACCAGATGGACCTCCTAGATATATACGGAACATTCCACCCTAAAACAACAGAATACTCATTCTTCTCGAGCGCACATGGGACTTTCTCCAGAATAGACTACATACTGGGTCACAAATCAGGTTTCAACCAATACCAAAAGATTGAGATTATTCCCTGCCTATTCTCAGACCATAGTGCTTTGAAACTGAAACTCAATCACAAGAAAAAGTTTGGAAGGAATTCAAACACTTGGAAGCTAAAGACCATCCTGCTGAAAAGTGTTTTGATCAACCAGGAAATCAAAAAGAACTTAAACAATTCATGGAAACCAATGAGAATGAAGACACATTGGTCCAAAACCTATGGGATATGGCAAAGGCGGTCCTAAGGGGGAAATACATATCAGTACAAGCCTCGTTCAAAAAAAATTGAAAAATCCGAAATACACCTGCTCTCTTTACACCTTAAATAACTGGAAAATCAACAACAAATTAAGCCAACCCCAGCATAAGAGGGGAAATAATCAAGATTAGAGCAGAGACCAATGAAATAGAAACTAGAGATACAGTAGAACTCATCAATGAAACTAGAAGCTGGTTCTTTGAAAGAATCAATAAGATTGATTAAACCATTGGCCAAACTAATCCAAAAGAAAACAGAGAGGACCCAAATTAATAAACTTATGAATGAAAGCGGAGAGATCATAACTAACACCAAGGAAATAGAAACAATCACCAGAAATTATTATCAACAGTTATATGCCAATAAGTTAAGCAAACTAGATGAAATGGATGCATTCCTGGAAACCTATAAACTTCCAAAACTGAAACAGGAAGAAATTGACAACCTGAATAGATCAATACCTAGTAACGAGATTGAAGCAGTGATCAAAAACTTCCCAAAAGAACAAGAACCCAGGACCTGATGGATTCCCTGAGGAATTCTACCAAACAATCAAAAAAGAAATAATCCTTATTCTCTGTTTAAAAAAAAAAAAAAAAGAAAGAAACAGAAGGAAATCTTCCAGACTCTTTCTATGAAGCCAGCATTACCCTGATCCCCAAACTAGGCAAAGACCACACCAAAAAGGAGAATTTCAGACCAATATCCCTGATGAATATGGGTGCCAAGATTCTCAACAAGATCCTAGCTAATAGGATCCAACAGTACATTAAAAAGATTATCCACCATGACCAGGTGGGATTTATCCATGGGATGCAAGGGTGGTTTAACATTCGCAAATCAATCGGTGTAATAGAACAAATCAGTAAGAGAAGAGAGAAGGACCACATGGTCCTCTCAATTGATACAGAAAAAGCATTTGACAAAATACAGCATCCTTTCCTGATTAAAACTCTTCAAAGTATAGGGATAGAGGGAACATGCCTCAACTTCATAAAAATCCATATATGAAAAACCCACTGCAGATATCATTCTTAATGGGAAAAGCTGAAAGCCTTCCCTTTGAGATCAGGAACATGACAAGGATGTCTACTCTCGCCACTGTTGTTCAACATAGTACTAGAAGTCCTAGCAACAGCAGTCAGACAACAAAAAGAAATAAAAAGTATTCACATTGGCAAAGAAGATGTCAAAGTCTCTCTCTTTGCAGATGACATGATACTTTATATGGAAAGCCCAAAAAACTCCACCCCCAAACTACTAGAATTCATACAGCAATTCAGTAATGTGGCAGGATACAAAATCAATGCACAGAAATCACTTGCTTTCTCATATACTAACAATGAAACTGTAGAAAGGGAAATTAGAGAATCAATTCTATTTACTATAGCACAAAGAACCATAAGATACCTGGGAATAAACCTAACCAAAGAGGTCAAGGATCTGTACTCGAGGAACTATATAACACTCATGAAAAAACTGAAGAAGACACAGAAAGATTGAAAAGCATTCCATGCTCATAGATCGGATGAATAAACATTGTTAAAATGTCTATACTGCCTAGAGCAATCTATGCTTTCAGTGCCATCCCGATCAAAATTCCACAGGCATTTTTCAAAGTGCTAGAACAAACAGTCCTAAAATTTGTATGGAACCAGAAAAGACTCCAAATTGCTAAGGAAATGTTGAAAAAGATAAACAAAATGGGGACATCATGTTGTCTGATTTCAAGCTTTACTACAAGCTGTGATCACCAAGACAGCATGGTACTGGCACAAAAACAGACACATAGACTAGTGGAACAGAATAAAGAGTCCAGATATGGACTGCAGCTCTATGATCAAATTATCTTCAACAGGGGCGCCTGGGTGGCTCAGTGGATTAAAGCCTCTGCCTTTGGCTCAGGTCATGATCCCAGCGTCCTGGGATCTAGCCCCACATTGGGCTCTCTGCTCAGCAGGGAGCCTGCATCCTCCTCTCTCTTTCTGCCTGCCTCTCTGCCTGCTTGTGATCTCTGTCTGTCAAGTAAATAAATAATATCTTAAAAAAAATTATCCTCGACAAAGCAGGAAAAAATATCCAGTGGAAAAAAGACAGTCTCTTCAATAAATGGTGCTGGGAAAATTGGACAGCTATATGTAGAAGAATGAAACTTGACCGTTCTCTTACACCATACACAGAGATAAACTGGAAATGAATAAAAGACCTCAACATAAGGCAGGAATCTATCAAAATCCTAGAGGAGAACATAGGCAGTAACCTCTTTGACATCAGCACACCAACTTCTTTCAAGACATGTGCCTCCAAAGGCAAAGGAAACAAAAGTGAAAATGAACTTTTGGGACTTCATCAAAATCAAAAGCTTCCGCACAGGAAATGAAACAGTCAACAAAACAAAGAGGCAACCCGCAGAATGAGAGAAGATATTCGCAAATGACACTACAGACAAAGGGCTGATATCCAAGGTCTATCACGAACTCCTCAAACTCAACACTCAAAAAACAGATAATCATGTCAAAAAATGGGCAGAAGACATGAACAGACACTTCTCTAAAGAAGACATACAAATGACTAACAGACACATGAAAAATGTTCATCATCATTAGCCATCAGGGAGATTCAAATCAAAACCAATTGAGATACCACCTCCCACCAGCTAGAATGGCCAAAATCAACAAAACAGTAAACAGCAAGTGTTGGAGAGGATGTGGAGAAAAGGGAACTCTCTTACATTGTTGGTGGGAATGCAAGTTGGTGGAGACACTTTGGAAAACAGTGTGGAGATTCCTTAAGAATTAAAAATAGAGCTACCCTCTGACCCTGTAATTGCACTCCTGGGTATTTATTCCAAAGATACAGATGTAGTGAAAAGAAGGGCCATCTGTACCCCAATGTTCATAGGAGCAATGGCCACAGTCACCAAACTCTGGGAAGAGCCAGGATGCGCTTCAACAGATGAATGGATAAAGAAGATATGGCCATATGTACAATGGATATTATGCCTCCATCAGAAAAGATGAATACCTAACTATTGTATCGACATGGACGGGACTGGAAGAGATTATGCTGAGTGAAATAAGTCAAGCAGAGAGAGTCATTTATCACGTGGTTTCACTTACTTGTGGAGCATAAGGAATAATAACATGGACGACATTAGGAGAAGGAAAGGAAAAGTGAATTTGGGGAAATCAGGGGGAGATGAAGCATGAGAGACTGTGGGCTCTTATAAACTGAGGGTTTTAGAGGGGAAGGATGTAAGTGTGTAGGTGAGCCTGGTGATGGGTATTAAGGAAGGCACATATTGCCTGGAGCACTGGGTGTGATGCATAAACAATGAATCTTGGAACACTGAAAAAATAAAATTTTTTTAAAAAGCAAACAAAAAAAAAGTCAGGAAGTAAGAGAAAAAGGGTAGAAAAAGATGTTGTAAAACACTAATCCCTCTTTTGTTGTTTTCCTATGTATTTATAGGACCTAGACCAGGTTGTAATTATGCTTGTTACCAGAAAGTCATGTTTTATTCCCTTATCTTGCCTTTCTTCTTATTATAACATCTCCTTTAAAGAAAACCTCATTATCCTGTTTTATCATTCTTCATAGCACATATTACCTGACATTCTATTATATATTGGCTTCCTTACCAACTACACACCGCCCCCCCAAAACACAAGTTCTAGGATAGCATTTGTTTATCATTAAAGTCCAGGGCTTAGAATACCTGACATACAGTAAGCATTTTGTTTCTTATAACAATAAATGAGCATATTAAATTTGTATGCCAACTCCTACATTTATGTGTCCAGCCTGACTTCTCAGTGCTGTAATGGAATTACCTACTTTACAACTCCTGTTTCAAGGGGATCTTAAATTTAACATATCCCAAGTAATTTCCTGATGTCTGTCTTTCTCCCAGTCTTTTCTGTTTCAATAGGCACTACTATTATCTACTCAGGGAAGATCCCTTAGAGTTGCTTTCTAGTCATTTCTCTCCCCTGTCATTTTTATATCCTGAATAAAGTTCATTCGTATCTGTCCTTTTTTCTCCATCTTCACTGCTGGGACCCTATTCATCAGAACTTTGTGATATCTTCCTAATTTCTGATTTCCCTGTGTACTAGCTTTATTTATTCTTTACATTGCCTTCAGAATGATTGTTTAAAACTTCCTCCTTAAAATCTTTAAAGGTTTCCTATTATATATTAAGTTAAAGTCCATTTTCTTAAATTGGCATACCATGCCTGGCCCTGTTAACTCTCCCCTTTTACCTCATAGCACTCTTCACTTTTACTGACTTTTGCTGACACCCCAGACTCAGTCCTGCATCAGAGCATTCTGGATTTGTTTGTGCATCAGCTCTTTCCCTGGCTGGTTTCTTTTTGAGACTGGCTCCTTCTAAGCTTTCTGCTTAAAAAAAGGTTAATACCTTCTTCAACTGCTTTATCTTGATTTGACTTCTTTTGTTTTTCTCTGGGTTCATACTCTGTATCTTTCTAAATCTTTACTTTTTTCTTTTTTCAAAGATTTTATTTATTCATTTGACAGAGAGAGAGGGAACACAAGCAGGGGGAGTGTGAGAGGCAGACTTTCCGCCGAGCAGGGAGCCCAATGAGGGGCTCTATCCCAGGACCCTGGGATCATGACCTGAGCCCAAGGCAGCCGCCCACCCAACTGAACCACCCAGGTGCCCCTATATCTTTGCATTTTTTAAAATTTAATTTAATTTTTTTTTAGTATTCCAAAATTCATTGTTTATGCACCACACCTAGTGCTCTGTGCAATATGTGCCCTCCATAATACCCACCACCAGACTCACCCACTCCCCAATCCCTCCCCTCTGAAACCCTCAGTTTGTCTCTCAGATCTTTACATTTTTAATGATTGTTTTGTTTGCTTACCTTCTCACTGCTGCCTTCCACACCCTCCCCAGCTCCTGCCACACACACACATACCCACAAGACACCAAATGGTGAGGCCTGTGAAGGCCAAAATTTTATGTTTCTTTTTACCATGGACATGCAGCACCTCACTGCTAGCATGCTAGGGATGCTCAGTAACTATTTGTGTGAGACAGCGAGGTGAGCAACCTTCATTGTGAAGGTTGTGAAATTCTAAGTGTTCCAGCTGGGCAAAATGCACACAGCAGAAACTAGTGCTCAGAAGCCACAGATTGGATACACAAGAGATTTTGATGATTATTTTAAAATAATATTTTCTATATGTATATGTGTGTGTGTGTGTGTGTGTGTGTGTTCATATGTATATGTTACATGTAGGGGAGCTCCTGATTTTGTTAAAAAAAATTAGATTGTGAGTTTAAGGAGATATTATATAAAGCAATATCACTGATGTGGTATTAATCTGAATTACAGTGTAGTTTCTCAGTGATGTTTCTGTTTTATTCAGTGTGAAAATGCATCCCTAAAAGAACAAATGGAGTCTATAAATAAAGAACTGGAGATTACCAAGGAAAAGCTTTACACTATCGAACAAGCCTGGGAGCAAGAAACTAAACTAGGTAAGTATGAGGACTCTGATAATATAAAGTGATGAAGACCTAATAGTGAATATTTTTCTTTTATAGTTCCTTTTCTATATCAGGTGAAAAGGAAGTATTTTGATAAAAATGAACTATGCTTTAACAGTTTAATTTAGCAGGCAGTTGATGAGTAATATCTTATACTAATCTCTACCAAAATTTGGTTTTTAGTTATTTAATTAGATTTGTTCCTAGTGAAATCATATATGTTAAAAAATTATGTCTAAGCATTAGCTATTTTGAACCATTTAACAAATCAAGATTGGTGATAATTTTAAATACCTATATCTTGGTGGTAGTGTATGGAATTTTCCACTGTGTGTAAAGTACTGTTGGGAATGCATCATTTGATAGATTTAAGTTAAAAGGTCACCATAAAACATCAAAAAAATTTTTCAAAGAATTTATATAGCCCTAGTTTGACTATTATTATTTTTTAGATCACTTTATACATGTTTATGTGAGCACTGGGTATTGTGTGGGAGTGTTGAATCACTATATTGTACCCCTGAAACTGATATTACACTGTGTGTTAACTAACTGGAATTTAAATAAAAAATAAAGTGTAAGTTTGACTCTAATGGAAAAAAATATATACTTTAACTGTATTTAACATTGTATAGTATATTCACTTAGTAGATGTCAAAATATTTGTTTTACTCATCATCTTATACATACAAATATTCATGCAGTATCTTACTGTTTCAGTGATTAAATCACTAGGTCTTGGGGCACCTGGGTGGCTCAGTGGGTTAAAGCCTTTGCCTTTAGCTCAGGTCATGATCTCAGGGTCCTGGGATCAAGCCCCACATCGGGCTCTCTGCTCAGCAGGGAACCTGCTTCCTCCTCTCTCTCTCTGCCTGCCTCTCTGTCTACTTGTGATTTCTATCTGTCAAATAAATAAACAAAATCTTTAAAAAAAAAAAATCACTAGGTCTTCTTTTGTTATTGCTTATGGTACTGCAGTGAACATCTTCACAATAACATAGATATTACTGTCTCACAAGATCTTTAAATCTTTGTGGCTTCTGCTAGGGTTTTCCATATTAGTTTTTCAAATGGTTATCCTAGTTCATGGCATTTAAATAATTTTTTATCTTACTAGCATTGTGCTCTAAATTTTCAAATAAATTTGCTCCTTTGGATAAAGTGTTTTCATATGTTTTCTAATGCACTTAGAGCTCTAATGCTATTCAAGGTTTCTGTTATGAAATAGAGCTGTTTTTTTAAATTGGCAATTGGGACATGTACTTTAGTGAAGGCTAACATTGGGCCTAACATTATCTAAAATAAGCTACTTTTTAGTTTTTAATTCATTAAGAGATTGAAAGTGAATTGACTTTCATGTAGCTTCCACATGAAAGAAGGTATCTTATATCCTAAGATATAAAAAAAGGTATTACATACAATTGTGGTAAGTTCTCTGTACCTTTTACATTATCCCTCTTTAATAAGTGTTGGATTTTCCTAATTTGGGAATTCCTAAATTTCTATGAGGAATAATTTTACGATCACTTGACTGATGAAGAATATAAGTTCCAGAGAGATGAAATGGGATAGACAGTATCCAAACATGAATAGAGCTAAGGCTGGAATCCAGGTCTGTCATAATTCATAAGGCTCTTGTGTTTTCCATGGAACCATGTTATTACTGCATCCTTGTCTATAATGGCTAAAATATTTGGGATATGATTTTGATAATAGCTTGAGATTGACTTAGTATTGTTGCATATAGGAAATGAATCGAACATGGATAAGGCAAAGAAATCAATAACCAACAGTGAAATTCTTTCTATTTCCAAAAAAATCACTATGCTGGAGATGAAGGAATTAAATGAAAGACAGCGGGCTGAACACTCTCAAAAAATGTATGAACATGTCAGGACTTCATTAAAGCAAATGGAAGAACGTAATTTTGAGTTGGAAACCAAATTTGCTGAGGTTTGATACAATTTTTATCATGTAATAAGAGTAAGAATTAGTCGTGTTAGACATATGTCTATGTCTGTTAGACATTGTATTTTGTGGGAGATTAGTTTGTACTTCTGAAGTAACAATATAGTGCTTGTGTTTCATGTAATGTATAAATAAAAGATGTATTTTTAAATCTGAAATGTTTAAAAAGAGAGCATGTATTTCTGTGAATGAGTTCTTTTTTTTCTCAGCAGCCATTACATTAGAGTTAATGCAAAAAGGTATTATTTGCTTAATAACAATGTTGCCTTCCACTACCATCAGTTTATTTAACAAGTATTTATTGAGTGCCTGTCACATGTTAGAAACTGTATAGGGGCTAGTGTTAGGGCAGGAAACAGAATAGACAGTAATCTCTATTCTCAGGACTTTACATTTTAATAGTAAGTTTTAGACTTTTTTGATATGGTCAGAAATATTAAATTGGCTGGCAATAAATACAGTTTGCAAATATTCAACAATTAATGATGAAAAAGAACTCTTATAATGTTTACTTTGAGAAATAGTATGTATTTTATACCTGTTATTTGTTTATTTTAACTGAGTCACTAAATTTATATTAAGAAGATTTTACTAACTATATTTATAGATAATATAATTGAAGTAAAGTATAATGTGTATACCACATTTCAAACAAATTTAAGAAAATCAGGGATTCAAATATTAGACTTTGAGTTGTCTAATATAAATGACTTTTGGTGGGTTGGTATATAACCAGAGTTGCTATAATCTGTTCCTCACTCTTTCTATTTACCCTCTTTAATCTATACTTAGTATTTCATCACACCTAATTCAGTATGACTTGACTAATGCCAAGTAAAGAGAACAGCAGTATGGATGGTAAAAGCTAAATTGAAATGGAAAACCTCACCTGAAACTAATAAATCTGAACATGTTTTGTTACTTTTTCTTAGCTTACCAAAATCAATTTGGAAGCACAGAAGGTGGAACAGATGTTAAGAGATGAATTAGCTGATAGTGTGAGCAAGACAGTAAGTAATGCTGATAGGCAACGGATTCTAGAATTAGAGAAGAGTGAAATGGAACTAAAAGTTGAAGTGTCAAAGTAAGTTCATGTAAAGTTTTCAGTTATTAGATGTGTCTACTCTAATTTGTCTTTAAGAAACCTAGTTACAGTGGTTTGGGATAATACTCTTCTTGGAATTGATACTGATTGTTGTTATTTTTCTTTTTTTGTAAGAACAAGATTACATAAGATTAACAAGATTAATTTTTAACAGGCATAAATAATAATATTGAAGAGGAAATAATGTCCCAATATTCATATTTCTCACAGTCCAGGAATTGTATTGCAGGAAGAACTGAACTTGGAATTCAGACCCTATGCTGCCTAGTTCTTCCACATAATGATATTTTTTTGGAGGAAAGTGTGATGGTCATTTGATTTATCTAAACTTCAGTTTCTTATACCTGATAAAGAGTTATCCAAAATATATAAAGAAATTATACAACTTAATACCCAAAAAACAATCTAATTAAAAATGGACAGAAGAAATTAACAGGCATATCTCTAAAGAAGGCATCCAGATGGCCAGTAGACACATGAAAAGATGCTCAGCATCACTCATCATCCAAGAAATGCAAATCAAAACTACAGTGAGATATCACTTAGCACCTCTTAGAATGCTAAAATCAGAACCACAAAAAACAAGTTTTGGTGAGGATGTGGAAATAAAGGAACCCTCTTGCACTGTTGGTGGGAATGCAAACTGGTGGGAAGCAGTATGGAGGTTCATCAAAAAGTTAAAAGTAGAGCTACTCTATGATTTAATAATAGCACTACTAGGTATTTACTCCAGAAATACAAAACACTAATTCAGAGGAATACATGCACCTCCATGTTTATAACAACATTATTTACAATAGCCAAATTATGGAAGCAGCCCATTTATTATTGACAAATAAATTTATTAATTTATTCATTGATAAATGAATGGAGAAAGAAGTGGTATGTGAAATAATATTCCAATAATTGAAATATTATTCAGCCATAAAAGATTGCCATCTTGCCGTTTGCAACAACAAGGACAGAGGTAGAGAGTATAACACTTATCAGCAAGATAAGTCAGTCATGGGAAGACAGATACCATATGACTTCAGTCATGTGTGGGACTTAAGAAACAAAACAAATGAGTAAAAGAAGAAAAAAAGAGAAAGACAAACCCAGAAACAGACTCTTAACTGTAGAGAACAACTGATGGTTACCAGAGGGGATTTGGGGGGGTGGGGTGGGTTAAATAAGTGATGAGGATTAAAGAGAGCTTGTGATGAGCACTGGGTGATGTATGAAGTGTTGAATCACTGTTTGTACACCTGAAACTATGGTAATCACTGTACACCTGAAACTAGGATAACACTGTATGTTAACTATAGTGGAATAAAATACAATAACATAAATATAAACAAAATAAAAGCAAAATTAATATATTAAGAAATTGCCACAGCCACAGCAAATTTAAACAACCACTACCCAGATCAATCAGCAGCCATCAACATTAAGGGAAAACCCTCCACCAACAAAAAGATTATGGATCATTGAAAGCTCAGATGATGGTTGGCATTTTTTAGCAGTAAAACATATTTTTAAATTTTATTTAATATTTAATTTTATTTAATTTTTAATTTTAAATTAATTATCTAATATTTAATTTTTATTTAATAAAATATTTCTTTAGAGAGAGTATGAGTGGAGGGGGACAGATAGGGACAGAGGTCTCAAGGGAACCCCACACTGAGTGTGGAGCCCAATGTGGGACTCATTCTTATGACCCTAAGATCATGATCTGAGCTGAAATTAAGAGTCGAAGATTTAACCAATGAGCTTCCCAGGCACCCCTGCAATAAAATATTTTTTAGTTATAAGAAATATAATAGATTTTAGTCTACTTTTCTGTAAGATTGCTAGAAAGATATGAAAAATTCAGATTTTGCTTCAGCTTGCATTTATTGAGTAGTATATATTGTGCTAGGTATTAAACATATATTAACTCATGTAATTATACATAATAATCCTAAAGTAATACTGTGATTTTTATTTTACATGTGGAAATCATTTATTCACTTGGAACACAAAATATATGTAAGGAATAAATACTGTGTGCCAAGTAGATGCTGTGTACTCGTTCTCCTGGGTAATTTTTGTCAATTCAGTAAGAAGGTAATAGGAGTCATAAGTTGATTTGTCAAGTACAAATAATTATTTATAAAAAGGGTTTATATGGCTTGCCCATGATAAAGTTATTTTTTGGAGCCTTGATAACCCTTTGGGAATATCTGTTTTTCTCAGCCCCTTTCACTATGAAAGATTCCATTTTGTATTCTTCCTCTTACCTCATCAAGCTCTCCTTTTGAAATAAACTAACTTATAATTATTCATTTTATTATATTTTAATTTTTAAAATTATGTAACTGGCAATGAGACTTTCTAATCAATGTGAGGAAACCTGACTTATCTTTCACAGTGAACTAAAGTTATTCTTGCCCAGAGTAAAATGCATTTTACTTTACCTCTGTGCTCTTATAATAGTGGTCTTACAGGAAATTTATAATTTACTATCACATTTCCCCCATTTTTTAAATTGTAGTAACCATATAATCTCTCTTTTTCACATTTCTTTCTTTTTTTTTTTTTTAAGATTTTATTTGAAAGATAAAGAGCACAAACAGTAGGGAGGGACAGAGAGAGAAGCAGACAGTCCCTGCTAACCGGGGGTGGGGAATGGGGGGACAAGACCCCAAGACCCGAGCCGAAGGCAGACATGTAACCGACTGAGCCACCCAAGCACGCCCCTCTTTTTCACACTTCTGATAGCTTGTAAATTAAAAGATATATTAATCTATCTAGGGAACCCAGGAATTTTAAATTCTGTATTCTTAACTGTACAATTATGTCAAATAAACCTACTTAGTACCTTACTCTAACTCTGCCAAACTAGGATAATAAGTGCTGTATATGTATGTATATGTATAGTTTGAAGATAATTTACTTTAAAACTTCTCGGGACATTTCATACAATATTATGTATTATGAACTTTCAGGGGGAGGGATGTTGGAAATGGAGTTATATTTTAACAGAACATGTGTTAACCTCTCCTGGACTTGTATTTCATGAAATAGTTGAGGAAATTTTGCTTTAGTTTTGATATTAAGATGCTGGAAATTAGTGGCTTTTCCAAGAGTCTCGAAATGTAAAATACTGGTATTTACTTAGAAAATGTATCTAATTGTTCCTAAAGTATCTTTTCACTTCCTAGACTGAGAGAGATTTCTGATATTGCCAAAAGACAAGTTGAAATTCTGAATGCACAGCAACAGTCCAGGGAAAAGGAAGTAGAGTCTGTCAGAATGCAACTGTTAAACTATCAGGTAGGTACAGTATTGGCTTTTCTAAATAGACTTTCTTTTTCCTGAATTCACATGAGATATTGGCTGATTTTACAGTTTTAATCAGAGAATATATCAGACAGAAGCTCCCATGCTTGTTAATTGTAACCTGATTAGAAAAACTCTTTAATTTAAAATATCATTCATGATACAGAAAAGCATTTAAATACCTACAAATACATTGTGCTGGTTGCTAATCAAAGTTGAGACCTGAGGAGAAATAGGTAAGTCTTTGATAACAATATTTTCTCTTGTTATTATTATGTAGCTTTTCACACACATATTCTCCCATTATAAATTTTTTAGGGTAAAAAAACTTTTCCACTTTAGTGTTATACCAATATTGTTATTTACATATGGGAGTTGAAAAAATCAGTAAAATGCCAACTGTTTACACTGAAAAGATATAAAATTTTTTTTTCCAAACTGTAAAAAAATAAATAAATAAATAAAAACAGTTCTTTCTTTAAAAAAAAAATGCCAACTGTTATTTAAAGTTAGAAGCCAGATTTGGATTTAAAATATGCTTGATTCTGTGTTTTTTTTAATAAGCTTTGATAATTAAAATTTAATTAAAGCTAGGCTAGATTTTTATAGGATCTCATGTACCACACTTCTTAAAATTTTATTTAGTAAGCTGTGTTTTTAAATCCATGATAAAGTGTCATTAGAAAAACTTGAAACTGACTCTATAAATATATATTTTTTATGTTAGGCGCAATCTGATGAAAAGGCACTGATTGCCAAGTTGCATCAACACATCGTCTCCCTTCAAATTAGTGAGGCTACTGCTCTTGGTAAGTTGGAGTCAGTTACATCTAAACTGCAGAAGACAGAGGCCTGTAATTTGCGCTTAGAGCAGAAACTTGATGAAAAAGAACAGGCTCTCTATTACGCCCGTTTGGAAGGGAGAAACCGGGCAAAACATCTGCGCCAAACAATTCAGTCTCTACGACGACAGTTTAGTGGAGCTTTACCCTTGGCACAACAGGAAAAATTCTCTAAAACAATGATTCAATTACAAAATGACAAACTGAAGATAATGCAAGAGATGAAAAATTCTCAACGAGAGCAGAGAAATATGGAGAACAAAACAATGGAAATGGAGTTAAAGTTAAAGGGCCTGGAAGAGTTAATAAGCACTCTAAAGGATGCCAGGGGAGCCCAAAAGGTAAAACATGGACTTTCAGTTTGGTGTTTCCAAAAGAGTTACGTAGTAATTTTAAGTTCTTAACGTGTAGCTATCTGAAAAATACTTAGAAATGGCGAAAATTCCAATTATAAGTTATTAATGTCGATTTTATAAGTTAAAAGTTTTGGCTTTTAAAATGTCTATTTGTAAGAATAAAATAGACTCTTCTAAATAATAGTTTTGGTAAGCTTAGACTGTATACTATCAAAGAACTTTAAACAGTCTAGAAAAGTTTATATGTATTAAATAGTAATTTTAATTATTTGTAAACATATAGAAGAATGTTATATTAAGAATGTTTGAAGAATGTTATATTAAGATCACACATATTTTTTAGAAGAGTATGAAAATTCTAAATGAATTTTACCTGTGCCTCAACAAAGGATAATTTTTATCTTATTATAGAATATATATTAATTTCAGTTAAAATTATTAGGATCAATGGAGAAATATTTAAATAGGTAGTGTACCTATTATTTGTAAATGTTTAGGTAATCAGTTGGCACATGAAAATAGAAGAACTTCGTCTTCAAGAGCTTAAATTAAATCGAGAATTAGTCAAGGATAAAGAAGAAATAAAATATTTGAATAATATAATTTCTGAATATGAGAATACCATCAGCAGTCTGGAGGAGGAAATTGTGCAGCAAAACAAGGTTTCATTTTATATATATTTTGCTCTCCCATTGCTAAGATATTAAATATAAAAATATTGCATGAGCAATTGCATTATTTTTTTAATTGAATGTAGCTCCCATTTTTATTCTTATAAAATACTGTTTATTTTCTAAGGCATTCAAAAAACTGATATTTACTTATGTTGTAATGGTTGTTTTATTTTTTTATTTTTATTTTTTCAAGATTTTATTTATTTATTTATTTGAGAGAAAGCGAGAGAGAGCACGGGGTTTGGGGTGGGGAGGGAGAAGGAGGTTCCCCGCCAAACAGGGAGCCTGACTCGGGGCTCTATCCCAGGACCTTGGGATCATGACCTGAGCTAAAGGCAGACACTTAACCAACTGAGCCACCCAGGTGCCCCATAATGGTAGTTTTAAACTTAAAAGGAACAATATATATATTTAGTTGGTAAGTTAATTTTTGTTTTAATATTAGTTATTTGACTTTTCACAGGAGTTTCAACTGGCTCTCACTGATGGAGTGTAGAAGGCAGCTTGGTGTAGAATAAATCACATATACTTTAGAGACAGACCAAATTCACTAAGCTTATGCTTGCTTGCCTTAGAAATTATGTTATTCCTTCCGCCTGGAGTGTTCTTAGCTCAGATACTTGTATTGTTTATGCTTTCATTGCTTCCAAGTCTTTGCTCAAATGTCTTACCTTATCAGTGGCCTTCACTAGCCACCCAGTATACAACTTTAAATCCTATTACCATCAAGAATCCCTAAGTAGGGTTTCCTTTTTCTCCAGCACTTACCATCCTCTAACACATTTATTTATTGACTGTCTCGCCCTCACTAGTATATGTTTCATGCTGAAATGGAGAAAGGGACTTGATTTTGTTCTCTATTATGTTCACATAACCTCGAATAGTGCTTAGCACATAGTACATGTCATTAAATGTTATGGATGGATGGGTGTTTGGAGAGATTAAAATCCTGACTTCTCATCTTCTGTCTCTGTGACCTTAGGCAGCTTACTTACTTAAATCTCTCTGACTGTGCTTTCTTTTTCCATAAAATGAGAACATAGTGACCCCAAAGTGTTGTGAGGATTAAATAAAATGTATATAAACGCTTCTGTTATATGTATGGTGAGTGTCTCTGTGTGTGTCTGGTACAGTTTCATGAAGAAAGGCAGATGGCCTGGGACCAAAGAGAAGTTGAGCTGGAACGTCAACTGGACATTTTTGACCATCAACAAAATGAAATACTAAAAGCAGCACAAAAGGTATGAATGATTAATTCTGTTTGCTACTCTATAGCCTGACCTACAATGTTAACCAACAGAAATGTTTTCTAAAGTTAGATGGAATTTTAATTGATATTATCTTCTTATATTTCAAATATAAGTGGGGTTTAACCATGTCCTTGTCATACGGTTGTAACAGTATTGTTCTTAATGATGTAACTGCTTTTTTTTTTTTTTTTTTTCCAAAAAATGCTATTTCTTAATAGTTTGAAGAAGCTACAGGATCAATGCCAGACCCTAGTTTGCCCCTTCCAAATCAACTTGAGATTGCTCTAAGAAAAATTAAGGAGAATGTTCGAATAATCCTAGAAACACAGGCAATTTGTAAATCACTAGAAGAGGTAATTAGAAGAATTTGAATTTTTATTTGTATGTTATTGGATATGCTTGTGGAATTTTCTCAATACTTGCTAACAGAGGTAAAGCATAGAATTATGAATCTGTTGCTAATTCCAATCTCCTTCTATACTCTACTATAATGTTATTAATAGCCAATAAAGAACAGCAGATACGGCTAATTTGAATTTACTGCCTATTTAATCACTGCTTGTAGCTTTTGGGCACACTGATCAGTAGTAGTAAACATTATACTTACATTATACTTACAGAAAATAATATAAACTGAAGATGATTTTCATCTAAGACTTTCATCTATGATTTTCATCTGAAGATGGTTTATATCTAAACAAAGTAATTATAAATGCATTTTAAAAATTTTTGTAAGTGAAATTGTCCATTTTTAATCTGTTGAAGAAACCTAAGATTTCTTTCAATAATTGTAAAATTTGACATTTTTGTGAACTGCCACTGAGTTACTTAATTTAAAATATCTGCCTTAATCCTATTGAAGAGTAATAATTTTTCCTGTTTTATTTCAATAAGCTACATATTTTATAATGGTGATTTATTGACTTAGCCCACTGAAGTTCCAATTTTTATATTCAGCTGACTTTTATGGCCCAAATAAAAGGAATGATTTATTACATTTCCTTTCTAAATCTAGTACCACCACACATTTCTAGTTCTAAAGCTCTAAGAGCCAAATAAAATACCTTAATTAAATTTTATTTTCATCATAACAGTGAAGTTTGGAACACATGTGATAATCTTCTAAATAAATGTAGGCACAAATAACTGCTGTCACATGGAAATATAAGAAATATAACCTTATTAATATCAATATAGTATAATCAGTATAAGTATGATGTGAAAAATAAAGTGAAACTCCTTTTTTTGGTTATAATTACTCTGATCAAAATTCAGACTGAAGCATTTTTAAAAGAAAAAATATACCTTAATAATTTTATTATTATTTGATCATTGCAGAAACTAAAAGAAAAAGAATCTGCTCTACGGTTAGCAGAGCAAAATATTTTGTCAAGAGACCAAGTAATCAATGAGCTGAGACTTCGATTGCCTGCCACTGCAGAACGTGAAAAGCTGATAGCTGAACTAGGCAGAAGAGAGATAGAGCCAAAGTCACATCATACACTGAAAATTGCTCAGCAGACCATTGCAAATATGCAAGCAAGGTTGAATCAAAAGGAAGAAGTGTTAAAGAAGTATCAGCATCTCCTGGAAAAAGCCAGAGAGGTGTGTTATTATATTATGCTGGCTATTTTATTTATTACCATGTTTTTTAGTCAAATGCCAAATACTATTCTGCTCTGAAGTGGTAGTTCATTTCTTGCTTTCGGATGATTCTATTCAGAATTTTTCCTTTCACATGATTGGATTACAGATCTGTCAGTAAAACTGGCAGTGTGTATATATTTTCTTACTCTCAAGGACTAACTAAACCAGGAATAGCTGTCTTGGTGCAACCATTCTGATTTTGGAAAAAATCAGTTGAGTTTATAGGTAAAAATTGAGGCAGTTAGAATGAAATCCATCACACCAGTAATTAGTGGCAATCCAGTTTGCTAGAACATTGATGGGAAAATCTAATATTTAAAAAACTTCCTAGAAACAAGTTAAAAGGTGATGGATACATATTATTCTAATATTAAGAATAAATTGTGACTTAAGGCTAGATTTATCAGCTTGAACATGTACTAGGGGAATGCATACTGGTGTGTGTGTGTGTGCGTGTGTGTGTATGCAGATATTGTTCCTTATCTCATAAGGATTTTGGAAGAGTAAAGGTAATAAAATATGTAAGATCTTTAGAATGTGTATTTATTTAAGTCATAATTTAAAATGCAGTTTTGATTTGATATAAACAGGAACAAAGAGAAATTGTTAAGAAACATGAGGAAGACCTTCATATTCTTCATCATAAATTAGAACTACAGTCTGATAGTTCACTCAGTAAATTCAAACAAACAGCTTTGGTAAGATTCTTTGTTCCACTCTTTATTGATTTTTGAGACCATATAATCAAAAATTTCTCTCTCATGTTTTTGTTTTTGGAATAGAAGCCATTCTACCTTTATTTTTGGAGTAATCTTTTAAAAACACAGCTCTGATCATTTTTCTCCCTACATCTACATCTTCAGTAGCTCCCTGCTGCCTACAAAATTATGTTTATATTCCTTAGCCATGTACTCAAAACCTTGCATAAGGTGACGTCAGTCTTTCTTTTCAAGTTGTGTTCATTGTAACTTTACCAATATCTAACTGCTTTTCATGTTCTGAATTCAGTTCATACTTGCTTCCTTTGGTCTTTGTCTTCTGTGTGTGTGAAAAGGCCCATCTTTCACCTCCTAACATGCAAATCTTGGCATTCCTGAGTCTTAACCCGTGAACCCAATCAACATTTATTGATCCTTCACTTCATGGAGGTGCTTTGCTCCATGCTGGGAATATAAAGAATAAGATCTCTATTTCCTGTCTTCTTTAAGTCTTCATTGGCTCTTAAATATCATTAAATTTTAGGTTTAGATTTAAATCAAGTTATATCTTGATCATCTGAGGAAGCAAATTAAAATTATGGAATAAGTATGGTATTGAGCTGTACATGCTCATGGCTACTTTATTCATTTTTCTTAGGATTTAATAAAACAATCCCCTACTCCAGTTCCAACCAACAAACATTTTATTCGTCTGGCTGAGATGGAACAGACAGTAGCAGAACAAGATGATTCTCTCTCCTCACTTTTGATCAAACTAAAAAAAGTATCTCAAGATTTAGAGAGACAAAAAGAAATCACTGAATTAAAAATCAAAGAATTTGAAAATATCAAGTTACGGTAAGTTTTAGGAACATATTATAAAAATAGGCAACTGGTAATAATGATATAGTGAGGAGAAATGCAAGCATTTGCTGTGTCATGCACTGTTCTAAAAACTTTATGTATATGATCTCATTTTTATCCTCAGGACTATGACATAGGTTATTCTTCCCATTTTTCATATAGGAAGTAGGCCACAGGAATGCTCAATAATACACCTTAGGAGGAGATGGAAAAGCCATGTTTTGAATCTAGTCAGTCTGGCCCAAAAGCCAACTCAAGATTCTTTTTCTAGAATTAATTTTTAACCTCTTTAATTAAAGCATCCTTTTCATCATCTATAAAATAGAAATGACAGTACTTACCCTGGCTCCTTTATGGAGGCCAAATGATACTGTGTGTGAGAGTAATTTGAAAATTGTGAAGTAATATATAAATATAAAAACTTTTGTTTACACACCCATAACAGTTTCTGGCATATAATAGAGGTTCAGTAAATATTTCTTGAATGAAAAATTATTTTGTTAATTAATTATAGTGACAATAGATTCATTCTCTGTATTAGATATTCTAAATATTGCTCAACCAATTTATCAGAATATAGATTTTTAACCTAAAATAGGTTTATAATTTATGTATTTTGTAATCACTGTAGAACTCTTAGGAATGAGAGAATGTCTGCATTGTTTGAGTGGAGGTCTCCATCCTGGGATTCCCCAGGAGAAGATTTGCATGGGGATCAGTGGTTGAATAAAGACCGCCAGAAGGAAAGTAGCAAGCACAAAGCAGTTTATTAAAGTGAAAGTGGGAGAGAGGGCAGGTTCCCCTAGGTTGTTTTGAAATTGGATATTATTGGGTTTCTCTGGGCTTGGAGTTGCTGTGACGTAAGTGGGGCGGTCTCTAATGGAGACTGCTTCCAGTTATTTGGGAAAATCCTCCCGCAGGTTAGGAGGGGGAGTTTTTGACCCTACGAGGTTTGTACCAGAACCATCTTGGCAGCCCTTCTCAAGGGGGTATAGGAGGGGAAGCTGTGCCCACAATACAAATACATTATAGTGAGTCTAGGGGTTACCCTGGGACAGAGGTAGGAGGAGAGAGCACAGGTTCTGCACCTGTGGCTCGTGATCCGTCAGGCCCAAGGCCTTGGAAGCCACGAAATCAGGATTTGAGCTCCCAGGCTTATAATGTATAGCCTTTTTCGTTTTGTTTTGTTTATTTTTATTACCATCCTTGTCCCAGCTCACGTCTCAGTCATTCCCCTTCAGGGACTGGGGACTCTGCCTGAGGGCATTCCTTCCACAGCTCTTGTCTGGCTTCTACCTAACAGAGCCTGGTGATGGGTATTAAAGAGGGCACGGATTGCATGGAGCACTGGGTTTTATATGCAAACGATGAATCGTGGAACACTGGATCAAAAACTAATAATGTGCTGTATGGTGACTAACATAACACAATAAAACAAATAATTAAAAAAAATTTTAAATTAAAAAAAAAAATAAAGCTCTCTCTCTGGACCTCAGTTTCTTATCTGAAAAAAATGGGAAAGTTGATCTACTTGACTTTGTAATTCCATTCCAGCTCTGAAGTTCCGTAGTAGAACTTTTTATTCTTAACCTACTTATCCAGTATGTCTCTGATAAAATTAACACTACTTTTTTTTTATTAAGAAGTTGCCACTTTTAAGAAATTATTCCCTAAAAGAAAAGAATCAGTGGGGCGCCTGGATGGCTCAGTGGGTTAAAGCCTCTGCCTTTGGCTCAGGTCATGATCTCAGGGTCCTGGGATCAAGCCCCGCTACAGGCTCTCTGCTCAGCGGGGAGCCTGCTTCCCTTCCTCTTTCTCTGCCTGCCTCTGTGCCTACTTGTGATCTTTGTCTGTCAAATGAATAAATTTAAAAAATCTTAAGAAGAAAAGAAAAGGAAAGAAAAGAGAATCAGCAATAGTATTTGGTTCTTTTCTTTTATTATTATTTTTTTCTGAGATAGAGTGAGAGAGAGCATGCGCCTGTACCCGAGCCGGGGCAGGGTGGGGGGTTGTGGTTGAGTGGGAGAGAGGAACTTAAGCAGGTTTCATGCCAGTGCAGAGCCTGATATGGGGCTTGATCTCATGACCCTGAGATCATGACCTCAGCTGAAATCGAGAGTCAGAGGCTGAGCCACCCAGGCACCTATTTTGGATCTTTTTACTCTAATTTTCCCCATTATATTAAATTTTATACATGAAATGTTATTTTTGGGGTAGTAAGTTTCTGTCATGTTTTGGTATATGAAATTGCTTGTACTTTTGAATATAATTCCTGGATGCAGAAAGTAATCTTCCTTTGAAATGACCTTGTATATATAAATTTTTGCCATGTGAAGTAGTTGAGTCATTGTTTTCTACCTTACCATGTCATATTAACTAAAATTATTCTTTTATTCTCAGTGTGTATATTGACATGTGTGTTTTAATGTGTCTTAGGAAATTGTAGATCTGTGTATTTTCTTCAGAAAAACCTCCTATTTTCACAGTTTGATTATTTGAGTTAACTTCAGTTTTTGGTAAGTCTTGTAGGACACAGTATTTAAAGTGCAATTTTGTTCATTGTCTAGACCACAAAATTACTTCACACAGTCGTTGCCAAAGAGTAGACAAACTAAAAGGAAAAATCTATTTTATGTTAAGTTTAAGAAAAGTTAGTTAAATGAAACAAAGAATTGTTCTTGTTTTGATTTGAGTCAAGACTTAGGTTGTAAGTATACTTAGGACCAAACATTTGTTCTTTATAAAATTTGTATCTAACTGTTAATTGCAGCAACCACTCCCTTAAATACATACATTTGCTTATGTTAGGCTCCAAGAAGACCATGCAGATGAAGTGAAAAAAGTGAAGGCAGAAGTAGAGGATTTAAGATGTCTTCTGGCCCACTCGCAAAAGGAGTCACAGAGTTTAAAATCTGAACTTCAGGCTCAAAAAGAAGCAAATTCAAGAGCTCCAACAACTACAATGAGAAATCTAGTAGAACGGCTAAAGAGCCAGTTAGCTTTGAAAGAGAAGCAACAAAAAGTAAGTAACAACAGGGTATTACCAATATTTAGGAAATACATGTACTAATAGATTGCTTTTAGAGAAGACTAGTAAAAGATGATAGCATGTATCTCTCTGTTGTAATAAGAAGTATGAGTTTTGTCTTGGGCTGTTAAGCAGAATTTTTCAAGACATTTCTTTTTAATAGCCATTTGGTGGTGTTTTTAAGTACAGAAATAGTCACTTTTTTATGTTATCAGTTTGATTTGTGAGTTATCTATAGGAAATAAAGGGAAATGTTAATCCCATTATTTTCTCTCCTTTTCTAACTGGATTTTATGCTACTAAGGCTATTTTGAATAGTTTGAGTAATTGAATAATTTCAAACAATTCTCAGGGGTGGGGAAGAGATATGACGGTGGGGAGGAAAGTTTAAAGAAGGAGGTCACAGAGATAGTTTTTTGAGAAGCATTTGGTGAGTGGATTATCTGATGTATTAGTTTTTAAAACTGAGCTCAGATTTGATATACTCAGTTGATTTAGGAGATGCTATTTTTCTGTGCTAGCTTATGAAATTTATTGACAAATTTTAAGTCTTTTCTAATCCTATAATTTTCCTTGTCTGTATAAATTCGGTTAATTTCACACAGAAGTATATACTAAGTGAGTAATTCAGATAAATACCTAAACTTGGATAGTGAAACAAAACATTGGTTTTTGTAACATAAATATCTTGATTTAATGCTGTGTTCTCAAAATTATTATTGTCAAGATTTTGAAGTTTCTCACTGTCAATTTGGGAAGAACTGAATGCAATTACTAAAGGACATTCATTTGGAAAAATTAGGACAGTTAGATTGTGAGTTATGTATGCTTAAACACATGGTATTTTAGGAA
The DNA here is from genome assembly GCA_004024625.1 of Mellivora capensis. Lineage (NCBI taxonomy): Eukaryota > Metazoa > Chordata > Mammalia > Carnivora > Mustelidae > Mellivora > Mellivora capensis. The sequence goes on from PISX010000389.1 coordinate 160,576, forward strand.
AATTTTTAAAAGTGATGAAGCATATTAAATTTTTGTATTACGTGTTGCGCATATAAAATATTAATTTTTAAAAAGAACATATATGTTATAATTTTCAGGCACTTAGTCGAGCACTTTTGGAACTCCGCGCAGAAATGACGGCAGCAGCAGAAGAACGTATTATTTCTGCAACTTCTCAGAAAGAGGCAAATCTCAATGTTCAACAAATTATTGACCGACATACTAAAGAGCTAAAGGTGAACATAACACATGCATCAATATAACAAAATACCCTATAATTGCTATGGGAAGAGGATCCTCTTTGACATATAGTAGTTTTGATAATGAATAGGGAATTTATTCTAATGAATTACTTGTGGATATATATAGGTATTCATTTTTTTCACAATAGAATCTATAATATTCATACGCTAATTATCGTTTTAGAGATTAGCAAAGGATAGGCCATTATTAATTACTTCTTCCTAATAGAATTAATAAACATTTTACTTAGGATTTTTGTTTCTATGCTGTTAAGTGAGGTCGGTGTGTAGATTTCTTTGGTTTATTTTTTTGCTTTGTCAGAATTTTCTAATTTTTGCTAGTTCATAATATGAGTTAATTAGCTTTCCTTTTTTTCTCCCTGCAGTAGTTTAGGGAGATTATATAGTCCTTGACATGTAATCCATAGAGCTGCCTGACTCTGAAGCCTTTTTTGAAGTTATTATTTTTTGGTAATGTACTCTACTGTTTTCATTACCGAGCAATCATTAGATTTGGTAATTTAAAATTTTTTTACAAAACATATGTTTCATAATGAGTTTTATATGTCTTTACACAGTATATAGTACTGTGTAATATATATATAGTAATATAGTATATATATATAGTAATATAGTACATTCTGCATAAATGAAAATTCCACTTTTTATGTTTTGTTTGTAATTTTGATTTACTGAATTTATTTGTTTCTCCTCTTCACCACCATTGAACAGTGTAGGGACTGGATTTTACTTAGGGTTTTTTGGTTTTTTTTTTTTTTTTCATTTATTGTTCAGTTAATAATCTCTACACCCATCATGTGCTCCAACTCTGGACTCTGAGATCAAGAGTCACATGCTCTTCCAACTGAGCCAGCCAGGTGTCTCTACTTAGCCTTTTTAAATTTCCCACTATACCTATCAAGTTTATGAGCATAGTTGGTACCAAAAATCCATTAAGTAAATAAATATATAAACAGGAATTGCCCTTTACTGGTATCTTCTTCATTACCTTTCTTTTTGCCTGAAACATCATCTCTAAATTCTTAACAGTCTTAAAGTCCTTTTTCTCAAATCCTTTTCTGACTACTCCTGGACAACTTATGTGTTTCTTCTAATTGCACTATAGTAGTACTAATTTCTTGTTAGTGTTATTAGTAATACTTTTGACCTGTAGTCATTTATGCAACAAAACATACCAAGTACCAGTATTTCCATCACAGTTACTATATGGGACAGCTGGAAACTCCTATATAGGGGCTTTAAATATTCTGTCAAATACAGCGAGTTACCCTTTTATGTCTTGTCTGTTACAAAATGGGTTAAAAACTACTACAAGTTAGAGATTTTGTTTTATACTACTTTTAGGCTTCATAGCATTTAAAACATCACCATGTACATTCGTATGTACTTGTTCCTTTAATAAGTTAGTTGAGCCATAATAAAACATTTGTTTATTTGATAAAATTTTGTTTCTGGGTGTTTGTTGAAGATGGATTGCTGTAGACTATTTTGTCACATTTTGTTTTTCTCAAAGTAGACTTGGTTCATTTGAAATGAAGTTAGAAAAATAGATGTAGTTGGTAGGTTTTTCTACCCCCTGTGAACTTTCAAAACTTAGATTGAAACTATTTTTAACCAATTTTAATTTAATAAGCATTAAACCTTTTTCATAAGTATTAATAATTTAATAAATATTTAGATTGAAATCTTTTTATTAAGTAATGGATATATTCTGTTTTATTGTTGATACTTGATGAAGATTTATGAATTAAACCTTTCTTGCAGTCACAAATTGAGGATTTAAGTGAAAATCTTTTAAAATTGAGAGAAGCTCTTAAAACAAGTAAAAACAGAGAAAACTCACTAACTGATAATTTGAATGACTTAACCAATGAACTGCAAAAGAAACAAAAAGCCTATAATAAAATACTTAGAGAAAAAGATACAATTGATCAAGAGAATGATGAGCTGAAAAGGCAAGTTAAAAGACTAAGCAGTGGATTACAGGTGATTTTATATTTAATTGTGATGATGTCTTTGATTTAAAATATATAGGTAGTGGTTTATTTCCACCTTTTTAATTTCATTTATAATATTTGCTAAAACTAGCTTTCCAGATCACTTTGATTATATAGCTGATTCCTTCAGTGACTCTGTCATATCTGTCATTTTAGAGTAGCCTATCTTTAAAATGCAGAGGTAGCTACTATGCTCTGTATCAATAGTGCGTTTAGAAGAGATTGCTATAGCCTCAGAAAATTTCTGTAATGGGAATATTTATTGTGTATTTTGTTGATAGCTTTTTACTTGTAAAATGTAAAAATACATCTTATATTTCAGGGGAAACATCTAATAGATAATAAACAAAGTTTAATTGAAGAACTCCAAAAGAAAATTAAAAAGCTAGAAAGCCAACTGGAAAGAAAGGTGGATGAGGCAGAAATAAAGCCTGTGAAAGAAAAGGTATGTGAAGAAACATACTGATTAATATGTTTAAAGTAATGATAGACTAAGTTCGATTTTATAGCTAATGAACAGAGGATCAGCTATATTAATTTGTGGACCTAATACATACTATAAATGTATCCAGTAATGTAGAGAAGTCTAAAACAAGTTTCTGCCTTTAAGAATTTATAGGAGACTGCAGAGGTGCCTGGGTGGCTCAGTGGGTTAAGCCTCTGCCTTCAGCTCAGGTCATGATCTCAGGGTCCTGGGATTGAGCCCCACATGGGGCTCTCTGCTCAGCAGGGAGCCTGCTTCTCCCACCCCCTCTGCCTGCCTCTCTGCTTGCTTGTGATCTCTCTCTCTGTTGTCAAATAAATAAATAAAATATTTTTTTTAAAAAGGAATTTATAGGAGACTCCTAAAATGTAACTCTTACTCAGAAGTTACTAGAATGTCTCCATGTCCTCTTCCTGACATTATAGTACCTTGAAAATCCCCTCAAACTTCACCTATCCAACTTCTCCCCAACCTAATTTTTTATATAAATTGGTGCTTTTGATTTTGGGAAAGAAAGTTGGGCATTTTTAGTCTGCTACCTAGACCCAAATGTGCCCTTTTTATCCTTCAATAGACTGGACAGTTAGTTCAGGGTAAACAAAATAATTTGAAATAAAGTTTTTTTCAATTTCAATATTTGTAGTAATCAGTAACCAAACTACTCATAAATTGACTCTGAAATGTGAGAAAAGTTGCTTAAAATTATCTAACAGGTTAACTAGTAATTATTTTACTTATTAATTTAATTTATAATATAATAATTTAATTATAATTATTTTGTAATAAAAATTACTAACAAAAATTATTGATTGCTAAAAATGCATATAATTTATTACAAATAAGCTGAAGATTTATATTGGTAACATTGGAAATATTGTGAGAGACCTGGGAAATATTGGTGTTAGTAGTAATGTTTGCCCCTGTAGAAAATCACAACAAAGGAGCTAAGATTAGGGAAATTTTTGTTGTAAAATTTACCCAGAAAATTTTAATATCTATAAAATATTTTCAATAACATGAACATAAAAAAGAAAAGTATCTTTAATGCCGCTGAATAGAAATTAGTAATGGAATTAAAATATCTTAATATAATATATTCCAGAATTCATTTTACCTATGAAAATTAACCAATTTATTATAATTTCTATTAAAATGTTTCTGTTTGTATACATTGAACCATACAGTACTTGCTCTCAGAAGCTTTGCTGGTAAAAATCACGAGGTAAAAATGTCCTTACTCTACCAGATTGCTTTCTTTGCTGCCTCCCCACTTGGGCATAGGTCTAATCCTTGGATGCCATTTCTTGAAGAGTATCTCAGTAGCCTGTGGCTTTGCCTGGATTCCTCTTCTGTGTTTCAGTTTATTTCTCCTGAAAATTAGAAAAGATACATCTTGCATTGCCAGTTTCCCAAGATTATTTTGACAGTCAAATGGAACAATATGTGGGCATCTGGGTGGCTCAGTGGGTTAAGCCTCTGCCTTCAGCTCAGGTCATGGTCTCAGAGTCCTGGGATCAAGAACCGCATGGGGCTCTATTCGGCAGGGAGCCTGCCTCCTCCTCTCTCTCTCTCTGCCTGCCTCTCTGCTTACTTGTGATCTCTGTCTGTCAAATAAATAAATAAAATCTTAAAAAAACAAAACAAAAAAAACCCCCAAATGGAACAATATGTGCAAGTTCTTTGTAAGCCATCCAGTCCATAGCACTGTATAGTATTATTACTTATTATGAAAAGAGAACACAAAGAGTAACCCTAATCAAATTTGTATCCAGGAATCTAGTAAGAGCATTATTTCAAATTCTGCAGTATGGGGTATTTCGAATTCATGAATGCTTTTATATTCAAAAAATGCTTTTATATTGGAATTTCTATATCCTTTTCTCTGACAATTTCCTATAGTCTATCTATATGAGATACCAAACTCACTCCCATGCCTTGTATTCCTGTTTCTTTTGTGCTATACTTTTTTCCATAGCATTTATTATTATCTGACATACTAGAGATGTACTTATCTATGTGTTCATCTTTTGAACTATAAGCTTTTTTTTAAAATATTTTATTTATTTATTTGACAGAGATCACAAGTAGACAGAGAGGCAGGCAGGGGAGGGGAAGGAAGCAGGCTCGCTGCTGAGCAGAGAGCCCAATGTGGGGCTCGATCCCAGGACCCTGGGATCATGACCTGAGCCGAAGCCAGAGGGTTTTAACCCACTGAGCCATCCAGGTGCCCCTGGACTATAAGCTTTAATGGCAGGAATTTTGCCTGTTCTGTTTATTGTTGTATCCCCATCACCTACAGCACTACTTGGCATGTATTAGATGCTCGGTATTTGTTAAATGAAAGAAAAATTTAAAATGCAATTACATTATTCTGAAATCCATGCCTGAGTGGCTATTGGTACGGAAAATATGAAAAGAGAAGTTCTCGCTGTATCCTCTCTTCTCCCCTCATCTAGAACAGATCCTTGGTGACATTTGTCTTTGTTATTTTATTGTTGTTGTGGTTCATTTTTAAGTTATTTTAGCCTTGTTTTGCTCAGTCTTAATTCAGAGGGTAATGTCAGATAGGATAGAATTGCCCAATCCCTACAAAGCATGCCAATGCTGCAGAATTATTTACTTATAGACCATTAAGCCCAAACAAATACTTAACATTTCTGGAAGTCACAAAATTCCTTGTATATATTTCAGGAAAAAAAATTAATAATGATCAAACACTGAAGTTTTTGCATTCTTAAAAGAATACTTGTTAACTGGACTAAATAAGTAAGGCCAAAAATTGGCCAGTGTCAAAGAAGACAGTTTTGATAGGGCAACTTACCTTAGTTGGGCATTTGACTTTAAACTATGTCTTTTAACTCTTTCAGCCCCGGCATTGCCTTTTGTAATAAATACAGTGTTTCATGACATCCTCTGTACTCTTCCACATGAAATTTATAGTTAATAGAATCTACTTACATGTGTAATTTCAAAATAATCATTATAAATGAAACATAAAGGAGAAACAAAAAATAATTTATAAAAATAATAGATATTTCTATATTTCTCATTTTCAACATGAAAATGCTCTGACATGCTACATTAGAAAATATAATGAAGTAGTGTAGCATTAATAGGAATTCAGAGCTACAAATGCAGACTGATACAAATGTATCCTATTGGAAGTTTATATGTCCCAATGGCATTGCTAATGCCACTAACCAGTTCTCTTCATTGCTCTTTTTTTTTAAGCACTTATCACCAGCTAACATAATACAAAATATTTTTTTCTTTTTGTCTATATTTTGTTCCCTTTCTCTAATCCACCCAACCATCATAAATTAGACTATAATGCTTTTTCTCTGGTTTATTCATTGCTTCTACTTCTAGTACCTAGAGTAATATTTGGCAGATGGGTAGCACTATATAAACATATATTTGATAAGAGAAGTCATGTGGATTGAAGATTTGAAGGTGCTGTGATGCTAGAAGATTGCTGTTTTGGTTAAAAGTGGGTTGATCCTTTGTACATATACATTCTTTGTTAGAAGCTTACTTTGGTCATGATCATCTTTATTAGAATCTTAAAGACTTCTTCTTTGCCAATTTGAATACCTTTTATTTCTTTTTGTTGTCTGATTGCTGTTGCTAGGACTTCTAGTACTATGTTGAACAACAGTGGCAAGAGTAGACATCCTTGTCATGTTCCTGATCTCAAAGTGAAGGCTGTCACCTTTCCCCATTGAGAATGATATTCGCAGTGGGTTTTTCATAGATTTTATGAAGTTGAGGAATGTTCCCTCTATCCCTATACTTTGAAGATTTTTGATCAGGAAGGGATGCCGTGTTTTGTCAAATGCTTTTTCTGCATCTGTTGAGAGGACCATGTAGTTCTTCTCTCTTCTCTAACTGATTTATTCTGTCACATCGATTGATTTGCGAATGTTGAACCATCCTTTCATCCCATGGATAAATCCCACCTGGTCATGGTGGATAATCTTTTTAATGTACTGTTGGATCCTATTAGCTAGGATCTTGTTGAAAATCTTGGCACCCATATTCATCAGGGATATTGGTCTGAAATTCTCCTTTTTGGTGGGGTCTTTGCCTAGGTTGGGGATCAGGGTAATGCTGGCTTCATAGAAAGAGTCTGGAAGTTTTCCTTTTGTTTCTGTTTTTTGAAACAGCTTCAGGAGAATAGGGATTATTTCTTCTTTGAATGTTTAGTAGAATTCTCCAAGGAATCCGTCAGGTCCTGGGCTCTTGTTTTTTGGGGAGGTTTTTGATCACTGCTTCAATCTTGTTACTGGGTATTGGTCTATTCAGGTTGTCAATTTCTTCCTGATTCAGTTTTGGAAGTTTATAGGTTTCCAGGAATGCATCCATTTCATCTAGTTTGCTTAACTTATTGGCATATAACTGTTGATAATAATTTCTGGTGATTGTTTCTATTTCCTTTGTGTTAGTCACGATCTCTCCCTTTTCATTCATAATTTTATTAATTTGGGTCCTCTCTATTTTCTTTTGGATTAGTTTGGCCAATGGTTTAATCAATCTTATTGATTCTTTCAAAGAACCAGCTTCTAGTTTCGTTGATGTGTTCTACTGTATCTCTAGTTTCTATTTCATTGATCTCTGTTCTAATCTTGATTATTTCCCTTCTTGTGTTTGTGGGGTTGGCTTAATTTGTTGTTGATTCTCCAGTTCTTTAAGGTGTAAAGAGAGATGGTGTGTTCTGGATTTTTTTATTTTTTTAAGGGAGGCTTGGATGGCTATGTATTTCCCCCTTAGGACTGCCTTTACCGTATCCCATAGGTTTTGGACTGAAGTGTCTTCATTCTCATTGGTTTCCATGAATTATTTAAGTTCTTCTTTGATTTCCTAGTTAGTCCAATCATTCTTAAGCAGGCCATCCTGATCAAAATTTCACCAGCATTTTTCAGAGAGCTGGAACAAACAATCCTAAAATTTGTATGGAACCAGAAGAGACCCTGAATTGCTAAGGAAATGTTGAAAAAGAAAAACACAACTGGGGGCGTCACATGTCCTGATTTCAAGCTTTACTACAAAGCTGTGATCACCAAGACAGCATGGTACTGGCACAAAAACAGACACATAGACCAGTGGAACAGAGTAGAGAGTCCAGATATGGACCCTCAACTCTGTGGTCAAATAATAAACTTCGACAAAGCAGGAAAAAATATCCAGTGAAAAAAAAGACAGTCTCTTCAATAAATGGTGCTGGAAAAATTGGACAGCTATGTGTAGAAGAATGAAACTCAACCATTCTCTTACACCATATACAAAGATAAACTCGAAATGGATAAAAGACCTCAACGTGAGGCAGGAATCTGTTAAAATCCTAGAGGAAAACATAGGCAGTAACCTCTTTGACATTGGCCACAGCAACTTCTTTCAAGACATGTGCCTCCAAAGGCAAAGGAAACAAAAGCAAAAATGAACTTTTGGGAGTTTGTCAAGATCAAAAGTTTCTGCACAGCAAATGAAACAGTCAACAAAACAAAGAGGCAACCCATGCCTCACAGAATGGGAGAAGATATTCGCAAATGACATTACAGACAAAGGGCTGATATCCAAGGTCTGTCACGAACTCCTCAAACTCAACACTCAAAAAACAGATAATCACATCAAAAAATGGGTGGAAGGCATGAATAGACACTTCTCTAAAGAAGACATACAAATGGCTAACAGACACATGAAAAAATATTCATCTTCATTAGCCACCAGGGAGATTCAAATCAAAACCAACTGAGATACCACCTTCCACCAGTTAGAATGGCCAAAATTAACAGGACAGTTAACAACAAGTGTTGGAGAGGATGTGGATAAAGGGGGACCCTCTTACACTGTTGGTGGGAATGCACGTTGGTGCAGCCACTTTGGAAAACTGTGTGGAGATTCCTTAAGAAATTAAAAATAGAGCTACCCTATGTCCCTGTAATTGTACTACTGAGTATTTATTCCAAAGATACAGATGTATTGAAAAGAAGGGGCATCTATACCCTAATGTTCATAGCAGCAATGGCCATAGTCACCAAACTGTGGAAAGAACCAAGATGCCCTTCAACAGTCAAATGGATAAAGAAGATATGGTCCATATATACAATGGAGTATTATGCCTCCATCAGAAAAGATGAATACCCAACTTTTGTATCAACATGGACGGGACTGAAAGAGATTATGCTGAGGAAATAAGTCAAGCAGAGAGAGTCAATTATCATATGGTTTCACTTACCTGTGGGGCATAAGTAATAACACAGAGGATTTGGGAGAAAGAGAGGAGAAGTGAGTTGGGGGAAATTGGAGGGGGAGACAAACCATGAGAGACTGTGGACTCTGAGGGCTTTGGAGGGGAGTAGGGTTGGGGGTCGGGTGAACCTGGCGGTGGGTATTATGGAGGGCACATATTGCATGGAGCACTGGGTATGGTGCATAAACAATGAATTTTGGAACACTGAAAAATAAAATAAATAAGTAAATAAATAAATAATCTTAAAGACACCTAAGTCTGTTGGCCTTAGTCCAGACTTCCCTAGAATATCATCTGTCAAGTAATAGAATACAGAACCCTTATACTGAAAGGGATTTTTGTTAATAGCTCGGCATGTCTAAAGAGTCTAGAAGTTACATAGCAAAATGAATGTATTTACACAATCTCTAAGAAATATTGGTTTACCATTGTTCTAGTAAATTTTAATTGATACATCTTGAAATTAAAAACAATATTGGTAATTTTCTCCATTGTTATTCACAGAGTGCTAAAGAAGAATTAATTAGGTGGGAAGAAGGTAAAAAATGGCAAACCAAAATAGAGGGAATTAGAAACAAGTTGAAGGAAAAAGAGGGAGAAGTCTATATTCTAACAAAGCAGTTGACTACTTTGAAAGATCTTTTTGCCAAGTGAGTTTAAAGTTAAGCCTAATTATGTGCAAAATCTCGATTTGGAAGTTATATTGTTTTATCATATTTGGTAGTACATATTTGATATCATACTTGAAAATTTTCCTACTTTTATCATTTATTGTTTATGGTTCACTTTTTATTTTCTTTAAAATGTGTTTATAAGTATTTTAACAACTTGGGTGACCGAGGTGGCTCACTTTGTTAAGCATCTGCTTTCAGCTCAGGTCATGATCCCAGGGTTCTGAGATCGAGTGCCGCGTCCAGCTCCTTGCTTGGCTTGAAGTCTGCCTCTCTCTCCCTCTACATCTCCCTCATGCTTGTACGCACTCTCTCTCTCTCTCTTTAATAAATAAAATCTTTTAAAAAAGTATTTTAAAAATTTATAAATGGGCTTACTATAATTTTGAAATAAGTTAGCTCATAGCAAATACAGAAAGATCTAATTTTTTTATGTTGGTCTTGTAATTGAGTAAGCTGTGGTTTAATAAATTGAATGCAAAACAGTGAAATATTTTCATGATGCTACATTAAATCCCACAGAGTTGACAAAGAGAAACTTACCTTGCAGAGGAAACTAAAAACAACTGGCATTACTGTTGATCAAGTTATGGGAGTGCGAGCTTTGGAGTCAGAAAAGGAGTTGGAAGAATTGAAAAAAAGAAATCTTGAGTTAGAAAATGACATTTCATATATGAGGTAGGCTGTTTCATGAAAATGTGGTACCCATTATAAGGACGAAAACTGACCCACAGTAACTGATGTAATGAATGTGTATTACTTTAGGCTTGGGTTCTGTTGTCTTTTCCCATGTGAGTTAAGATATTTCTGGTTCTTGGTATGCCGCCTCATTTTGGATTGTATTCTTGAATCTTCTGAATATTATGGTGAAACTTTGGATCTTGGTTAAATTCTATGGAAAATGTGGATATTTTTGTTTTAGCAGGCAGGCAGTCTGGATAAGTTCAGGCCCCACGTTCCAAACTGCTTTCTGTGGGGTGAGTCTTTGCTACCCTAAGATCAGATCCATGCACACACCGCTCTGTGGTGAGCCCAGAAGTTCATAAATGACTTTATAAGATCCCTTTTTTTTAGTTCCTCCCTTTCTTTGATCTCCCTGATACTTTCCATTTCCCTAGGGCTCCTCTTTTCCGTACTTTGAGGGAAATCTGGGTTTTTCTCCCTCAGTACTAACACTCATCTTCAGGTTTCAAACAGTGTTGTATTCAGGCCAAGAAACACCAGAGGAAAAGGAAAGGTAAATCACTGCCTGTTTGCTGATACTTCAAATTCTGGTATGCTGTCCCAATCTGTAAAACATTAACTTTTCAGAGTTCTCAAATAGCTGTTCCATGCATCTGAGAGAGGCAAGATTGGATATGTTTACTCCCCTGTACCTAGAACCAACTCTCCCCTCCCCGCCATGTCATTTCTTTAGCAGAGTCTTTGAAATTTTTTTGTTTTGTCCTCTCTTTCCATGCTGATATCATCATAGTTATGCAAAACCAAATAAAATCATTTTCTAACAACAACTGAAACTGTAATAATCTGTTTCATTCATTCTTAGATGAACTTCAATTAGTTTTACATAATCTGTCACTTCCTCTACTAAGTACTTAAAAGATGTCCAGAATCATCTTAATGATCATTTTTAAGGTCTGATACCTACTTGTCATATTTGTATATGAGGATACTTGCTGTTTCTAAATTTATCATACTTTTTTTTCTTTCTGTTAATCTTCAAAAATTACCATTAGTGCTTCTTTATTAATGCCTGTGATTGTGTCAGTGTTAATGTAATGTGAACTCCTTTAAGGGAACGAACACTCCTGAGCATCTACATTTCCTTTCTTTTTTTCCTAAGTCATTGTTTCTTAAATCCCTCAGAATTTTTCATGATGGAAAAGAAAAAGGCGATTGAAGAATTCTTACTTTTGACACCTCTTGTACGGATACTGTTTGATCTCAGCCTTCCCTTCTTTGTCTTGATCTAAGCATATATTCAAAACAACATTAAACCCTTTTTTCTCCTTGGCAGTTTTCACAACGATCAAAATATTTTAGTTTTGAAACCTAATACTTTTAGAGGTTTTGTTTTTTGGTTTTCCTAATAATGTGAATCTGTGTGACTGAAGTAATTGGAGAAGATCTGATAGAAGAGATGGAACTTACTTTCTCAGCTCAATTTGAATTTCTAAGTTGATTGAATCAGATCTAGATATTAAAGGGAGGAGGGACATTCCAAGAGAGCAGAACTGTAGCAGAGACATAGTGGCAGGAGTAAAGCTTTCATGTGTGTGGGCAAGGGTAGACTTTTTTGCCTTAGTAAAGGTAGACTCCTGGACAATTAGGTTGAATAGGTGTAGTGGGGCCAGATTATGGAGGGCCTTGGAGGCCATGCTCATGAGACCTGGAGTAACAGATTATCTGGCACCACTAAGAGCCTTTTGTGAATCCTTGAACTTTTCAAGAAGCACACAGATGTTATGAAATTGTTATTTAATGTTTAAAAAATAGTGGCTATTTTGATTTGGCTTACACAGTTCCATATAAGTAGATGCATGGTCTTTAAAGTATTTCCATAAGTCAAAATACACTTGTTAACTCATAATTCAAAAGAGCCCTGCAGCGAATCCTCTGTAGAGGATCACTTTATACTGTAGTCATGTCCTGATTTTTGCAAAGCTTACAAGTTTTGTGGAATTTCAAGTAAGTACTGTATTAATAAATATATATTTTCTTTCTTTTCTGTATGTTGGTAGAGTAAAGCTGTGGAGAGTTGAAGTTTGAATAGTAAAGAGTCTGTTGTTGTTTCTCATAGGACACGCCAAGCTCTCTCTAGAGATTCTGTCATTGAAGATTTACATTTACAAAATAGATACCTCCAAGAAAAACTTCATGTTTTAGAAAAACAGTTTTCAAAGGAGGCATATTCTAGAACTTCAGTAAGTATATATCTTTTTGTTTTTCTGTTTTTAAAGTTTAAAAGTGATAGCAAATTCTACCTTTATCTGAGCCAGAATATTAGATTCCTCTTATAACATTAATGCAATAAATCCAACTTTTATTTTTAGCAGGTAGTGATGTATGTGAACTTCTTTAATCCTTCTTTAAACTTAAGATTCTTAGGCTTTATATGAAACTTTTTATTACAAATGTGGTTTTAAATAAAGTTATCATTTTGAGTTTTGCTGCGGCAAGAACTACTATTGGGTAAATTAGAAAAATATGTATATTTAGCATTGTTTCCATGCAGACATGTTATATATTTCTAGTTTTCTTTATAGAAAGTCACTAATACAGAATTGTTTGTTGTGTGTTACTTTAAAACAATTGGTGTGTATGTTTTGTTATTTCTTTCCTCTTCTTTTCATGTTTCTTCTCTTTCTTCTGCTTCAAGCAGAATCTGTTATGTGACACAACTACGCTTTCTACCCTTGCTACCAGTGTTAATAAATACAGGCACAATACTTTTTACAAAAAGAACACTTTACACGGGAACAAGAAAAAACCTGTAACAGTTTTCAGAATTAAAAATGGGAAGGGAATAGATGCCAGTGACGACTTACATGATCAGGTACCTAAAGATATTCTACGGGATCACAGTAATGAAGAAAAACACACAGCAGATGATATTGTAGAGCCTACGGAGTTAAATAAATCTGAGACAAGATCAAAAAATAAGTCAAGTCCATTTAAGTCAACGAATGGTACTTTGGCAGATGTTAAGTCCAATTTTGAAAATGAACCAGATCCCGAAATGGAGAAAATTAATCAAGACAGTTGTGAAAATAATAAACAGGAACATGAAAACGAGGAAGAGAATGAGCTAGGCAAGAATGACGAAGGAGAGGGACAAGTAGCTGAAGCTGGGGGTCACAACAACCACTGGGATCCAGAGGAATCCGTCAGAGAGGACCCTGATTATGCCACAGTTGCGGCCGCACTGAATCAGTGTGCTGAGGAGGTTGCACAGGCAAACTCTGACTCCGACGGCCCAGTCTGGCCACGAAACGAAGTGTCCCAGGTTTGAGTCCATGGCGGTCCTGTGTGTGTGTGTTAGCGGAAGCTTCCTGTAGCAAGTGGTATACACACGTGGGACAAATGGAAATACATCGTATAGGATTCGTAAAGAATATTGACTATATTGTTAATGATATATCATATGTAATATATATATTAAGAAATGTGTCTTAAGCTCTAATATTTGACTGGTTCCTTCAAAAATTAATGGTTATGCATTTCCTAATTCATTTTAGTACTCCCTGTTTTACCACTAGTACTTACTTAAAAAGAATTAGATTACATTATGGGGTGACAAAAATCTGGCCCTATAGAGATGTTCATGTTGCCTTAGAAATTTCTAATTCAGGTTGCTCTGAAGTCTCATCACAAACTTTTACTACAGTGAATACTATCAGTAAAAGTATGTTACAATACTGTATGACATCCTTTGGTCTTCTCTTTGCCACATAGTTTATGACATATACTTTTTTATAATGAAAGAAGGGAGTTTGCCTGTGTTGCAATGTGGTGCCTAGGTTTAATTTTCGTAGAGCTTTGCAGAGTATTATTTCTGTTTTACATGGGAAGCTTGGAGCATGAGTAACATCTCTAGTGATCTAGAACCAGAATCTAAACACAGGTCTGACTCTGTAGTTTATGATCTCTCTTACGACACACTACTTTTTGGTCGGTTCACAGTGCAGTACAGGCTAAGACATGTTTGCCCCCGGTTGAAATCAAATAGCATTTACCTTTTTTTTTTCCTTTATCCTTTCCGCCTATATATTTCAGTCACCCAAGTCCTAAAATCATCAATAAAAACAGACATTTAAATATGAGGAGAAAATGGATGAAAGTGACTTAATTCTTGTTTCATTTCTTTATCCAGGTTCATAAAACTTTTTCTTTTACTTGATAATAAATAATTAAATGTTTGAGACATCCACTGTGTGTTTCTTTAACTCCCACCCACTAAGAATTTGGTTTCTAGCACTGTATCCCCCATCTGTTTTTGTTTTTATTCTTGTTTTAAGACTTATTTATTTTAGAGAGAGAGAGCATGCGGTGGGGAGGGGCAGGGGCAGAGGGAAAGTGAATCTTAGACTCCGCGCGGAGCACAGAGCAAAGCGGGTCTCAGTCTCAACGACCGTGAGATCATGAGCTGAGCTGAAACCAAGAGTCTGACACTTTTTGACAGTGCCACCCACGTGCCCCGAGCAGTGTACCCCTTTTAGCAGGATTCCTCTTCTGTACAAGAACTGGAAATCTCATAAAACTCAATATGTAAGAGTTTTATTTATATTACTTTTACAGAATAGAGTTTCATTAGAATTTATTTTCCAGACATTTGGACAGTTTCAATAAATACTTTTTATTTTTTGAGAAAAGGGAAGAATGATCCATATGTACTTAAATAATTGCCACCATGTTTCAGTGAGGAGAGAACCATGTTAAAAACAAAACAAAACAAACAAAGAACCAAAAACCCTGATGTGAGATGATAAGGTAGACGTACTCTCTTCTGTGAGTGATGCTTAGTAGGTTTATGTCTGTCTGTCAGCGGTGCCGAGAGGTGTTGCTCAGTTGTTAAACAACTACCACAGACAGAAGAGACGGAGTGAGGGGGACAGAGGAGCTCAGGGACAGGGCATTACAGATTTCTGTGTCTGAAGAGGCCTTAACAATGACCCCATCTTATGCCTTCATTTGTAAGATGGAAGAACCGAGGACCTTGCAGGTGGCATGATTTGCCTGGTGTTAACCTAACAGCAGCAGAATCAGAATGTATACTGGGGAGATTTGACAGAGAATAAGCGCAGACATGTTCCTATGGTACAGGCACCCACGAACACATCTGTCTTCTTTTTCTTGCCGCTGTATATGTGCACATACACGCATGTTGCTTTGAACAAATAGACACAGGTGGACGCGTGCGGTGTTGTGCCCTCAGGTCAGAACCCAATAGCCTAGAATTTCTTTACTCTTCTGTATCCTGTTTTTTAGTGTCTTTAATTTCTTTTACTTTTGTTTTTATTGCTTTAAGGGTAAGTATCAGAATGTGAAGTATTCAACCTACTGCTAATTAAAAAAGATGGTATAGAGCCATGTATAATGGATGTATTTTTATAATACTGTATTTTGTAAACTATAATGTCTGTGGAGTTACTGACTTGATAGTCCATCAAACCAGTAGAGAGAGAGAGGGATGAGGGGAGGACACACTAAAGCTGAATGCTCGCACAAAATTATTTCATATGATGCTCATAATAATCACATGAGGTGGGTGGTATTCTACCCACTGTATAGAAAAAAGTAATCAAGCACTTATTTCCCTTTCGAATGAATTGTTGCTTAGAACGAGAAGTAAAAATGAACATAAATAATAACCCAAGGTGAATTTGTGCCAAGAGAAATGCAAAAATAGTGTAATTGGGTTTCAGAGGAGGGAGTAAATTGCTTTTTCTCAAGGAATGAAAAGGAGCTTTCCTAAGAAGGAGGGAGAAATTATGGCATTTCTTTTTATAGGTTTGTGTATTAGTTTGCTAGGGCTATTTTAACAAAGCACCACAAATAAAGTGGACTGACAGAAATTTTATTCTCACAGTTCTGGAAGCCAGAAGTTCAAAAAGCAAGGTTTGGGCAGGGTTGATGACTTCTTTAACCTGTGAAAGAAGAATCTATGCCAGGCCCTTCTCCTTGGCTTGTAAATGGCCATTTTCTCCCTCTCTATGCATACCTATGTATCCACATTGCCCTTCTTTATAAGGATACCACTCCTACTGGGTCAGGGCCCACCCTAATGACTGTAACTTGAGTACCTCTGAAAAGGTCCTGAATCCAAATAAGGTCACATTCTGAGGTACTGGGGTTAGGACTTCAACATATGAATTTGAGGGCGGGGTAGGGCTTAGGACATAATATAATCCATAACAAATAATAACCATACTTTTGGACAGGGAAAGCTAGCACAAATTAGTTTAGTCATTATGAGAGTATACATGGAGCCATTATGTGTGTGGATGTTATTAAGATGTACTTGACTTTGCTTTCTATATTAATTAAAATGCATTACCTTTTCTCCTGCCATTTTATATTCTAATTTATTAATTTGGGGCAGTTTTTTTCTAGAGCTCTCCAACTTTTCATATTTTTCCTCAAGAAAATGTTCCCTTTTAGCTAGTATTTTCTTATCCTGTTATGTCTCATGCCACTTTAGTATTAAAACTTAAAAATATTTCTAACTTTACTTTCCTGAAGACTTCCGAGATAGAGTCAGATGATCATTGTCAAAGAGAACAAGAGCTTCAGAAGGAAAACTTGAAGTTGTCATCTGAAAATATTGAACTAAAATTTCAGCTTGAACAAGCAAATAAAGATTTGCCAAGATTAAAGGTAAATTTAATGTTCTTTACTCTAGTTAGGAGACCTAATGCCTGAAAGCCTTTTGTCCCTCTTCATATTAGTTTATGAAGATCTCAGAAACTCACATTCATAAAATATTCTGGTAGTGTTACACTTTCTACGTTTGTTCACGCAACAATTATTTGTTGAAAGCCTACTTCGTTTTGAGGCACTTTTCTAAGTACTAGGAAACAGCAATCAAAAAATTTCTTATGCTCGTAGAACTTATATTCTATTGGGGAAGTAGATAATAAGTAAAAAGTCAATATATAGAGTGTCAGCTAATGTTAAATGGTCAGGAGAAAAAGCACAGTTGGTATGAAAGGTGTGTGTCTGTGTGTCTGTGTGTCTGTGTGTGTGGATGTGGGAGTGTATGGAATTGCTATTTAAACTAGGGTAATAGGGGAAGACTTTCTTAATAAAATGATATTTTAGCAGAGAGCTAGGGGACACATGAGGAAGTGGGTCATACAGGTACTGGAAAAAGAGTTCTAGACAACAGAAATAGCAAGTTCAAAGCCCTGAGGCAAGAGGATGGATGTTGTATTTCAATAACAATCATCAATCTTTAAAATATTAGGATATTTTGAGGGGCACCTGGGTGGCTCAGTGGGTTAAAGCCTCTGCCTTTGGCTCAGGTCATGATCCCAGGGTCCAGGGATTGAGCTCTGTGTTGGGCTCTCTGCTCAGCAGGGAGCCTGCTTCCCTTCCGCTCTTTCTGCCTGCTTCTCTGCCTACTTGTGATCTGTCAAATAAATAAAATCTTTAAAAAAAAATAAAATATTAGGATATTTTGAAAAAAATAAGTCTTTACATTTAAAAAATTAGGATAATTATCTCTTTTAGGAATTTTATTTTGGTGTTTATAATAAGTTTATCTTTGGTTTTCCAATAAGTTATCTTTGGTTTTCCAAGTCTCATCCTCTTGATAGGAATCTTTTTTCTTCTGACTTGCTAATTCTTTCAGTTCTATTTTCTAACCTAGAATATTAACAATCTGTTAATTTCACTGGCAATGATATAATTATGTCCTGCTTCTAGAACATTGAGTTTTACATTGTTAGAATCAATACTGTTTCTTTTTTTTTTTTTTAAGATTTTATTTATTTGACAGAGAGAGATCACAAGTAGGCAGAGAGGCAGGCAGAGAGAGAGAGAGGGAAGCAGGCTCCCCGCTGAGCAGAGAGCCCGATGTGGGACTCAATCCCAGGACCCTGAGATCATGACCTGAGCCGAAGGCAGCGGCTTAACCCACTGAGCCACCCAGGCACCCTAGAATCAATACTGTTTCTATCATCTGTCTAAGGATCTACAAATGTAATTTATGGGATGGTTAAAATCAGAATTCTAAACTCCATATTAAGGCAGTAATGTGGAAAATATTTCTTGAAATTCATATATAAAATATCCTTGTATTAAACTTTAATTCAACATATGTCTTAATTCAAAATCCTTATTGCTGTGGAGACCATTTTGTTCAGTTTGGCTCTATAGTTGAAGAGATTGATAGTTCACGTGAAATATTTGCCTTTCCTTTTTAGAGGCTATACCTGTGTTAAACTGTTACACATTTGCTTTAATTTTTCAGAGTCAAGTAAGGGATTTGAAGGAAATGTGTGAATTTCTTAAGAAGGAAAAAGCAGAAGTTGAGCGGAAACTTGGTCGTGTTAGAGGGGTGAGTGTGTGAGAACATACCATATATTTGTTTGGATTTCAGAAGTGCAAAGTTGGTAATAAAAAAAACAAGTTTGTATATGTCCTAAGAGTAGTGATATGCTTTTACTACTAGGCCCTGTAGTCTTGGTATTTATTCTGCTCTATCTACAATGTAAAACATCATAAAGCTTTTCTTTGTGTTTCAAGTCAGTGTATTTTATCATCTGTTACACCTTACATGCGTTTTATTTCAATTGGGATACCACACCATCTTTCTTCATTGTATATCCCTTCATCCCTTGAAAACATTTAAGTTCTAGGAATCCTTCTGTTCATGAAGGTAACTACTAGCTGCTCTTAGTCCAATTCTAACATTTTGTAACTGTTTTTTATTATTTTCCTTGGAGCTTCTTAGTATAACACTCTGTACATATGTTTTCCAAGGTTTTTTTATCCTTGTATTTTTCTTTCTATGTTATTTTGTACTCACTTTTTACAGTGAATAAATGCTGCTTATGAGGACCCGACCAAGGATTTAAGCCCCTAATGATTTCGTTAGCAAGTGGCACAATGGAAGCCATCAATAATAAAAACTTACTCAAGTAATAATATGAAATATATGACAGATTTGGTGAAAACACTGAGTTATTATTAGAAAAATATTCAGAACAAATCTCTCACTGACAGCAACATTAATTACTAATTAAAAATGTTAATTTGACCTTTTCCAAGTTAATTATGAAAGTACATATTATGCCCTGTAGGGTTATTCATTGCATAGTGTGAATACTGACTAAAATGCAAAAAAAAAAAAAAAAAAAAAAAAGCAAGCAGATTCTTTTGCCCAACTGTTGAAAACCTTATTATTTTTTTTTTTAAGATTTTATTTGTTTATTTGAGAGAGAGGCAGTGAGAGAGCATGAGCGAGGAGAAGGTCAGAGGGAGAAGCAGACTCCCCGTGGAGCTGGGAGCCTGATGCGGGACTCGATCCCGGGTCTCCGGGATCATGACCTGAGCCGAAGGCAGTCGTCCAACCACCTGAGCCACCCAGGCGTCCCTGTTAAAACCTTATTTTAAAGCATTAGGCAGTTAAAGTTATTAATTGGTGACCCATCTCTATTGATAACTACACTAGGTTTTTTCATTTCAGATGTCTCTTGTATTTATATTGGACAGAAACTGAATTTCTAATCAATGGCTATAAGAGAAAATCACTTCTATTATGCTGCAATTCAAATTTGGTAACTCATGAACTCTTCAATGACACAACTTTTGTGGGTTTTTTTCATATAAAGAAAATTCTGCTATATAGGAAAGAACGTTAGCTAAATAGAATATTTGGGTTCTTAGATTTATTCATTTGGAACAGACATCAAGGCTGGAGTATTTGAGCTGTTACTTATTAGCTGCATGAGTAGGAGTATCAAATTCTCTGTGTCTTGATTTGCTTGTATTTAAAGTAAGAATTATAATTCCTATTGCACAGGGTTACTGTAGTGATGAATTGAATACAGGTTTTGGCTTCAAATGTTAGGAATCAACACTGAGTGTAATACTGTGCCTGTTATGTTGTTGGTGTTTTATATTATATACTCTAAGATATTTGATTAGATAAAAAGTTAATATATTCTTTTGTAGTCTGGTAGAAGTGGAAAGACAATCCCAGAACTAGAAAAAACCATTGGTTTAATGAAAAAAGTAGTTGAAAAAGTCCAAAGGGAAAATGAACAGTTGAAGAAAGCATCAGGAATACTGACCAGTGAAAAAATGGCTAATATTGAGCTGGAAAATGAAAAATTGAAGGTAATTTTTAAATGTGATCATTTGCATGGAATGTTTTTACTGTTTTTATTTTTTAAGGAAGATTTTAAATATACTCCTACTATAAAATGGCTTTAATGGATGTAGTGACTGTTTTAAACATGTGGAAGAACTTGTTGGAGACAAGGCTGAGAATAAGTAGAGTAGCTCCACTGGTCTTTTTATTATTTCAAGACCAACAGTTCTCACTCTGGCAGCATAAATTATACTTACCTGTGTCTGTTTTCAAATATACAGACATAAGCCTCCAGTCCTGACATTGATCTTTTGGGGTGGGTATTGTGGATATTGTGATTTTTTAAAAAGATTTATTTATTTATTTATTTGACAGAGAGAGAGAGAGAGAGAGAGGGAGAGATCACAAGTAGGCAGAGAGGCAGGCAGAGAGAGAGGGGGGAAGCAGGCTCCCTGCCGAGCAGAAAGCCCAATGCAGGGCTTGATCCCAGGACCCTGAGATCATGACCTGAGCTGAAGGCAGAGGCTTAACCCACTGAGCCACCCAGGCACCCCAGATACTGTGATTTTTTTTTTAAGTTGTTTTTTTTTTTTCAAAGATTTTATTCATTTGACAGACGGAGATCACAAGTAGGCAGAGAGGCAGACAGAGAGAGAGGGGGAAGCAGGCTCCCTGCAGGGAGCCCGATGCGGGGCCCGACCCCAGGACCCTGGGATCATGACCTGAGCCGAAGGCAGAGGCTTTAACCCACCGAACCACCCAGGTGCCCCCCCAGATACTGTGATTTTTAAGTCATCAGCTCATTCTACTGTGTAGGCAAGGTTGGGAACCTCTGCTCTAGATGACCAGTATGAAAGGGAAGGCTTTCATTCTATGAAAAATGGCCTCTAAAACTGCTTTGAATTAAGTTTTATGAGTTTATAGGGTCATCTTTTATTTCCTGGTTTTGATAAAGGCTTTTTTTTTTTTTACTAGGCTGAATTAGAAAAACTTAAAGTTCATCTTGGACGTCAGTTAAGCATGCACTATGAATCCAAGACCAAAGGCACAGAGAAGATTGTTGCTGAAAATGAAAGGCTCCGTAAAGAACTTAAGAAAGTATGACTTTCATTACTGATTAATAATTACTTTTTATGTTAATTAACTAATATATCTTCAAAAAACTGAATGAAAAAGTTGAAGGAGAGTATCTATTTAGAGTAGATGTTAAGAGATGTAGGAATTCTATTTTTATGGCTGCCATCCTTTTGCCATGATGTACATTGAAAATAAAAAATAAGAGGCAGTATAGTATAGAAGTTACACATCTGGAATTCAGATCCTAGCTCTGTTACTTAATGGCTGTGGAAATAAGAGCAAGCTACTGACCCCTCTCTATCCTTCAATTTCTTCAATTTGGGAGTAATAAATATATCTGTTTCATAGAACTGCTGCAGGAGTTAAGTGAGTTAGTATTTGTGCACATGGCTCAGAACAATGATTAATATAAAGTAAGGAATGTGTGAAATTATTTTGTTAAACAGTAAAATTCCTCTCTATTTAAGTTGCAAAATATATTCCTTGCCCCACAAATAGGTGTTTTTACTTATATGGATGATCCAGTGAATAAACTGAAATTGAGATTTTTAAACTAGTTACAATAGTATCAGAATATACTGTGAGTCCAGAGTATAGTATGTATAGTGTGCTTTGAATGGATGTTTAATAGTGGAAATAGTTCATGGTACTTACACATAGTTGATGCTCATAGCTAGATCTCTCAAGTATTGGTTAAAGCAAAACATCTTCAAAGTGTATTAAGACATAAACTATCCCATTATTTGTAAATACTACAAAGATGACAAATGTAACCACTAGAGTCAAATACTTGCAATGTATTCTTCTAACCTTGCTTACATGATCTGTTGTTCTAATTATTATGATCATATTGCTATTTTAAAGAAAACATTAGATTTTTATTGGAATTTTAATCAGCCTTTACAGTGCCAGATTACTTTTGTTTCTAATTTGTAGGGGTAATTTTGAATATATTGCATCTATGAAAACAGTATTGTTATCCTGTACTAATTAGTCTTTAATGGTAGGAGACAGAAGCTGCAGAAAAATTGCGGATAGCTAAGAATAATTTAGAGATATTAAATGAGAAGATGACAGTTCAATTAGAAGAGACTGGTAAGAGATTACAGTTGGCAGAGAGTAGAGGTCCACAGCTTGAAGGTGCTGACAGCAAGAGCTGGAAATCAATTGTTGTCACAAGGTAAGAACAAATAGTTTAAAACTTGCACAAAGTTTAATCGGTTCTAATGTTGTCATTGTTTTAAAGAATATGACACTACTCTGATTAACTTAGTTCTTTCCTTGATGAACTGTTTGGTTGTTTGCTTTAATATGATACTTTTTGCTGATGCTAGGACAGGAAAAGTGTTTTTTTTTCCTTCATGTATTTAGTTTGGGCGGCAGTGCATAGGACAAAGCAGAGCTGGGGCTGGGCTCAGGGTGTCGCAGCTGGGTGGGCATCAGGAAGCAGCTGGCATCGACGAGCTGGCGCGATGGGGCCCAGCTTCTCCTGGGTGCTGCTTTTCTCCAGCTGTGATTCAGCTTCTGTATTACATTCATTTTCTACCTCAAGTATAAGCCAGGAACAGTTTACCTGTCTTGTCACAACCTGTGGCGTACTAGATCTGGGCTCTATAGCAATTTCAGAGGTTTATATATTTTTTTAAGATTATTTGGTTTAGAGAGAGCGAGCACACATGAGCAGGAAGAGGGGCAGAGGAAGAGAGAATGCCAAGCAGACTCCATGCTGAGCAGAGTCAGCCTTGCCTTGATGCTGGCCTTGATCTCGACCCGAGATCATGACCCAACCCAAAAATCAAGAGTCAGTTGTCCAACTGACTGAGCCACCCAGGCACGGATTTGGGAGTTCTCTTGTACGTAGCTTGTTCTTCAGACAACCCTGACGGATTAATTTAGTGGTAGCTTCAGTGTGTCACTGGCCTCTGCTTTCTGGCACTAGACTTTCTCCTGTCCTGTGAACCTTTCCTACAGGTGCAATTCCTACCTGTCACGTAAACTTTGTAGCTGTCAAAATGGTGTTAGAAACTCACTAGTAAACATTCCTCTGTTTATCGCCACTATCATCATGGGTGGCTCATAATGACTCCAGTGAGCATTTAAAGGCTTCGTGCCATTCTCATTTCCAGTCTTTTTTTTTTTTTAAGATTTTATTTATTTATTTGTCAGAGAGAGTGAGCACAGGCAGACAGGGTGGCAGGCAGAGGGAGAAGCAGGCCCCCTGCCAAGCAAGAAGCCCGATGTGGGACTCAATCCCAGGACGCTGGGATCATGACCTGAGCCAAAGGCAGCCGCTTAACCAACTGAGCCACCCAGGCGTCCCCTCATTTCAGTCTTAAGCAGCTGCTTCAAGGAGTGTAGAAGCCAGAAACTAATAAGATCCTATCCATGTCTTCCCATTAAAGTCATCCTGTATGAAGCTGGGTTCTTTACATCTGCTGGCCCCATTTCTAAAGGCAAACTCCTCTTCTTATCTTAGCATATTCACAGAGTTCTTTATGTCTGTGCATGTCCAGTGTCCCCTTCGATAGCTACCTGTTTTTTAGAATGGGCTCATTGAGGGGTAAATCAGTAGTCACCATCACTACCACCCCTAGGATGCAAGCCTTAGCACCATCAGGCTGTAGCAAGTCCCACGTGGGTCTCCTGCCCTGTACCTATTCAAGGAGGAAGGCTATGCAGGCAGATTAGAAGGTGGCCTAGGTGGCCAGGCTGTCCTAGAGAAGGGTCCTTGGTCCCTTTCCTAACACCATCCTTAAAGTACTCAGAGTCCACTGCTCCCCTCTAGCTCTCTCTTAACTCTGCAGGACAGCTAGTGTGAGGCTTAAATGAAATGTTATGTGATTAATACCAGGGAAAAGGGGTCTCTCTGGTCTGCTTGGACCCCAGCAGAGGCTCTCAACCAGCAACTCTCAGTGGACTGCTTGATTGGTCTTTTATTTCCTTCTACAATCACATGTAGGTTCAGAAAGGATTTTGAGTTACTTCAGATTTACTCTGCCGATAATTTACTCAGTTCATGCTACATGCCAGATTCTCTGCTTCATGTTAGGTATACCTCTAAATGGCCTACTTAGCCTTATTCCCATGGAGCCAGCTGGTTTCCATGGCTTTAGAAATACTTAAGTCTCACTGTGACCTTAAGTAAGTTACATCTCTTCTGTGAGCTCAAGTGTTTTTTGTTTTGTTTTGTTTTTTCATCTGTGGAGATGATCATCCCTATTCTTCCTTGGCCTCAAGGCTCCCTAAATCCAAAAACAAAACAAAACAAAAAACTTGCTAAGATCTGCCACTGGCATTATATACCCATCTCATTAAAGTGGTTTAGAAATCTCTTTGGGACCCATGACACATTAGGTCTTCCTCATGCTGAAATCTTTACAGTTGCTCTGTTATTTACTCAACAAACTAATAATGTGTTTTTATCGGGCCGGATACAGACTGTTAAGACAGGCTGGGGATGCTAGAGCTATTTTATATGGGGTGATTGGAGAAGGCCCCTCTGATTGGGTGGGGCATTTGAGCAGAGAATTGAAGGAGTAAGCTTCTGTTATGTCACCCCTTTGGTGGACAGTCTGTCAGATTAAGAACAATGCTTTCTAATCATAGCTTTCAAGATTTATCAAAAAACTGAATGTATTGAAATACTAATTTTCCTTCCTGGTACGGTCCTTACCTAGTTTTGTTGCCAAAGCATTCTTTTCCTTTTCTCTGGGAAGTTTGAATATTGTAAGCATTGTCTCCCTTTAAGGTGGAATGATTTGCTTATAAGTTTGACTTCATGTTTTAAAAATTTCTTTTGGAGTCTGGGTTTTTGGGGGGTTTTTTTGAACTGTTGGTCATTTCTTTAAAGGTTACAAATCTCTTCAGATTTTTATGTCATATGTGATTTTTTCACCCATGCTTTTGCACTTTTTTTTAAAAAAGATTTTATTTATTTAATTTTTTTGACAGAGAGAAAGCGAGATCACGAATAGGTAGGCAGAGGGCAGGCAGAGAGAGGGGAAGCAGGCTCCCCACTGAGCAGAGTCCAATCCAGGGCTCAAGCCCAAGACCCTGGGATCATGACCTGAGCCAAAGGCAGAGGCTTTACCCCACTGAGCCACCCAGGCGCCCCCACATTTTTTTCTTCTCCCAATAGTGTCCTTTTTTTGTTATGCTTCTGTGTGTGTATACATGATATATATATGAAATACTTTAATTTTAAATACATAAGAGTGCCCAATAATACAGAATTTGATATTCTCATGGATGAATCACACTGTTTTGTTTTGTGACTGAAAAAGATATTACATTTAAGCTTTTTGACAGTGGCAAATTCAGGCTCCATTCTTCTTTATAACCTTGGTAACACCTAAATCTTCTATTTTAATTGGCCTGTTAATTAGGAATACTTACCCCTTGTCACCTAATGCTACATAAATATGTAGAAATTGATTAGATTTGACTAGAATTTGACTTGAAGAAACAGTGTAAGATAGTCTGTTATTTTTAGTGCAATAATTTGAATTGGCTTTTAAATCAATGAGAGAAATTATTTTCCATGTCTACACTATTTTTTCCCTTCACTTTTAGAATGTACGAAACCAAGCTGAAAGAACTGGAGACTGATATTGCCAAAAAAACCCAAAGCCTTACTGATCTTAAACAGCTTGTAAGACAAGCGACAGAGAGGGAACAGAAAGCTAAGAAATACACGGAAGACCTTGAGCAACAGGCAAGTAATTTCAAGCCACTCCTTGGCATTGTCTTATGTAGATAAAAGTGAACACTTGATAATTCCTCCCCTAAAAGGCCCATCAAAGTGAATGGTACCACCATTCAACCATTTGTTTAAGCCCAAACCTTTAGATTATCAATTCCTTTATCTTTCTTACCCTGTTGTCTTTATTAAATCACATCAGATCTGTATTTCCAAAATATATCCCAAATATGATGATGTTTCAGCACCTCCCACACTGTCAGTCTAGTCTAAGCTATTCTCTCACACCTGAATTGTTGCAGTGATTTCCTAACTGGTCTCCCTGCTTCCATTCTTGCCTTGTTTTACCTTCTCCCTATCCCTGAATGTATTCTCCACATGGCTGCTGAGTCACCCTTCTAAGCATTAAAAAAAAAAAAAAAAAGAAAGAAAGAAAGGAAGAAATAGCATAGCAGCGTCAGTGTTCCAGTGGTTCCTCATTACCCCAGAATAAAATTCTAAAGTACTTTTCATAGCCTGTAAAGACCTACATGGTCTGGCATCTGGTTTCCTTTCTAGCCTCATCCTTACTTTCCCCTCATTCACGGTATTCTAATCACATGAATGTTCTTTCAGTCCTTTGAATAGGCCAAACTCATTCAAGCTTTAAGATCTTGGACTTATTTCCCTTGTCTAGAATACTCTCCACCCAAATATTCTCATAGCTCATTGCCTCACTATGTCTCTGCTTAAACAGAGACTCCTCAGACCTTCCTTAACCCCATACCACGTTCCATGACTCTCCATCCTCTTACCCTGAGTTATTTTTCTTGATAGCCTTTCCTTCCATCTGGCACTGTTATTATATCACAAGCTTACTATTTGTCTTTGTCTTCCCCCACCTGCACCCCCCCTCTAATAAGGACCATAGGAACATGCCGGGAGGGATTTTGCCATCGCTATATTCCTTGTGCCTAGGACAATGCCTGCATGCAGCACTTAGTAATTATGGAATGAATAGTGAATAGAACATGACAGATATGTACTCATATTTTACATGTTTCTGAAAACCCAACTTTTAATATGCTTTACTAAAAATATGCATCTTTATAAAACATATTTCCATGTCAGACTTTATCTTCTAACTTTTCATTGTGCCCAAAGATTGAGATTCTCAAACATGTTCCTGAAGGTACTGAGACAGAGCAAAGCCTTCAGCGGGAGCTTCAAGTTCTAAGGTACATTTTCTGTTTATAAGGCTATCTTTAATTAAAAGAAATTTTTTTAATATACCCAAGTTTGCTACATCTAGAGATTAGGATTTTTTAATCTTGTGGCCTAACTAGCTTATCAGTCTTATTTCATTCTTTTAATCCCAATTACTCTCTTACATAACAGATACTGAAAAAAGGGTAAACCAGATCCTAATATAAGTCTCAAGCTTCTAATTTAAACTTTCTGGTCAGACTTTTAAGAAGCATGAAGAATTATCATTCTCTGATCTCAGTTTGAGAATGGTAGCATTGCAACAGTGAGAGTAAATGAATAAATGTTTACCTTTATAAATTATCAGCAAGTTCTAAGCAATTTACAAAGTTCATAAGAAATATATATTTTGTGAAGCAATGTCTTTTTTTTTGTTGTTTTAACACATAATCATTGTCTTCTAGATTAGCTAATAGTCAGCTGGAAAAAGAAAAAGCAGAATTAATCCATCACTTAGAAGTTAACAAAGACCAAAGTGGAGCTGAAAGCACTGTATCTGGTAAAGTATTTTATTCTTATAGCATGTTAGCTAAACCCGTTTTTGAATTAGGGTTTGCCTTTTTAATTTATTCAGATGTCTGATGATTGTCTTCCTATAAACTCAGATCCTTGATAGCATGTTTCCAGAGCTCTTCCCTTCATAAAACAGTTGTTTATAATAGCAGGTACTCAAGTGTTTTTCTCTTTATGTTCCATATGGGTGTTACATTTAATCATGATACAGGGCTAAGCAAAGAAAACTAGGTCTGTGGCTTCTAGTTTCTAAGTATAGGCCCTTTTAAGCCCTCTGAATATTATCTTTTCAGATTTTATTTATTTATTTGACAGAGAGCACGAGCCGGAGGAGGGGCAGAGAGAGTCTCCCTGCTGAGTGGGGAGCCTGTTGCAGGGGCATGATCCCAGGAATCTGGGATCATGACCTGAGCTAAAGTCAGATGCTTAACGACTGAGCCATCTGGGTACCCCATCCTCTTATTCTTAACTTAAAAACTACGTATAGTAAACTCGCCTACTTTTTTTCCCTTTTACAAAGTAAAGCAGTCTAATCCTCTCCATGCTTTCATTCAGAAGTGATTAATCACTGTATTGCTATGTGCATATGTATACATATATATGAATTACATACACACACACACAATTAACAGCTGATCCTCATTTTTTCAGTCTGTATTTGTGAATTCAACCACTCACTAAAATTTACTTATAACCCCAAAACCAGTACTCCTGGTGCTTTTGCAGATAAAATAGCAGTGAAAAATTTAAGTTCTGATTCACCTTTTTCCAGATGAGATCCAACAAAGTGAGGCTTTGGATTATTTCAGCTCTCTCATACAGATGACCGGAGGACAGAAACAGGCAGGGCAGTGCAGCACAGGGCAAGAAGCTCTGGTTCTGGGGCCAGTTGGACTGGGTTTAAATCCCAACTCTGACATTTATGAGCAGGGCCTCGGGAGAGTCACTTGACACTACTGAACTTTGTTTTCTCTTTCATCAAAGGATAGAATCTACCAGGATGAATTGTTTCCAGGATTTAAAATTACACTGTGTGTGGAGATATGAGTATGTGTATGTGTACATGTTTTCCCAATGAATGGTTCAGTATTCACAAATCTGTTGTTTGTGTCGACTTTTGAGAACATCACTGTTAACCAGAATCATTTGTTATATATATCTGATAGTGTGATGGAAATAACAAATTCTATTCCAAAGGACTATATCAACTTATACTTGAACAATCTCTGATTATTTCATCTACCTTTCTCATATCCTAGGATGTATCCTCGTTGCTACTTTATATTAAAGCTATCATGTATGAGTTGTACCAGACACTATGCTAAGTGCTTTACAAGCATTTTATAGTATTCCCCCCACCACCATCACCCCAGCATTTTGTAATTAACCATTAAAACACTGGTGGGTACTATTATCTCCATTTTACCTATGATCTTCACCTTAAAGAGGTTAAGTAACAAGGTCACAACAGCTAGAAAGTAAGAGGCAGGATGAAACCTCAATCTGTGGAACTCCAAAGCCCCTCCCCCTGGTCCCTGCTTTGGACCACGGAAACTGCCTTACCTACCTCTTGGTGACTAAAACAGTCATGTAAATCTCTCAACAGTATCTCTCACAGCAGCCAGCTCAGGGTACCAGACTAGCACATTCCCAAAGACCTGTTGATGCTGTTGATGTTTGGCAAGTACTTTCTTTCTAAATCTCAGTTTTCTGAGAGGGAATTTCAGAACCCTGTATTCCTCATCTATTTAAAGGAGACTAAAGATACCTATCAAAGACTGTTAAGGTTCAAAATCAAACCAGACTGTCTTGGCAATTCTGAAGCACTATTTAAAGTAGCAACAAGACTATGGCAGAATATTGAAAAAGCTGTATGAAATAGCCAAAGGTTGTTCAGGTATAAATTGGTGTAATCTTTTGAAACAGAATTTGCCATTTTGATCACACAATCAGATACCATTAAGCTAACTTTCAGAAAGTGCAATACGTAATAATCACTTTTACTGCACTATTTCATTACTAATCTGTGTAACATATGGCATCCCTTCGATTAAGACAGTCAACTCAATATAGCATTACAGTGGTTAAGAACCAAATTTATAAAAAATCATTAGCACTTTCTACAAAGGTGAGGGGAAGTTTTGAAAAATATGATTTTGCTCTGCTTTCCAAAGGAAGATAGGTTCTGGTGACTATTCCTAAAGGAAGAGGATGAGGAAAATATTTCTTGTATCCAACTTCTAATTAGGGAACCATATCAAGGGAACCTTAATAGAATAGAAACCTTCCTGTCTCACTCATCAAAATGTGTCTTGCTGCCCATTATTTTCTCAAACTTTAGCAGTCTAACTTTTACCTTTCAGTGGCTACAAAATATAACAGGACACATTATATGTTGCTTAATTTAAAGAAAATGTTTCTAGCAAAGATTAAATTAAAAAAAATCCCATTTATCCATTGATTCTCATAAAATTAGAGAGATGTTAACTCCAAAGGGGGGTAGTTAAGGATCCAGTAAATTAAAGCCCTTGTGCTCTGTGTAACTCAGGGGTGCCTGACCATAATATTAGGATTTATTGGTCTTTGTTTTATCCACCCTGTCTGGCATGTATTTCACGTAGTAATTACACAGTAAAGGTGTACTGACCTACATGAACAGCCAGTACTGTTGGGGACCAGGAACATTTAGCCAGCTATGGTTGTAGCCACTTACCTAACAGTCTACTTATTCTTTTGTTGTCCTTTTATTTTTCTCTGAAAATAATTTCTTCCATGTAAAAAATTAACCCAATTCTACACTTCTGATACCCAGCACATGCCTTTTCTCTTGGTCTGCTGTGGAATTACAATACTGGATAGAGGCAGGATTACAGTATTCAGTCTAGAAAATGTTTCAGCCATAAAATGCGTATTTTCTAGGCTCTAGTTTCTTAGTTTTCTACTTACTCTCTAAAATAAACCCTTTGTCAGGGTGGGGGAAAGCAGAATCTGATGTTTGTAACTTTTTTGGCAGATCCTGATCAACTAAAGGAAAAGGTAAAGGATTTAGAGACACAGCTCAAAACTTCAGATTTAGAAAAGCAGCATTTGAAGGTAATTTTATCTAATTATGATATTATAAATGTTTTGTGTTAAAGACTGTTAAAGACAACTTTTATGAACACCACCCTTGAGTTTTAAGTATATATCCTAAAAATTCCGGGGTATACATTTGACCTCAATACTGCAGAATTCATTATATTCATCTGTGTTAAAAATATTAAATGAGAGCTACAAAAATACTGAGACAACAAATAGGATTAAAGAGAAGTTTATTTTTTGATTCTCACAAATATGGCTCATTATTTTAATATAAGTTTTGGGTCATACTGGGTCTTTTATTTCCTTTTGAAATTCTTTTCAGGAATAGTTCCCTTTATTAAAGAAAGATATGTGCCATGCTTTATCTCTTAAGGAATCTATAAACAGAATAAAAGAGCATAAGCTGAAGAATTAACTAGTGATCACTCGCTATTCTAAAGTCCAAATTGTCTCTTTACCAGATGCCTCTTAGCCAGATAGAAGTCCTAGAGTTTCCCTAATTCTAAATATAAGAAACTGTTATTCATTTTTTAAAAAATAAGTGTTTGTAAGGAAAACATAAATGAACCCTAAACCAAAGAATCTTAACCAAAATAACCTATGTTGTGATTGGCCAAGTCTTTTTAATTGCCTCAATGAGAGTATCTGATATACTTTTGGAGAAAGATTAAATGCCATCCCATTTAAGAACTGATAAATTTTAGTCAAAAAGTAGGACATAACTTACAGGATAATTTAATATGTTAGCGAACAAGTTAGTTATGCTGTACAAGGAAACCTTATTTGCAAAATTCTAAAAACATACTTCTGCCTATATAGTATATATTAGATTATTCAGGTTACTTTGGATTTTGTTTGTAATTAAGTCTCTTTATTTCAAATCTAAAGAATATATTATATTCCTACATACCTTTCAAAGATATTATGTTTCTATTAGGAGGAAATAAAAAAGCTGAAAAAAGAACTGGAAAACTTTGATCCTTCATTTTTTGAAGAAATTGAAGATCTGAAGTATAATTATAAAGAAGAAGTGAAAAAGAATATTCTCTTAGAAGAGAAGTTAAAAAAACTTTCTGAACAATGTGGAGTTGAGTTAACTAGTCCTATTGCTGATTCTGAACAGTTTGAAGATGAAGAGGAAAGTCCTGCTGATCTTCCCATTTATTAAACTACCCATACCTGTAATTTTATTTAACTATTTACTTTATAAGTCAAAACTCCATCTGGAAATCACGCAGATCTCTGACCTACATGATTTCCTTCTTCATACCCTATACCTTTATTAAATTGAAGTTTTAGTAAATAAAGTTATATGAAATTTTAAAGTATATTTTTGATGACTTTTAGCATAAGGTATGACTAGATCAAATAAGCTACGATGAATTTCTGTATACATAATGTTTAAGTTTTTTAAAGAGTATAGGGGTGAACTTTAATAACTTCAACATTTAAAGTTGGGGTTTATAAATATACTTATTTATATGTGTGTTAAGACTCTAGTTTTATATATGTGTACATGTATATAAACAGGTATGAGGTTACAGCCATAAGTTTGTTAAATGTCAGAATAAATTCATCTTGAACTATTTAAAGTTGATGATCCAGGACTGTTGGTTTAATTGCTACATTTAAGGTAAGGAGCTTATTAGTACATTTTTAATGCAGTAGTGGCTTAAATTCATTTGCTGGTTCTAAATAAAATTTTGAATAGACCTTTGCAACTGAGAAATTCATTTCTTCAAATGCTAGAAGATATACTGCTCTATTAGACATGGAACCTTGAGATTTTTTTTACCTTCCATATATGGCAGAATTTTCAGGATTCAAAGATAACAATAAAACTGGTTCTTAACTGCATTTCTAGTTTATATCAAGTATTATATCTTTCAGTCTACCAAATTTCTGATTATCTATTTTTGAAAAAAGACTAAACAAACACTTGGTATCAAAGCCATGGTCACACTTGTTCAGATTCATGTTGATAATAACTGGTTTTGAATTCATGTAAGTCTCTGGAATTGGCCAGCATAAACCAAGATGATGGCGGTGAACCTGAAGAGAAAAAAAAGGTATTAGCTTTAGACTTTGTGACCTTCATTCACTTATAAATACGTTATTTTGAATGCCTACCATCTGCCAAGCATTATTTAAGGCTCCACTTTATCTTACCCTTTTTCTTGTTTTCATAGCTGTTCTCCTCCTGACATATTACATATTTACTTGTTATTGTCTATCTTCCCCATTAGAATGTGAGCTTCATGAAGGCAGAGACACTGTTTTGTTGACTCTGTATTTCCAGCACCTGGAAACATGCCAGGAACATATTCAGGGGCTCCATAAAAATTTAATGAATAGAGTCTGTTGCTGAGTACAGAAGCTAGCCAATTAAAAAATATGAGTGGGAGGCATTCTAAATATCACATTGACAGAATGGTGCTTTTTTCTCTGATTACAATTACATAAATATGGTTAGAACATATACAGTGTGGGTATATTTGGCAGATAGGGGTATACAGCCATTCTGGAAAGTGAAGCAAGGGTCAGATCATGAATATTCTTAATGTCACTAAGCACTTTTATGCAACAGAGTAACATTTTAACTTACTATGAAGAATGGACAGAACAAGGATAAGACTGAAAGAGGGGTGATAAACAGGTCAAGCATGAATCTTGGCTACAATTAAAATGAAAATTAACTGCCAGCTGGTTGGGAAGAAGTATAGATTCAACAGATCAGAATCTTTAAAATAATTTTATCTATGAAGTAATGGAGAGAGGGGTTAAAAATGGCATCTCCGTTTCTGAACTGTTGGGAGTCAGGGGGTTGATATGACTTAAGGTCCAGTTCTGAACATCACTAATTTCAGAAACCTGTGAGAAATCAAATAGTCCAAGAGACAGAAAGGGCACAAAGTCTAAAAATTCATTTGGTAAATATCAACTGTTACCTTGGCACTTTTAACTCAAATTCTATAATCACGTAAGTTTGGGGAATGCTGGGTTAAAATAAGTTGGTACAGATTATCTCAGAGGGCATTCATTTGCAACATTAATTTCCAAGAAGGGAGTATGTAATATGCAGAGCTTTCCAAACATTTTCATCAGTTTAATTCTGAAGCACATTTGGAAAATCAAGGCCCCAGAGAATGAATACACATTGGGAAACACTATTATATAAAGAATGGTGGTCTGTAAGATGAGGAAATTAAATTTCTTCACGACACATCAGAATTTCTGCAATCTATAGAAAATATTCTGGTGCCACCTCTACCTCCTTTTAGGAAGACACTATCATACCACAAGCTAGTTTTTGTCATTACCTTGATTAAACAGCCATCGTTGCAATGCCACACTATTCCTTCAATTTTACCCTCTCTGCAACCTTCAAACCAGGATAATAGATCATTGTGCTTCAAGGAAGGTAGATTTCTGATTTGAAATGCCCCATGTGGTATAAGAAGATGTAATGGATGCTTCTTGCTTCCTAACCCTAAATGTTAAAAATTTCCATTAGCCATACAAAGGTTCCAAAAACTGAGAAAATTTACTTCTCCAAAAAGAAAAAAGAAAAAAAAAGCTTTGAAGACATTTAGCAATTAACTTACCAAAAAGCTTAGCTGGTTTCCTAAATGGTGATGTCATTCAAAACTGCCCTTATCCCATTAAATATAAATTTCACCTTCATAGAATGTGTACCAAGGATCAGCAAACTATAACCCGTGGGCGAAATCCAACCAGATGCCTGTTTTTGTAGTTTCAATGGAACACAGCTATACCCATTCTTTTAAGTACTGTTTACAGCCTACAAAACCTAAATATTTACTACTGGACTTGTATAGCAAAAGTTTGCCAACCCCTGATCTATATACCACTAGCCAAGTTCAACTATCATTCAGTGTTTGCCAAACAGCCACTCTTTACCTCTGATAACTTGTATAATTACTATCTTTCCAACTGCCAATCAGTTTGCTTCTGAACCCTACATAGGACTTTGCTATTCCAGCTATAATGTCCTTGGGTCTGTCTCCATCTTCCTATCAACAGTGTTTTCCACGGTGCCCTCTGGACTTGCACTCAGTTCACTGTAGTACAGATTTTGATACTCGATTCATGGTCAATTCTTTACTTAATTTACTCTTAGCTGTTAAGGCTAACCTAAATACCTAGCCATGAAAAACACGGGATTTTCATTCAACTCATTTCACCTAAATTTTAATAAGCAACAAAAAGTTACACTTGAGTAATTCCCTTTCATACATAGTTTTATGTTATAATGCGAAAGAATGAGAGGCTAAAACCAACTTTTTGGATTAATGGTTTGAAAATGGTTGGAAAATGGTTTGAGTTACGCATAAATTTCTCCATGGACATAAATAGTAATGGCTATAATTCTAGGAAGCTATTTAACTCAAATTAGTCATTTCTTTAGTGTATGTGTTTTAAGTTGAGCCTAGAAAGTTCTCTTTATAAATGACAGTTACTATAACTGAGCAGGAAAAAGGCTTCACTCACCATACGGATTTCCATTAATATTTGTTCCTATAAGCTCTAGTGTTTGTTCCAGGAGATCTGAGAGTGGCACTGCACTAATTTCCAGAAGCCCAGTATCATCAGGATGATGCTTCAGTACCAGGGCAACTTCGAATTCATAATTAACTACAGAGGAATGCCAGCAATATTGCTTGTTGTTTTTCTCCACTGGTACCCAACCTACATGTAAAGGAAAAACCGTCAGGACACTGCTTTTCTTTGGATTTAGACTTGAAGCAATTTTTAATTTTGTTATAAATTTTCCATGTATTCTGGATGTTAATCACACACAGAACTTTTTTTTTAATCAGTGGAATCATTAGCAGTTTTACTACCTTTTTAATCCTAATCATTCTTTTAATCATAAGGTTATTTTTACTTTTTACTCTATTGAGGAATCAACCTGCTTGACAGTTCACTACAGAATATTCAGCATTCCTTTCTAGAAAATTTTTAGTAAGAACTGAATGCCATTCTAAAACACAGCACTAAAACTTTTTTCTTTTCTTTTTCTTTTTTTCTTTAAAGGTTTCTCTCTACCATCTCTCCAGTTTCCGGGACAACAGACCACTTGTAAGTGTTCTACAATTTATTGTACTGTTGCAATATTTGCTGAACAATGTATTAATTCCACATGTACTGAAGGTTATTGCTATTCCTCTCCTAACTTATGTTACCAGATAGGCTCCCTCATGTGAACAATTCTTTATCAACAAACCAAAACTAGGACACATATGCCATTGTGCCCATCTTTGGTCACATCTTTGACCTTCAATACTCACTCGGGTAACTGTAATAACCTCTTTTCTGGTCCATTAGTCTCCAGGGAAACCCACCACACTTTTATCATAATCTTGCTTCAAAATTTTAAATTTAATTCTGCTGTACCCCTGCTTAATAATCATCTTCAGGATGAACTTAAAACTCCTCTAAATGGAATATAAACTCCTTTCAGATCTGAGCCCATTCCACCTCTCCAGCATCAAGTTTTACAATGTCCTCCAATGTCATACGCCCTAAACATTCCAGGCACAGAGAAATGTCACATAAAATTCCCACAACTCCATTTTGCTCCTCTTCAGGCGAGTTTGCCTAATCTGACCTTCCCTCTTCCTTACCAGCTAAATTCCTGGTTCTTGTGCTTCGGTACAGATGTCCTTTCTGCTTAGAAGCTTCCTCTAACTACCACAGGCTGACAAGAATTCTTCCTCTTTTCTCTGACTATACCCTTTTTATACTTTCCTTTTAGTTCTTTCTTAAATCATACCACTATTGATGGATTTCCCCTAGTGTCTCAAAGATCATGGGGGATAAGATTCTAATCTTCACTTTGTATTACTAGAACCTAAGACTACTCTGCATATTATAGGTACTCAAGATACACCAGCTGAACTCAACCTTATTCTGGGGTATCTTTCTACTCAGCACACTTTTGCAAAAATCTCCCCATTCCCAGAAGAACTATTTATGCATTTTAGAAAAGTTTTCATGATACCAGGAATGTGTCCATTTTCATCAGGCATTGGATTCCCGTTTAATTGTTCTATTTCTTTCGCTGGTATCCAGCACTCTGGAACAGGTTTGAAGTCCTCCTCAACATTCCAAAAAAATTCTAAAAGAGTTAAGTAATTTTAAATGTGGTGATACTTTAAAAAATATAAAAGACGAACAAATTCAAAAGTGGGAAGAGCTAATAAACCTCATAATATCAGGTCTTATATAATCATTCTCCATTATCACCATGATGTAACTGCACTTCTCAGGGTTAGGGCACTAGCACTTTAAATTTTCAATTTTGGGGAAGCCTAGGTGGTTCCTTCAGTTAAGCATCTGCCTTTGGCTCAGGTCATGATCCCAGGGTCATGGGATTGAGCCCGCATCAGGTGCTCTGCTCGGTGGGGAACCTGCTTCTCACTCTCCCTCTGCATGCTGCTGCCCCCCTGCTTGTGCTTACACTTTCTCTATCCAATAAATAAATAAAATCTTTAAAAACAATTTTTCAATTCTAAATCCACCACTCTGTAAACAGTGGATAAAAGTCTAAAGTAGCCAATGTTCTAATATGTGTAGATTTATGATGAATTTTTAATGTACTATAAACATAAACATATAAATACATATATGAATGAGTAGATACAGTGATTAATGTATATATCTGCTTATATAAAATTTAGAGGCATTTTAATGTTTAATTAAACATACTGATAATCCTTTGATATTTTTGTGCCTGATTTATAAAATTACGTATTTGTCTCTTAGGCAACAAAACCAAAATGTGTTGTTCATTATAGTATATATTAGTAATTTGTATGTTTTAATAAAATCAACATACTCTGAATTATAAAAATGTTAGGAAAATGATTCAAAATATTTTTCAAGAATATTCTTTTACATACAAAGATACTCAATTATAATTTTATTCTTTCCCCAAGTACTTAAATTGTAAGAAGGATATAATGTATAAAAATACCACCATAACAAGAAATAAGCCAAAAATTGCAGGTTATTTAAATCATAAAAAGCTAAAAAGAAAAAAAAAAGAAAAAGGCCCACTAACCTTTTAAGTTTTGTTTTGAATGTAGAAAATTTTTAAATCTTTTCTCAGCTAATTTGTTAGGTTTTCTATCTAGCCGAGCCCAAAGGTATGGCTGACCTAAAAAAATAATAATAATAATAGGAAAAAGAAGAGTTTAAGAGGCAAACAATAAAACTTATCTTGGAAGACATTTCAGTATAAAGTTTTTTCAATACATAACAGGGTCATCTTCCCCAAAAGCACCAACCCTGTGAGACACATTCTAACAGACGCATCTTGCCCAGCCATACCTGATGCTACTGTAAGAAGACCTAAGTCTTTGGTTCAAGAATGCTGAGGATGAGATTAAAAAGTAAATATGTGACCCTTTCATAAGGACATTCCACAGCCAGATTTTATCAGCAATGAGCATTTGTGAGAAACTGAAACCTCTATACTAAATGGAAACGTATCCAGATAATTGTAGTCACACTTTTCCGGAAACATGACGGTGTGCCGTAAGGGGTTAGTTCCCAAAAATGTGTAATTAGGCTGAGCTGTTTTGCATGGCTCTGATCCCTGGTCAAGTGATTATTAGTGATGATCTATAATCGTGGATCTGTGAAATTTCAGGGCAGTGTGCCCACATTCTTTATTGAGGACACTGAGACCTATGAGTCTTATACCTAGTCTCGGTGAGATTCCCAGCGGGCTCTGCTGTTGGGGCTGGTTACTTAGCAGGAAGAGATCTCCATGACCCGCAGAATATAAAAATCCCCAGTTGACACTCCATTTTGGATTCTGTTTCCAACGTGTTCCCTGCATACATCAATGGTTCTTGACTTGACAAAGTATGTCCTGTCAGAACTTTGGGGGCTGGGAGGAGTGGAGAGGGGTAAGGCGGGTAACAACAGGCGCTTTCACCTGGACTCCCAGACCCTTTGCTGCAATGTACATCCTAACATTTAATGCCATTGCTAATACTGTGTATCCTTTACCTGTAATAAACTGTGAATTCGCTAGCACTGCCATTCTGGATCCTGTAAGTTTTCTACAGCAATCCAGTCATGTTTATCTGCCACCATTATACATGATCACATAATGATGCACATTTAAGCTGGTTAATATAAACATGAAAGCCTGAAAAATCTTTTAGTTTCTTCAAATATATTAGATTTTTAAATTACTGATTACAGTTTGGTTCAGACATTCTGTATTACTTATTAACTATCCCAATAAATATTATGAACCACCAGATTAAAATTATATTCCATTATTTCTGGTTGAATGGACCTTTTGTTCTTTTTACTAGTAAGTACAAAAATTCATTTCACTTATACCCATTAAGATGGCTACTATCAAACAGAATTACAAGTGTTGGTGAGGGTGTGGAGAAACTGGAACCCTTGTGCACTGTTGGTGGGAATGTAAATCGTGCAGCTGCTGTGGAGAAACCGTACGGCAGTTCCTCAAAAAATTAAAAATAGAATTACTATATGATCCAACAATATGTATCTTCTGGATATAGACCCAAAAGAACTGAAAGCAGGGCCTCAAGAAGATATTTGTTCATCATGCTCAGCAGCATTGTTTACAACAGCCAAAAGGTAGAAGTAGTCCAAGTGTACACTGATGGATGAATGGTATGGACAAAAAACTGTGATATGGAATAAAATTATGTGGTGTGTACAACAAACAAAATGAGGTCTATACACACAATGAACTGTTACTCAGAAAAAGGAAGGGAACTGTGTAGGTACTACAACATGAACACTGAGGACACTATGCTAAATGAAATAAGCTTGCCATAAAAAGACAAACAGTTTGACTCCACATATATGAGGTACCTAGAATAGCCGAAACCACAGAGACAACGTAGAATATGGTTGTCAAGGGCCGCAGGAGGGGGAATGGCGAATTATTTAATGGGTACTGAGTTCCAATTTCGCAAGATGAAGAGTAGTGATAGGAGACAGGCGGTGGTGATTGGAGCACAACAATGAGCTGTACACGTTAAGATGGTAAATTACGTTAAATGTATGTTAATCACAATTCATACTGGAAAAAATGCATTTCAGAAGAGATTTCGTGGTACCAGGAATATGTCTAATATGCATTTATTTAACTGTTCTGTTTCTCTTGCTGGAATTAAGAGGTAAAAGGAAATCATAAAGATTATTTCTCTCTTTTTGATGCATTTGTTTTCCTTAACTGACAATTTCTATTTTAGTTTCTAACTCTTAAAGTGCATTAAACTGAAATAAATTAGAGATGCTGCCAATAGTAATAAAAACTATGGAGTCAGCACCAGAATCAGTGAAATCAGAGCAAGTTTTAGGATCAAACATAGGTTCTATTACCAGGTTAGTCATTCATTAATTAGCTGGTCTTGAACAAATTAAGTTCTCTGAGGCTCTATCTCTGCAATAGAGAGGCTTACTGTGCAAATTAGAGATAACATGTATAAAACATTTATTCTATCACCTGCCTTTAATGAGTATTAAGTAAATGTTAATTATCTTCCTTTCCTCCCCCGAGAGAGATACACTCATGTAATAAATAAGTATAACAACTGGGACTTTATCATTTTGTTCTTATATTTAGACTGCCTAGGGCTTATGAGGATAAATGCCCTCCTTCAGATATATATAGTTTGTAAAGTGATCAAATAATATTTGTAGTACAGTTTTGTTTTACCTTTGTAAGTAGTAATATAACAACATGTTCCATCCACTTTTTCTGTTGGAATTGCACTGTATATATCTGCATCTAATGCCTTGTGACTTAGAGTTTCAGTTGCCAAAACTTTAAATGGCTTAAAAAAGAGAGAAAGAAAATTGGTTTCAGATAAACAGCCTCTATGCCTTCACCCATACTCTCACCTGGAATGTTCTTAATTTCACTATTTCTAAAGTACAATTTCTTGCTCACCCTTCACAATTAAAAAATATTTCTTCCATCAAGTTCTCATGAGTTACTCCCCTCCCTTCTATGCTATCACAGCAATACCTGTTCTCGGACACTTCATTTTTATTGTTTCTTAATCCACCATGAGCTGACAATAGGAACCATGTCCTATGCAGCACTGTCTCTGTAGCACAGTGTGTTCATTCATTTACTTGATAATCACTTGCTAAATGCCTTCTATGGGTTAATTCTCATCCTTGACACTAGGAAATATAAAAATTAACAAAAAAGTACCTGTCCTTGGTGGAACTTTTATTTTAATAAACGAGACAACAGGAGCAAAGTAATACATACATACAATGTTAAGTATAATAAATGTTAAGGAGAAAAACAAATGGGGAGTCTCTGAGCTTTCACAGTAGTAAACTCATGATTTATGGTTCTTCTGCTGTCAGGAAGAGAAGCCAAGACCATCAAGAATGGAGAAGAGTTTCTACAATTCCTACCAACTTTTTATCTGTAATTTCTTTTTATTTCTGAAGAAGACTTATGCCACCATTTTATAGTGTGAATTATCTGAAGTAACACTCATCCCAAATAATGTGAAAAACACTGCATAATACTGGTGTGTACAGGTTTTAAAACTAATACATAGAAGTACTGTTTCTGTTTCTGAGTCAGGGAGACAGGAAATTAGCACCATCCTGTTACTGATTCAGTACTTTCTTTTTTTTTTTTTTAAGATTTTATTTATTTGACAGAGAGAGATCACAAGTAGGCAGAGAAGCAGACAGAGTGGGGGGGAAGCAGGCTCCTCGCTGAGCAGAGAGCCCAATGTGGGGCTCGATCCCAGGACCCTGGGATCACGACCCAAGCCGAGGCAGAAGCTTTAACCCACTGAGACACCATGGTGCCCCTGATACAGTACTTTCAAGATAAAATAATGACGGAGATTCATCACTAGCTTCTACAATTAGTATCAGAGGATATCAGTTTAACCTGTGGTGGTACAGCAACAAAGGCTTGGCCTAATATCAGTGCTGGTGTGGATTCAAATTTACCAGAAATCCTAGGGAGACGACTCTGCCCATGGAAGGTTTTTTGTTTTTTTGTTTATTTGAGAGAGAGAGAGAGAGAGAGTATGAGAGTAGGGTGAGGGGCAGAAGGAGAAACAGACACCTCACATAGCAGGGAGCCAGATAGAGCGCTTGATCCCAGGACTCTGGGATCATGATCTGAATGAAAGGCAGACACTTAAGCAACTGAGCCACCCAAGCCTCCCCCTCCCCCTGGGCCACCACCCACTAGAGCTCTTGAGCTCCAAATACTCCTTCTATAAGAATTAACTTTCTACCATTCTACCACACTTTGCTATCAACATGTTTAAAAGACAATGTAAGATACCAAGGGGTACACAAAAGTTCTCCTCATTAAAGACTACAACTGGTTGGGGTGCCTGGGTGGCTCAGTGGGTTAAGCCTCTGCCTTAGGCTCAGGTCATGATCCCGGGGTCCTGGGATCGAGCCCCACATCAGGCTCTCTGCTCAGCAGGGAGCCTGCTTCCTCCTCTCTCTCTGCCTGCCTCTCTGCCTACTTGTGATCTGTCTGTCAAATAAATAAATAAAATCTTAAAAAAAAAAAAAAAAAGACTACGACTGGAAAAACAAGGCATGTGTGTTTAAAATAATAGTGAATATCAACTGAGTGGTCCTCCAATTTCTGGACAGAGGAGGTCACTGGGATAACTAAGATGATCAAAGTTTCATAGAGAAAGTCTGATTTGAAAAAATTAAAAATTGTGGAAGTAATCCAAGCACAGTTGGAAAGCCTAAGCAAAAAATAAAGACAGGACCATGCCTAGTATGTTCACAGGATGAAACAGATTTCACTTTGAGCAGGCAACTCTGTCACAAACACACATGGCATTTTCTGCTGCACTGAGCCCAGGCCCCCCATGGTGAGTCCAACAGGCACTTCAAGAGTAGACTGGGCCTGGTTAATGGGAAGCCCTGACTTACAGTTAAGGATTTGAATACTGTGGTATAAATAATAGTGTAAGCAAATCTTAACTGCAGAGGGACCTGAGCAG
This sequence comes from Mellivora capensis, assembly GCA_004024625.1. NCBI lineage: Eukaryota > Metazoa > Chordata > Mammalia > Carnivora > Mustelidae > Mellivora > Mellivora capensis. The sequence continues at coordinate 203,716 of PISX010000389.1, forward strand.
GGGCTTATTTTTCCTGGTGGAAGGTACTTTTACAAACTATTCACTCCCGCCAACATACAAAGTTGAGAATCACAACTAAAGTGATCCACTATTTGGGGTATCAGTATTTCTTATTAGGTTTCTTACAGCTAAAAAAAACAAAAAATAAAAAACACAACGTGGCAACTACTGCTATAGACACTTAATAGTAACTGTGGGGTTTAGACCAGGAAAGAACATGATGATGATCATTCTGGGAGGCAGCAAAGAACAATCAGGCAGTGCAGTAAGCAGCACATAAATACTGAGAACTATAACTGCCGTAGCACTAGAAATGTTATGTTATAAAGTAAAAAGTGTCAAGGTGAGGGGCGCCTGGGTGGCTCAGTCCACTGACCCACTCCAGGTTTCAGCTCAGGTCATGATCCCATGGGTGCTGGGATCGAGCCCAAAGACGGGCTCCAGCTCAGTGAGGAGTCTCCTTGAAGATTCTCTCCCTCTGCCCCTACCCCTGCGTGTGCTCTCTAAAATAAATAAATAAATATAATTTTTTAAAGAAGTAAATAAAGTAAAAAGGGTTAAGGTAAATGGAAAATTGGCATGAAAGTACTCCACGGTTCATTCTTTAATTCAACAAATATTTAACCAGAACCTACTTGCACGTCAGGTCCTAGAACTGGGCCTAGATGTAACAGGGAGTCTCCACCTTAAAGGTCTTTTAGTCTAGAAAACAAGGAGACCTCCAACGCAAATGACGTAAGGAGGGTGGGGGCCTATGCCATATGCACATGAATTTTGCATGATGAGTTGGAAGCACCGAATACCTGGGGATTCTGCTATCAAGGACTTTGCTACACGTGAAAGAATTACCCTGATACAGGTTACTAATCATTCACCAGTACTTACCAAAGTCCCTCTATGACTAAAACCCCAGTGCGGAGAGAAACACCAGAGGTGGGAGCACCGAAGTCAGAATCAAGTAGGTAACAACTGGCAAGGATATAGGAGGTGTGATCTCTGGCGACCTGATTAGGCCAGTGGTCAACACCACCCGTTCCCTGCTGAGAACTGGTAAAGCCAAGTTTTTCTAAAATCTCCACTTTGTCGCACACTCTTGGAAAGCAGTCAAGTTTGGACTGCGGTGATTATATGAATACCTAAGGGGCCTTCCCCCAAAGAACGTGGTAGAAAAAGGGCTATTACTTAAGATGTGGGTTTTCAATTTCCATGCGACGGCAAGTTTGAATCGCCTTATCAGAAAAACTCTCTCAACGATTCCCTCCCTTGCAACTAAAGAGGTACAAGAACCTGGAGCTCAAGGGAGCAAGAGCCCCCTAGCCCAGACCTCCCGAGCGAAACCTGCAAAAAGCTCCCGGCCTGCAGGGCGGCTCTAACAACCCCCGAAGTCCTGCGTGGCTGCACCCCGAACCCCGCACTCCTCGGTACCTGATGCTCCCTTTTGGTGGAGGGCTCCTCTTTCACCTCCGTCACAAACACACACGGCATTTTCCGCTGCACCGAACCTAGGCGCCTCATGGTGGGCCCAGCAGGCAGTGCGACCGCAGAGCACGCTTCCAAACAGCGTCCGGCCAGGAAAGCGTCCCCAACAGTCGCACACGCTGCTCAAACCACGGACACTGCCGCCTTGGGAAAGGCGGCAGCGCGCACACGGCCCCCACACCCAGCGTGGGGCGGGGACGCATGCGCAGGAGCGGCCTCCTGCCGCGGCGCCTTCTGGGAGTTGTAGTGTGGGCGCCGAGGTAACGCCGTTTACACTCCCGCGAGCGTTAGTCCGGGGTGTGATGACCGTGAAACAGGAGATACGTTTCTGGGTTGTGTGTGTTTAACCATCCTTCGTAACCGATGATATTTATGAAAATTAATGAATACCAAGTTATAAGTAATGAATTATTTCAGGTGGCGACTTAACACCACTCTGGTGAAAAGGAATTGCCTGTTCTCGTTAATAAATTCCTGTAGAAGTTTAGAAATATTCAGAGACCTCTCAAAGCCTGATGGAAACGGATTTCCCAGGAAGAGTGCTAGAAAACGCTACGATTAAAACACCTGGGACACCCCTCCCACACACACAGACAATAGTAATACCGTTTGGACTGCACCTCATTGTGCCGCATACCATAGTCGAAATTGGTTCTAATGTTATTTCCTAAGTGCAAAATTTAGCCTTAGACTACAAAACCGGATTTCAATCAATTTTTTTCATAGGAATCTCGTTTATCGTAATTATGAGCTCCAACAGAGTCCAAATGGCTTGAGTAGTTGGGAGTCAGTCAACTACAGAGCTAGTCAATCAACGGTTTTGACTTATTGCTTAAAAGGATATTGGAGGGTAAGTAATGAGATGGTCAATGATCAAATAAAATATTAAATATTTAGTAATAGTGACTTTCTATCTTATTGAAGCTAGTAGTCTTCAGCAGGGGAGTTCTGACAATTGCCAGATGCTTAGACAAGGCCCAGGTCTAATTTCTAAAACTGTGTTACCTACAAGTACCACAAAGTCCAGCGTTTTCCTAACTTACCCATAAGAGGGTTTCCAAAGAATAAATATCCCTTAAAAAAAATGCACTGTTTTTTGATTGCTGGATTCAGAGAGGAGAAAGAGTTGCCACTTCATTTATTTTTCTGTTCTGCTATCTTCTAGGAAAACACAAAAAGGCGAAAACCAAACCAAACCAAACCACTTTTTTTTTTTTTTTTTTAAGAATACCTGATGCTGATACTGGTTGTGAGCAATGGAGCCCAGACACTTAGTATTTTATAATCAAGCACCAGTGATTTTCTGTTCCTCCAGAGGAATCCCAGCAAGCAGCTTGTTTCATGGGTCTCAAGGGAACAATGAAATAACCCTCACAACTATCAACTGCCATTTCCCAAACTGCCACAGAATCTTCTAGGTCCAACATTCTGTCATTTCTGAGAAGAGATCATCTTCTAAAACATTCTACTTGCTGTTTGAATAGTAATAGCAAGGCTAACCATTCCTCAGGAAGCACTCTATTTCCAGTGCTTTGATTTCATCAGTTGGCTGAGACAAAGGAGTCCAAGTCAGGGGAGAACCAGAGGTCCAATTCACAGTTGCAAACGGGGCTCCTATTCTAATGGGTAGCAGCCAGCAGCTTTGCCTGATTTTCATAAACCTGAAGAGCCAGCAATGAGTTACTACCAGCCCCTGTACTTAAAGTTGTATAATCGTATTACAAAGTGGAAGAAATACTTTTTTCTTGACCGATGTGTTAGTATTCTAGCATGCATCAAAGATGAAAGACACTCAGTGTGAGTCTACATTGGCCAACCTAAAATACTTACAGAATTCTCAGGCCTACTCCCAGCTATAGAGGCAAATTTCCTATTGCTCTTCATTACAGGGAATAAAAGTCCTCATGAAAATGGTCATAGCTTTTCCTGAAAGACTAGAATGAATTCTATTTCACAACAGCAAAGAAGTGAATAAGAAAAGGAGGGGAGGAAAAAAAAAAGTAAAGGGGGGGGGAGAAAAATAAAGGAAAATAGAGTTTTGTTTTTAAAAAGAGGGAAGAAGAAATTAAGGGACCAGACATTCTAAAGACTACCAAAATGTACAAAACTGCACTTTGCAAAGACCAAAACAAACAAACAAACAAACAAAAAAACGCATTTTGGTTTGACCTTTTTTTGCTGTCTCTAATGGAATGTAATTATTCCCAACATACCCCAAAAGGTAAAAAAAAAATTTTCAGTCTTTCCCCTATGTAAAACAGGGATTCCCACAATGGCTTTAATCATGATGTTACATGTAATCGTGCAATAATGGTGTTTGGTAACAGTATTTGGAAATAATCCCTGTAGCCAAAAGCTCATAGGCAGAGAGGGAGTTTATCTGGAGGCAAAGACCACTTAAAGATATTTCTTAGAGGTGTTTTTCTACATAACCTATGTGCTTAAAATGAGTACTTTATTGTTCTACAGTTAGAAGTTAGGGCAAAACAGAAGGCAAGATATTAAGGCTTTTTTATTTATATATATCTATATCTATGCATATAGATATATATCTTTGCCAATATTTTCAAGGGTTTAGCCAAATTTTCTCTACTTCTTCACTTACTTTTAATACTGCCTATTTCTTTTTATTTTTTCTCTTACTTACAGTTACGGGCAAACAACTCTTCTAAATTTTAGTTCCTTATTTTATTTCCTAGATTTTTACCTTAAAGTATTCAGAAAGTTCTTACCAATTAGCCTGTTTTACTTAACTAAAGTGAGAATCCATATGCCTTTATCTTGTTAATTTCCAATTCAAAGTACATTGCATTTTAAAAATACATTTTGATCTACTATAATCTGTCATCTCTATGGCAACTGCTAAGTCACCTCTTATGAGTAATTTTATTAATTTCTGCCAGGTTTTAGTTCTTTTAGTAAAGATATTAAAATGAAGAAAGACCTCAGTAACTGCTGACTGAAATGTCTCATTCTGGGGATCTTCGTCTTCAACAAATTCTCAAAATTTATAGACACTCTGGACCTTTCTGCTATAGGAAGAAGCTATTCCTCCTTTTATGATGGATGAAAAAATGAATGGAATATAGCTACAAGATGAATAAATAGTCCAATTATTTTCAGGTATCTATTAAAATAACACAATCTGAATGATTTTTTCCCAATTCAATGGATAACAGTGAGTACATATTTAAATAATTTTATTTATTATCTTGGAGTATAGATAGTATATTTACCTATTAGAAAATTTGTTTGTTTCCAAACCATATATAGAAATGAGATTTAGAAAACAGCTATTTACTTGTGAAATACTTAATACTTTTTAATTATGAAATTTAACTAGCTTATGTCCCAAGGGCAATCAGAACATTAAAAGATAAAATATTTTATTTTTACTAGCCTATTTGGTTAATATACTAGAATTGAGGAAGAGAAATACTACACAGAATTCACTAAGGTAGGCCAGCCTACAGTTACAGTTACGTGTGAGGTCATTTATGATGAGCAAACAATGGATTAGGTAACAAGCAGGAAAATTCTGGAAGTTTGAGTTTGTGTGCTTACTAGCAACCACTTTCAACATTTCTGCAAAGCTAGAGAAGGTATCTTCTAATTTAAATTTCTTTAAGAATTATCTATTGTGTAATATACTGTCGACAGGAGGTCAGTTTTAAAGGAATACTACTGATAGCCTGAATGACTGTGGAAAAGAAATTCTTTTTCCCCCTTACACACTGATAGTTCTTATATTTGCATTCCTGCAATTCTTATATTAAAAAACATTGGATTAGCGGCAAGAGAGTTGAAAATGGCAGAAGTTGGGAATGACTGCTATTTCTTTTATAATTCCACATGCATAAAGGTAAATATTGTACAATTTACGGTACTTCACATACTTAAGCTTTTTAGTAGAATGAAGGAGGATATGGCAATAATTTGTATTGCTGAGTCAAAATTTATTCTTTTCCTGAAAAATACTTTACATATTTAAAATCTGAAATAAAAGCTTATCATGTATTTTTGACATACTGACTTCATCTGAGATTAAAATTATGTTATAGTTTCAGACATATTGAAACATTATATGATACATCGTACTGTTACAGTTAATGTGATTCCAATCTTATTAATTCAAAAAGTTAAATTCAGCTATCAAACTTACTTTAATAAATCGAATTGATTCCCTATTTGAAATTCACTAACCCAGTTGCTGAATTTTCCCGTTAACAGTCTAACAGCAAATATTTGATAATATGGAAAAAGGAAAAGAAATGTTATAAACAAATTAGCCAAATATGAATTCAAGTTTATAAATCTAAATGGGAAAAATATATTAAAGAGATTAGGATTAATGGATCTCAATGAAACCAAGTAAATGTAGAAATTTGGAGCTTCATGTTCATGCCTAAATGAAAGACACATTGTGTCTGATTTAAAGTATTTTATCTCTGCTAGGAAGCCTGAATGGAGTCAATCTCTTTGACCATTTGAATTTGATTCACTTTTTTTTAATTCAGTTAGCTACCTTACAGTACATCATTAGTTTCAGATGTAATGTTCAATAATTTATGTTTCTTATAACACACAGTGCTCACTTATTTGCCGTCCTATTACGATTAAACCTAGAGATGATAAATAATAATGGATTTTATATTCTGTGTATGCAGAGAGTTTTGTCTATTTCACTGCTGTATCCCCAAGTACCCAGCACAATGATCGATGGGTGGTAAATTCTCAATAAATAAGTGAATACATAACAATAATAATAGAAACCACAATACCTTCTTCATAAATTTTTACAATCTGTGAGGGAGGCATTTATTCCCTTTTTACAGATGAGGTAAAAAGGTACAGGGTAAAGGTACCCTTACAGGGTAAAGAATGTATTAACTTTTGTTAACTTTTAACTATGGACAAATAATGGAACCAGGAATTCAAATATGGGTTTATCTAGCCTTGTCCAGTATCTTTTTTTTTTTTTTTTAGATTTTATTTATTTATTTGACAGAGAGAGATCACAAGTAGGCAGAGAGACAGAGAGAGAGGTGGGAAGCAGGCTTCCCGCTGAGCAGAGAGCCCAATGCTGGGCTTTGTCCCAGGGCCCTGAGATCATGACTTGAGCTGAAGGCAGAAGCTTAACCCACTGAGCCACCCAGGCGCCCCCCTTGTCCAGTATCTTGTATTATGAGATCCACAGATCCACTTTTAAAAGGGGGAAACTGTGAAGACAGGAGTAAGAGGGTGAGAAAAAAATAAGAAAAAAAACATGGAACATATATCAAAAGACAGAACTTCCTGGAATATTTTTATTGTATGTCATGCATCTCTCTGTCAGAAAGACAGCAGCCTGCAGCTTTTCCAAGTGTAGACGTATGTGTAAAAGACATAGAATTTAAAAAAAAAATGTAATAGCAGCCCATGAAAATAATCAACATCTGCTTTTGTTGGTGTGTGTGTGTGTGTATATATATATATATATATATATATATATATTGGCACAATTGTTTATCTTATAGACTAAGGGTATAAAGGATATACATTTAATGTAGCATAATGTACTAATTACTTAAAATTCCACAACAATATAAAGTTTAAGCTCCATTCACTTTCCCTGTAAAAACGCACTTAACAGTATCTCCAATAGACTAAGAAAACATTATCTAATAAAGACTGATTACTAGAGATCATCTCCACCATTTGAATATGGCTTGTGATTTTTAAACAAAACAAAAAACTGGCTTTTTCCAGAAAAAGAAATGAAATTGTTCTGTCACTGGATTGTGATCAAGAATATCAGTGGTGTCATATATTTATTCTGAATCATATGGATTAACTGGTAACAAAAAATAGCGTTTTATCAGTGACTTGTTGCATGTTCTGCTATATTATATTCTCAGTCTCTGACTAAAATTAAACAAATTTGCTAAAATTTAGACTCATGACCTTATTTTGTATTTTTTGTGATTCTAATTTGATGTCATATTTTCCCTAATTAATTAGCAACTTACTGTTGTTGAACACTAACACTAGTACACTGAGTTTTCTATACTGTTTACTTTTTCCTTGCAGGGTTCCCAGTGCCGATTCCGACACTGTGAAGAGGCCCTTGGCAGTGACACTGTGTGCTCATTATGGAGAGAGGGAAAATGTTTAGATCCACTTTGCAGATTTAGACACATGGAAATGCAGGTAGAATTACTCACCATCATCATATTTCTTAAAAGCATCTCCCTTCAATAAGACTGAACTATGTACTCTTACAACACAATAGAGAAAAAAAAAATGATTCTTTCTTCCACTACTTAATTTTAGGCATTTTGCATGCTGCTCAACTTAAATGCTTATAAAAAACTGTAGAGTATATTTTAGAAATATCTATTGTATCTTTTACATAGCAGAGTTTAGAAATAACTGAATCTCAGGAAACACACAAGATCCTAAGTCAGTAATTGGGATAGTTTTGTCACATTGTATTGTGTTGTAGCACATTGTGTTTATTTTGAATGTGGTATCTGATCATTACATTTCCCCCACCTCCTTTGTCTAGCAAAACTGCAGCATTTCATGTTTCTGGGAAACTCAGCCTCTTGGTTGTGTGAAGATCAGTTGTATCTTTTATCACAGCAAACCTCGCAATATCAATGGATTATTTTTGCCACCAAGTAGCAGTGAGTATATTTTTAAAATAACATGGACATGCCATATAATAATGTGGTTTTGGAATAGCAGCATAGAATGATACACTAAATAAAGTATGGCAAAACGAGTGTGGTTTAATAGCCAATGGGTGGTTTGGGATGATTTTACCAAGAAATATAAGTTAAAGCTTAGAATGAGCCATCAAGTAGCCACAAGATGAAATGAAGAAAGAAAGTTACATTTTCTCCATGCGTATCTAAAGTGGACTTTACTCATCTGAACGTGAAACGGCTACTGACCTCACTAGGCAGAGGGAAACTGTGTCTCTGCAAAGCGACATACAGCTGGAGCCAAGCTTAGAGGTCACACCTCGCTGTTGCTCCCTAGGGATGTGCAGAAACCTGTCTTACAGGTAGGGAGAGCAAGGGTATGCTCTGAGCTGCACACTTCAGCTTCTAGAAGAACAGCTAGCTATATATGTGGTTCTTTCTAAGCTTCAACTGAGGAGAAAATGCAATCCCATTGCTGCAAAAGCTCTGGCACAATTCAGTCTTCCTAGATGGTACGGAGACTCTATTTTTTGGTGACCCTCAGCCTAGATTCTCGGAAGGGACTACAAAAGACACCATTCCCTCAGTCAGTGGCAAGAAGCCTGCTTAAGAAGTTGGAACTTGTCAGGTTTCCCTGGTGCTATAGCTATACCGCTCTTCTGCTATGGCCCTCATATTGTTCAAGATGGAATCCTTCCAGAAACAAGCTTACAAGATATCTGTCCTTTGGGATCTGAAAAATTGGCTTCAGGTGATCCTTTGGCAAATGGTAAACATTATTAGGTCCCCTTATTCTGTTCTTGCGGAAAACTCTGACCTCATGGTGTTCATCATATATACAATACCTTAATCAGCGATTCTCTTCCTCACTAGACTGTAAACATCTTGAGGATGGAGCTTATAACTAGTTTCTTTAACAATCCTCTCCACAGTATCTAGAGCACAGATGTTCAGGAAAACTGGATCAATACATAGATGGATAGGGATAGAAAGATGACTACTGAAACTACTGGGGACCCACTGCAGGGAAAGTGATTGCACCTACTAACAGATTAACTTGGCTTCATTGGTTTACACAGTGTAATTTTATTTTACCAGGAATGTTGTATTAAATTCCTTCTATTCCATCAATAGTTTGCTTCTTAATGGTCTATGATAAAATTAGCTATCTTTGGAACTAGTTCTTTCAGGACTAGAGGAAAACAGCCTGCACCTCTGTGCAAAAGAAGGGTAGAATGTCTGTCTATCTGACAATTGCTTGGCTCCTCATTGTTAGACCACCCTGGGCTAAGCTCTGTAGGGATATATGTTATTCTAAGTTTTATTTTATTTTATTATTTTTTAAAGATTTTATTTATTTATTTGACAGACAGAGATTACAAGTAGACAGAGAGGCAGGCAGAGAGAGAGGAAGGGAAGCAAGCTCCCTGTTGAGCAGAGCCCGATGTGGGGCTCGATCCCAGGACCCTGGGATCATGACCTGAGCCGAAGGCAGAGGCTTTAACCCACTGAGCCACCCAGGCACCCCTTATTCTAATTTTTAGACATAGAATCTGGTGCCCAAACATTACTTCTGGCTTTTCTGGAAGTCTTAATTTCTTCAACAGGTATCAAGGCTGAGCCTGACTCAGAATAAGCTTTCCTCTCTCTCATAGAGTCAAGACTAGATCCAAGCACTGGGACCAAACCCTAGGCATTGTACTTACGTTGTAAGAGGGATAAATGGGTTTTACAGGCTGCTAATATCCTGCTTTCTCACATCTCCTGTCCTCTATCTATAGGGCACAAGAGGGAGCCCCGTACACCCATCATCCCACCCTCCCACACACCCTCACCATGTCCACTTACCTGATCTGAATTCACCAGGACTGATTTCATCCTGCCCTTTATCTCCTTTGATCTCAGTTTGTCTTTGAACAATAAAAAACATTCCTGTGTGTTTCTCACTAGTTCTCACACTACTACCATACAACAGTTCAGACACCAGATGGGTGGATTTTTTCCCACATCAATGATTTTTTCCAAGCAACTTCTAAGCTTCACAGGTGTCTTAAAATTTAGTTCTAACAGTACCAGGAGTTAGCACAGACCCCATGGGCTAAGGGCTCCGAAAGATTCCCCCTGGCACTACTTCAGATGTCAATCAAGGGGGCTACTCAAATTTCTATCTCACTTGGCTACTAATTGGAGGTTCCCATGATCTCCCTCCTCAGATTCTATCATTTGCTAGAATAGCTCATAGAACGCAGGGAAACAGTTAGTTACATTTAGCAGTTTATTATATAACACAGGATATCATAAAAGATACAGATGAACAGCCAGATGGAGAGGTACATAAAACGAGGTCTAGAAGGATCCAGAGCACAGGAGCTCTGTTGTGGAGCTGAGTGTGTATCCTCCCAGTATGTATGTGTTCACCTATTTGGAAGCTCTTCTAATCTCATACTTTTGGAATCTTTATGGAGACATAATTGATTATTAAGTCAATATCCAGCCCTCTCCCCTTCCTGGAGCAAGGGAGGAAGGTGCTAAAATTTCCAAGCTTCTAATCATGGCTTGATTTTTCTGCAGACCACCACCCAGAGCCCACCCAGAGTTACCTCATTAGAACAAAGGACACTCCAATCACACAGGAAATTCTGAGATCTGATTTCTAGGTTAGAAACTAAGGTTAAAAACAAATATTAGAACAAAAGTTGTCCTGGTACTCTTGTTATTTAGGAAATTACAGGGCTTTTAGGAGCTCTGTGCCAGGAACTGGAGGCAGAGAACCCCATATGTGTATTTTCTATGATTTCCCATCAATGAATACCATCTCTCAAATGACTCACTCCTATCCTTATTTGGTCCCTTTCATCTTACCCTTCCGCTACCTTCCATTATCAGCAGGGTTCTTTTTCAAATTCCTCAATGAACTTTCCCTTCATATCCACAGCTAATGTAAGCATAATTTCCTTCTATGGATCCTACTTCTCCTGCAACAATCTCCAAATGGTGGCTGTTTTTTCTTCCAGTTCCCAAGTAGCATTTGACCTGGAGGGGAGGTAGAAGGTTCCCTTGGTCCTCATTGCCATTTTCATGTTCTTTCTCTTTTCCCTAAAACCATCTAGTCTGCATCTAATGCCAAAACATTATATCATCTTTACCCCCTCAGTGTTGGGTTTGTTTTTTTGGTTTTTGGGTTTGTTTGTTTTTTTTTGGGGGGGGGGCTCTGTTTACTTCCATCTGGGTCCCTCCTGGTTTTTCAAAAATCTGAACTCCTGGCTCATTGCACTCTAACAGTACTCCTGTGTCAATTCTTGGTGATTTCAGTATATAAATATATGATATGCCCATCACATTAGCCTCTCAGTTCCTTGAATGCAATTCCTCCACTGATCTTATCTTCACCATCTCAGTCACTCCTTTTTAGTCATATCAAAGTGCTAATTACCACACCCCACCCCATGATCTCAATTACATGCATTTCACCTTATGACCTATTTTTCTATTTCAATCTTTCCAGAATCCTGACGTAAACAAAGCTTCAAATCCACTGGGATCTCCAATTCATTAATTGTGCCATCTTTTCACAATCCCTCACCCCCTGGATCTAAGTTCTAGGACACCATACTTTTTTTTTTTTTTTTTTTTTTTGACTGGTGCTCTATTTTCACTCTTCCTTGTTTTTTACTCAACTTCTTACAGTGGAATGTTCTAGGAGTTAGTCTTTGGTTCTCTTTTCTTCTCTATCTACTCCCTTGGTAATCTCATATCTCATATCCAATCTTTATTTTGTTCACTGATGAATCCCAAACAGCTAAAGTAGTAACATAATATTATCTTTCACTAGTGGCCAATTCCACCCTGGGAAGTCCTGAGCAGTATGGAATTGTGTTAAAAACAGGCAAATTTTTCCTTCTGTCCAGACACATTTCTGTGCTCTAGGAAAAAGGATTCAGCTTCCAGACGGCAGGGAATTAATGAGCTTGTTCGAATTATGTATTGAACTACCATATCATCTGTTCATTTTGAAAATTATCTCAACACCTCAGAAAGTATAATTTGATCTTTTGTAGACCTGATCTTTCTTATGGTATTTCTAGGAGTACCTATCTACCAAGATTCACATTAACCCAAACTAGGACCCATAAATCTTCTCACCTTAAATGAAGATTACATTATAAGGTTGTACCTTATTAAAATCAACCTTTTTATGTTTCAGTAAGTGCATGGAATTGATAAATTCAAGGTGGGGTTATGACAATTTTTTGATAGCAAAATATAAGTATCAATTCACATACAGCATTGTGGAATTCATATATAATTTTGTCCCCTAGGTTAAAATAAAATAAAATTGAGACATTTAAATATACAACCTGTAAGAATTTCTAGGGCTTCTGCTCAAGGAATTGAGACCCATTGTGAATTGGAGCCATGGCAATGCTATCTAAGTCACCAGCTGTGCTCTCCCAGAATGAGGTGCTTGCCAAAAGCAATTTTTCAATAGTCAATTTGCCATTGTGTGTCATCTTTAAGCACTAAGTGCAATTATCAAGAGTTCTACATTTTTTGTCTGAGAATATAAAACTGCCAGTTAGTCTTCCTGCAATTTAAACTTTAATCTGCTTGCAAATTAAAAGAGGTTTTGGACTCTTTTAAAGAGACTTTATTTAAATATTGCTAAACCAGTCATTTAAAAAAGAAGCTTAATCCCTCTGGTTACCATGCTCAAGTTTAAAAGTAAATAACTACAAAACCAAAAGATAATGCTAAGAAAACATAATTCAGTTGATATTTGGTGGACATCTCTGAGTACATTTCATATTTTCTTTGCAAGCATGGTAGGTATGTATTCTTTCTTTCATGGTATATGTGAGAGGTTAGTGTATTCAGACAAACTTGTTTGTGGTGAAACGTCTGAAGCTTTGTTAATGACAATTTATTCAAAACACAGTTGCTCAAACACTGAAGCAAATTCTCACCTTCTTGCCTAATTGCCATGTTATTCTATAAAGAAAAACTGAACAGAATAATTTGATTCTTATTTTTTTTCTAAGTCAGTGTCTTAAGGTACCTTGGATAGCTGACTATCTGGCCAATTGAAATGAACTTTAGATCAGCTCACTTCATTTTTATTTATTTATTTTTAAAGATTTTATTTATTTATTTGACAGACAGAGATCACAAGTAGGCAGAGAGGCAGGCAGAGAGAGAGGGAGGAAGCAGGCTCCCTGCTGAGCAGAGAGACCCCCCTGGGATCATGACCTGAGCCGAAGGCAGAGGCTTTAACCCACTGACCCACCCAGGCACCCCAGATCAGCTCACTTTAGATATGTGTACATGATCTTTTTATTCTAAGTCTTGGCAAACCACTGCTTACTAGATGGTTCCTAAATAGTTTGATAAACACTTCATCTTGAATATTTGAGTTGGTAAAATAGATTAATTTTTTGTGGGGGGGTGGAAAATAATTGTTAATGGTTATAAGAGGGAGGGAAAACCTGTTAAGCTCAATTCTTTCCTTTTTTGGGGAGAGGGGGGTGAGTAGAGAAAATGCCATAAGCCACACAGTGGTGATGCATCGAACAATTTGTGTTGGGATGCTTAAACTGAGTAGGCACTGTATCTGTTTTCATCTTTGGTCCAAAGTGCTTCTAACAGTACAAAAAAATAGAGGCAAGTACTGAAATGTCAGTTCTCTACACCTAACATTTGTTAGTTTCATTTGGGTCTGAGACCTCCACAGACTTTGGGACTGTACAAACTAAAATTTTATGATTTAATAAAAAAAACGAAGTAATGTTATGAGAAACAAGAAAAATCTCATATTCAGTACTTTCAAATAATTTCTTATACTTCCTTGTGGCAGCACTGTGTTGGGCACTTTTCATGCCTCACCACAAAAACCTGCCAAATAGAAACTATTAGCATCCCCATTACAGATGGGGAAACTGAGGCCTAGAGAAGTTAAGTATCTGAGGCACTGTACTTGAATTCAAACACAATTCTGTCTGACTCTAAGACTCTCTATGGCATTTCAAGAATATGTCATTTCTTTTGGCCATTTTAATGGACTTAACCATAAGACCTCCTCATCTGGCTTCTTCCTTTTGAGAGGCTAATTCTATTACCCTACCCTGCAGCCTTCTTTTTAAAGCTATTAAGATCCTTTGCATTTAATAGAACGCTCCTTTTTTTCTCCTTTAATTTGTAGTAAACAATGGACTTCTAGCATTTCTGAGTTATGTGTATTTCCATAAATAAGGTTTCCTCTTTCTCTTCTTTTCTCCACTTATTTGTGGCCACACAGTGGAACATCTTCTCTTTAGTCCTCAGAAGCCCAGAAGCTGAGGTACCATCATCTGGTGTTCACCTTATCTGGAGGTCCTCAGCTCTGACTTCCAATTAGAATTACTGTGGGAGCTTAAAAAAACAATAACAACCAAAAATTAACAATAAAAACAACCAAAAAGTTCCCAGTCACCACCCAGACCACCAATTAAACCAATCAGTGTTAAGTCAGCCTTCAGTGTACTTTTTTTACTGTAACATTTCAAAAATTTTTAAAAGAAAAGTTGCAAGAATAGTTCAATGAACACCCATCCATGTGCTCTTAACCAGATGCACAAATAAACATTTTGTCAACAAATTACTTTCTTTTTTCCCTCTATTGTTGTTACATATATGTAAGTATTGTATTACATACATGCATTACCGTACCAATACATACTTATCCCCCCTTTTTGGAACCATTCAAGTGTTAGTTGCAACTATTAGACATTTCATCCCTAAATACTTCTGTATATATCTTCCAAATTTATCTCCTGCATAAATACTCTATATACAACTATCATATATAGGAGGAAATCTAACAATGATACGATACTAATGTCTGATAGTCAATCCACAGTTAGTACTTTTCCAAAAATGTTTATTATAGTAGTGCTTCTCAAAATTTAATATTCACAGAAATTACTCAGAGATCCAGTGAAATTGCAGTTTAATTCAGTATGTCCAGGCTGGGGCTTTAGTTTCTGCATTTCTAACAAGCTGTCACGACAATGTGTTCCCAGAACTATGTGTTGAAGAGAATAGCCTTATAACTATTTGTTTTGTTTTGTTTTTTCAATCCAGGATCCAATTAAGCGTCATTTATTGTTTAGTTGTCATATCTCTTTAATATCTACATTTCTTTGTTTTTTTCTTTCATATTGTTGACATTTTAAAGAGTTTGGTCTAGTTGCTTTGCAGAATACCCTTTAAATGGGAATTAATGTTCATTTGTTTTCTGTTAATCAGATTTAGATTAAACATTCTTGGCTAGAACACTACAATATATTGTAAAATCTATGCGGGTGTTCTTAATGTCCTAATCAAAGTATTGCGTGAGGGTGTTCCCAAAGAATTAGTGAAAAGTGAAGAAAAAGAATTGGTGAGGAGCCTCTGCTCTGTGAATTATACAAAAATAATCACCATTTTTACTCTTTCAAGCAAAGGGAAGGATAGTACCCAATTCCCAAAGAACATGAATAAAAACAACTTATTTGGTTAAAAATAATTAAATTATTCAATCAGAAGATTCTTATAACCTCCATGTTTTGCCTGTGCATTTGTGTTTTAGTTAGGAAGGGATTTATACCAGGGAGTAGTGCATTATGGTGATGACATGCATGTCACCTAAGTGAAAAGAACTGGATTTTTTTTGGAAAATTGACTAAGCACAGACAACAGTTGTTTATTTTAGAAATATCTGGGAATGACATGGCAGTATATCATATGGAATAAACAAGACTCTCTTGGTTGAAAAGTAATGATGTCTGTTAACTGTTAAGAAACTCGTTCCCCTCCCTGTACCTACTTCACCAAAATAAAAAACAAAACAAAACAAAACAAAAAGCAGCATTTGCTAACTTCCAGAGAGCAAACATTCCTACCATGAATGATTTTAAGTTACCAATGTAACATCAATAGGCTTGCAAAATAGCAACTGGTTCTCATTTGCTGATCTGAGCCCACTCCAGCACACCTCTGATTTTAAGAAGACAGACCCACCTCAATTGGATTTAGGGGAAAACTGCAAATTATTAACTCATATAACTGAAGAGATAAGCCCAGTGCTGACCTCAACCCCCGATGGACGAAGGGCTTCCTTTGCCAACTCTTGGCTCTGCACTTCTTGCCATTCATATGTGGGGGTTGCCTCAGAAGCTCACATCTGGATCCTGGAGGCAGAATAAGCAAGGATGGAGAACGCTGAGTCAGACTGGGTTAAAATCTCAATTTGCCACGTACTTCCCAATAACCTTGGGCAATGTAATACCTCTATGGCCCAGTTTTTTCATCTATATAATAGAGACAGTAATAATACCTATGTCATGAAGTTGTTTTGGATATTTGATGAATTAATATATAATAGTTTAGATATCTGCTAGAATACCTGGTGAAGCTTAAGCACTCAGTAGTCCCATCATCATCATCATCATCATCATCATTTTAAATTAACCTCTAAAGAAAGAAATCTTTTTCAAGCTAAAGCCTTAACACATCATCTAATGATGTGGGAAACATGTTCATTCCTAGGAATGGTTCAGGCCAAGGGAATAGTTAATCCTGAGGTCTAGGATGTCATCATCACTCAAATTAAATGGATTGAAGCTGTGGAAAATTTTCCCACAGGAAAACTAATGTTCTTTGCCTAAAATGAGGGAAGAAATGACTATGCGGCAAACAAAGACACTGATGTTACTACATAATATTAAAAAAAAAATCTTTTCCAAAGTGTTAGATGAAATATATCTGATCACACCAAAATTGGTCTTAATGGCATGGAACTATGCTTTGGGTAGAAAAATCAAGGTGACCAAAATGATCTATTTCTGTAAATTCATAGAAAATACATTACAGTACTTCCTTGAAATGCGAATCTCATGGGAAAGTTATAGTAAAACAGCAAAGGTATAATAAATATCAAAACTCTTAGCACACCATTGTTTTAACCATTATAGAGAGGGTAAATTTAACTGTCTAAATGAAGTTTTTTTTTTTTGCATTACTTGATTACCAAGTAATTCACCTCAATTATTTGTTCCATATTTTAACTGGGTAGTTTCTGATCACTAAATATGCTGTTTTTCCTATACTGTAACTTTCTCCTTCTGAGGTATATTTTAATACCCTCAATTGAAAGGTATAATGAACTTTGGTCTTTATTTTTATTTTTATTTTTTTAAAGATTTTTTATTTATTTATTTGTCAGAGAGAGAGAGAGGGAGAGAGAGCGAGTGAGCACAGGCAGACAGAGTGGCAGGCAGAGGCAGAGGGAGAAGCAGGCTCCCTGCCGAGCAAGGAGCCCGATGTGGGACTCGATCCCAGGACGCTGGGATCATGACCTGAGCCGAAGGCAGCCGCTTAACCAACTGAGCCACCCAGGCGTCCCTGGTCTTTATTTTTGATGAACTATTCCTTAAAACACTTTTGATTAAACTCATCATATATTTAAATAGTTGCAAAAGTTCCAACATTTTATCAATACTGACACTTAGCAATTAAAATTTAATTGCCATATGATTTGATACTCAACATATATTTTAAAATTTAAAAATAATCTCAATCAAAATTCATATGGGTCTTAAAATTTATGTAGAAATTCGAAGAGTCAAGAACAGTCAAGTCTGCTTGAAGAACAAGAAAGTGATAGCACTTGTTCAACCAGACATCAGGGCCTACAGAGTGATAGATATCAGAAGAGTGTCCTATTCACCAAGGGCTAGCCAAATTAACAAATGGAATAGAATGAGAAGCTGGAGATCCCTGCAGAGATGGACGCCTGATTTATAACAGCTCCAATCAATGGGTAAAGGATGATCTTTTCAGTTAATGAGGGGAGGATGAATTCCTCTGGCACCATAGATAAAAATCAATTCTAGGTAAATTATAAGCCAAAATATAAAAAGTCAATCTTTAAAGGTTTCAGAAGGTAATAAGAACACAAAAAAGTATTAACTATTAAAGAAATGATGTACAAATTTGTATACATTAAAATAAAAATTTGTATTCACCAAAACACCACTGAAGAATGAAAAGATAAGCCATAGAAGGGGAGAAAATATCTGCAGCATATGTCGTTACATGACTGCAACAAAGACTTGAATACAATATTTGAAGAAAAACCAAAATACAGAGAATCTGGAGAACATAATGAAACAGGCATTATCGGCATTCAGGCTGGATAGTTCTTTGCGGTGGTGGCGGTGAGGTGGTGTTAGGAGTGTTGGTGGGGACTATCCTATGCATTATAGGAGGTTTAGCAGCATTTTTGGCTCTTACCCTTGAGACGGCAATAGCATCTTCCTAATTGTGACAACAAAAAATACACCCAGCCATTGCTAAATGTTCCCTAGGGGAAGGAGTAAAATCATCTCTGGTTGAGAACCACTGTGCTAGAACATATACAGAAAGCATAAACAATATTTTGAAAAATGGGAAATCCAAATGCCAACCAACAAATGAAAATGTGATCAATTTATTAGTAATCAAGGAAATGCAAAAGGAAATCACTTTGAGATACCAAGCACATCCATTATCTTGGCAAAAAGTTTAAATCTACCCACTGTTGGTAAAACAAAGGGCATTAGGAATTC
Source organism: Mellivora capensis (assembly GCA_004024625.1). NCBI lineage: Eukaryota > Metazoa > Chordata > Mammalia > Carnivora > Mustelidae > Mellivora > Mellivora capensis. The sequence continues at coordinate 222,506 of PISX010000389.1, forward strand.
TTGGGCACTGCAGTTAGTTTAAACTGAAACAGGCACTTGCAAAACAGTCTAGCATGATCTCATCAAGAAAAAGTTAGACATAATTTAGGCCAACCAACTCCGTTTTTTAAGCATATATCCTAGAAAAAATCATTCCCATGTGTACCTGGATACATGTAAAAGAATGTTCACAGCACCTTTTTTTGGTAACGTCCAAAGGCTTGAAATAACCTAAATGTTCAATAATAGTGTGATATATAAATAAATTGTGGCACATTCATTCAATGGATACTATAAAGTAATGAAAATAAATGAATAAAAGAAATGTGCAAGCAAGGATGCATCTCAGTTAACATTTTGAATGATGGAAGACAGAAAAAAGAACACATACTCCTAATTCCATTTATAAAATGTTCAAAAATAAGCAAAAGTAGGGGCACCTGGGTGGCTCAGTGGGTTAAGCCTCTGCCTTCGGCTCAGGTCATGATCTCAGGGTCCTGGAATCGAGTCCCACATCGGGCTCTCTGCTCAGCGGGGAGCCTGCTTCCCCCCCCTCTCTCTGCTTGCCTTTCTGCCTACCTGTGATCTCTCTCTCTCTCTATCAAATAAATAAATAAATAAATAAATCTTTAAAGATAAGCAAAATTAAGCTTTATTTTTAGAGATGCACACCTAGTAGTGAAACTATAAGAAAAACGACAATGTGATTATTAGAAATCAGGATGAAGACACTTATTGTGGGAAAGGAAATGGAGAAGGGAAGTGATATAAAGTGCTGAAGACAGGGACTATTACTTCTTGACATAAGTGTTGGCTTTGTGATGTTTATTATTTTATTACATTGCATATTTTATGATTTGTGCACACTTGTGTACATGTGTTATATTTGATGGTTTTCAAAGGGTAATAAATACTTTAAACATTTCTTTAAAAATTAAAAGAAAACTTTCCTTTTCTTAAAACTACTATTTTCATTTTCTTCCTTCACAATTTTTTAAGGATTTCATCCATTCCTTTGAGAAAGAGAACACAAGTGCATGAGTGGTGGGAGGGGCAGAGGGAGAAGGAGAAGCAGACTCCCCTCTGACTGGGGAGCCTGACATGAGGGTGCATGCCATCACCCAAGATCATGAGGTGAGCCAAAGTCTAATGCTTTGTCAACTGAGCCACCCAGGCACCCCTACTCTTTCACATGTTTATCCTAAACTAGTATTTTTATGCTTGAGTTTATTGATCCACCTGTCAAATTTAAGTATAATAAAAATGTACATATAAGTTGAAATCTAAATTTTTGTTTTATTTTCTATGACAGTAAGTCTCCACACTATGAAATCTCATAGTCATTAACACATTTTAAAACACATTTCCTTAGGATTGTTATTATTATAGTTATTTTAATACATAATTTATTAAAACAACAATTATGCTGCACACTCTGATAAATAATTACTGCACATAAGAGTAGACTTTTATTGGAAAGATATCTATTAATGAGCTAATGATCAAAATTATTCCCATCTGTTTATGAAACAGAAAGGGATATAGCTAAAAGTAATATCCAGAACTAGCATATTATCCTAATTTTTCTATGAGAGTGAGGAGATAGTTAATATTTTATAAGCTGGAATAAAGTAAGGCCTGCTTTTAATAAGAACATTTCACAACATTATTTGATAAAATGTGTTTTAACTACCTGGTGGAATAACACTCAATTGGGAAAAAATAATTTCAAAATATTTCTTATGCATGGGTTTTATCTAAGATATCATGAATAATTTGGCAGTCCTGTAAATAATTACACCTGAATTTAAAAAATTGTGATTGTAGATTGATGTTCAAAAATGTATCATAAGGAGTTTCACAGATCTACTCCTCAGTTAAACAACAATAGTTGATGCAAGTTATATATTAAACAAAAAGTAAAGTGTCTGGAAATTGTCCTAAGGGCATACAGCAAGAATTTATTTAAAAAATCTGTTCAGGGCACCTGGGTGGCTCATTCAGTTAAGGATCCAACTGTTGATTTCGTCTCAGGTCATGATCTCAGGGTCATGAAACTGAGTCCCACATCAGGCTCCATATACAGCGCAGACTGTGGAGCCTACTTAAGATATTCTCTCTCCCTCTCCTCCTTTCCCACCCTCTGGACTTGTGTGTGGTCTCTCTCTCTCACACACTAAGAAAGAAAAAGAGAAAGAAAGGAAGGAAAGAGGAAAAAAAAGGAAAAACTATTAAATATCAGTTAGAACAACAAATCTGGGAATGCCTGGGTGGCTAAGTCAGTTAAGTGCCTGCCTTCAGCTTAAGGCATGATCCTGGAGTCCTGGGATTGAGTCCCACATCGAGCTCCCTGCTCAGTGGGGAGCCTGCTTCTCCCTCTGCCTGTTGCTCCCTCTACTTGTGCTCTCACAAAAATCTTATTAAAAAAAAAAAAAAAAAAAAAAAAGAACAGCCCATCTGTGGTATTTGAGTCACCACCCACTCCTCTCCCACCCCCAGTACAGTGTGGAAGAAGTTCTACTCTATGTGGGTTGAGCCAAGAGCACTCTACCTCCAGCTCTCTACTGGGGACTATGGTATCTTCCTGGGAGGAGCAGGCTGCTAGCATTTCTTATACTCCTCACTTACAGCTTCATGTTGAAAGAACTGTATTTTTCAGGCAAGAGAGGCTAAGAGTTCTGGGTCTTCTATCCAGGACTACTCACAGAGCAGAAGTTCTGTTACAGAGGTAGCAGGCAGAGAATAACAAGCCCCCATTTGCCCAACTGCCAGAAAGGGGCAAACCATAAATATCAGAGGTAACCACCCCTGCCCAGTGCCTACTTATAAAGCAGGGGTATCACTCCAAGAGAACTGAGTGACTGTCCCTGTTCCCAATAATGGCACTGAGGTTTTGCTTGAGCAAGAGAGATAAGCTGTAGGGGCAGAGAACTCTGAAGCTCTCCAAAAGAGATCTGAATTTATCTAGAACAGAACAGAGTATGGGGAAGTTTATCATGGCATTCTAGAAAACAATGGAGAGTTTGGGGGTAAGCAATGATGAAGAGACTGGTAGCTCCATGAGAGCAACAAGCTAAACGGTAAACCAGATAAGAGTTGACCAAAGACAACCAAGGGAAGAGTTAAGAAGAGCTGTCCTGAGATTGGAACATACTTGAAAGACTGGCCTCAGAGACTACCTCTGCAAAGGGATCAGAACTTAACTGAATCAAATGGTGAAGCAGTTTATGCCCCAGTGCACTGATGGAAACAACAGAGGAATCAACCCACAAGTAATGGAGTCTGACAGCTGGGAGTGAAACCGACAAAGGTAGATACCTTAACAGAGAAACCAGGGAAAGAGACAAAGAGAGTACTGGTGGAACATTGTCATCCATGGACTTACCAAGCCTGCATCCTCTGAGGGGTGACATCAGGTGCTGCACACTGTGGGAGAAAACAGATTTTTTAAAAATAGTTCAACCAAGTCATTAAAATATTAAAAATCAAACAACAAAACTCCTGGGGCTAGGGGTAAGAAATAAAGATCCAGAGTTGCTACAATACATTGTCCAAACTGTCCAGTTAAAAAAAAGAATAGAAATTTATGAGACATACAGAGAAGCAATAAAGTGTAACCCATACACAAGAAATAAATGTAGGCAACAAAATGCCTTGAGATGGCTTGGATGTTAGAGTTAGCAAACATAATTTAAGCAGTTATAATATGTTTGAAGACATGCAGAAAACCATGCTTGATGTTAAGGTAGGTATAATGACAATGTCTCAATAAATAGAGAATATCAATAAATAGATACAAACTATGAAAAGAACTGAACAGTATAATAACTGAAAAAAATATTAGAGGGCTCAACAGGTTTGAGATGACAAAAGAATCAGCAAACTTAAAGATAGAATAGAGATTATATAGTCTGAAAAAGAGAGAAAACAGAAATAATGGTTGAAAATTCCCTAAATTTGATGAGAAATATTAATCTACATATTAAAGAAACTCAACAAAAAAAAAAAAAAAGAAAAAAGAAACTCAACAAATTCTAAGTAGGATAAGACCAAGGATATCTGCATCTAGACACATCACAGTTAAAGGGTTAAATGCCAAAAACAAAAACAAAATTTGGAAAAGAACAAAATAAACATGATTAGTCACATATAAAGGAACCTCAGTAAAATTAACAGCTGATTTCTCAGACACATTGTAATCCAGAAGGCAGTAGGAGGACATATTCAAAGTACTAAAAGGAAAAAACAACCATATACACTTGCATTTGTATATAATTGTATTTTTGAGTCTGTAACATTTAGAAATATAATATATTTGGCAATAAGAGCATAAAGGAGGCATCTGAGAGCAAATCTATATTATGGTAAGGACATGATACCAGGTGGTGACTCAAATCCATAGGAATAAATGAAGAGAGTCAGGAATGATAAATAAGAAGGTTAATATAACAAACCCTATAGATACACCTTTTCTCTTCCTTCTCTCAGCTCCTTTAAAAAATAAAAAAGTAATATAACAATGTATCTTTGGGCTTGTAACACATATAGATAGAACAAATTGGGAGGGGTGGAAGAAGGAATAGAGCTATATAGGAATAACCTTATCTCTAGCGGGAATTAATAGTATAAATCTGAAGTATATTTTGAAAAGTTAGGAACTATATGGTAAGCCCTAGAGCAACTCCCAAGAAGATACCTTTAAAAATATGGAAAAATCATAAAAATAATTAAAATGTTACACTAAAAAATATAGAGGAACAAAAAAGAATACAGGAAGTAAAATGAAAGATAAAAATCCAACTATATCAATAATAACATTGAATGTGATTTGATTAAAATACAATAAAAAGGCAGACATTACCAGATTAAAAATAAGGACTCAACTATATGTTATCTATAGAAGATACATTTTAGATTTAAATACACAAATAAGTTGAAAGCAAAGAATGAAAAAAGATATCCTATGCAAACAATTATAAACTACAAGGAAACAGAAGACTTGAGCAACTATAAAATAACACAACAAAACAGACATCTATAGAATATTCCTTGCAACAATAACAGAATACACTTATTTCTCAAGCACAAATGGAATAGTATCCAGGATAAACTATATATTAGGCCATAAAATAAGCTTTAATAAATTTGGAATTATAGAAATCATACAATGCATGTTCTCCAAACATAATGGAAATAGAAATCACTAAGAGAAAAAAATAATGGGAAATCCACAAATATGTAGAAATTAAGCAATACATCTATAACCAACCAAGAAATTATAAGGAAGATTAGACAATGCTTTGAGATGAATGAAAATGAAGGAATAGCATACTAAAACTCATGGGATTCATGTAAAACCATATTGAGAAGAAATTTTATAATTATAATACCTATTTTTAAAAACATGGTCTCAACTTAACCTAACTTTATACTTTAAGACACTGGAAAAAGGGGCACCTGGGTGGCTCAGTGGGTTAAAGCCTCTGCCTTCGGCTTGGGTCATGATTCCAGGGTCCTGGGATCGAGCCCCACATTGGGCTCTCTTCTCAGCAGGGAGCCTGCTTCCTCCTCTCTCTCTCTGCCTGCCTCTCTGCCTACTTGTAATCTTTGTCTGTCAAATAAATAAATAAAATCTTTAAGAAAAAAAAGACACTGGAAAAAGACCAAAGTAAACCTAAAACAAACAGAAGGAAGAAAATAATAAATATTAAAGCAGAAATTAATGAAATAGAGAGTAGAAACTTGTATCCATCCTCTGATGAGTGGATAAAATATTGTGCTATATCTGGACAATGGATTATTATTTGGATAAAAAAAGGAATAAAGTATTGTAAAAGGTGACAGCATGGATAAACCTTGAAAACCCTATGGTAAGTGGAAGATGACATGCACAAAAGACCACACACATATTGTATGATTCCACTTATAGCAAATCCATAGAGACAAAGTATGTTAGTGATTGTGTAAGACTAGGGGTATTTGGAAGACTGCTAATGGGAATGGGGTTTTTCTTCGGAGTGATCAAATGTACTAAAATTGATTATGGCAATGGTTGCATAACTCTGTGAAAATACTAAAAACTACTGAATTGTATTATATTCATGCGGTAAATACATGGCGTATGAATTATACCTCAAGGAAACTTCTAAAAATGTGACTCTAAAATTTACTCTTGAATGTTCAGCTTATTTTTGCAACTAATGACAAGTCTTGAGAATATACATTGAGAATAGCTAAAAAGCTTTATTTAAAGGCATATTTTTCCTTTTGAGTCTTTACTAGCGCTCTCCTTCCATTGATGGCAAGAGACTTTCCCCTTGAGATTTACATATTCTTTAACAATAGTTCAGAAGTGGAAGAAGCAAAAAATTTCAACCAAATTTCTTCAGTACTACATACGCTACTATGCATTTGAATTTAGAATATTCCAACGTGGACCCCAATAGCACTTCTTCTAATACCTTGTGTATTCATTTTCTGTTACTGCGACCAAGTGGCTTCAACAACTCATTTGTTATCTCATAGTTGTAGTTTAGAGATTTCAAGCAGACCTCTCTGGATTAAAATTAAGTTGTCTCCAAGGCAGCATTTCTTCTGAAGACTCTGGGAGAGAATCTGTTCCCTTGCCTTTTCCAGTTTCTAGAGGCTTTCTATTCCATGGTTCATATCCTCCCTCCTCCATCTTCAAAATCAGCAATGAAAGTCAAGTCCTCCTGACATTGCATCACTTGACAGAGCTTCCACGGTCACACCACTTTTCTGGCTCTCTTCCTCTGCATCTCTCTTCCATTTGCAAAGACCCTTTTGATTACCTTGGGCCCACCTGGATAATTGAGAACAAACAATCTGCCAATTTTAAGGTCAGCTGATTATGTCTTAATTCCACCTGCAGCCTTAATTCCTCTTTCCCATATAACCTAATATATAATATAACCTGTATAACCCCTATACACAGGTTCTGGGGACTTAGGACATGGACATCCTTGGGGGGGGCATTATTCTGTCTACCACATCATGATTTTCTCCTGGTAGAAATGTGTATAAATTAAGGTAACGGAGAAAGCCCTATGGGTTTGAGGTAGTTTGGTTCATCAATAAAGGAGGATTTGTCTTTTGGGCAGTGTATTCTAGTATATTCTCGCATGAATGAAGGGCCTTTATTGTACAAAGTGGAGAGAAGGCTATTGTGAACTCAAGCCTGTTCTTAGGCTGACCAACTTTAGGGGAAAAATAAATGTGGAAATTAAGGATCTGGAATAGGATTCATTAGTTTCAAATTATTGGAATGGCACACCTAAAGATTTCCTATAACCCAGAACCCTAGTTAGATGAACATTCATTTGGGGTAGTGGTTTCCAAATGGGGCTGATTTCATAATTACCTGAGACTTTTAAAAAGTGCAATTAGATTTTCAGGCTTTAATCCAGACCTGCTAAATCTGAAGTTCAGAAAGCAGAGGCCCAAAAGATGTTTTAAATTTCTTTTTTTTTTTTTAAAGATTTTATTTATTTATTCGACAGAGAGAGATCACAAGTATGCAGAGAGGCAGGCAAAGAGAGAGGAAGGAAAGCAAGCTACCTGCTGAGCAGAGAGCCTGACTCAGGGCTCGATCCCAGGACCCTGGGATCACGACCCGAGCCAAAGGCAGAGGCTTTAACCCACTGAGCCACCCAGGCACCCCAATTTCTTTTCTTAAAAGATTTTATTTATTTATCTGAGAAAGAGTGAGAGCAGGAAGGGAGGATAAGGGCAGAGAAAGAGGGAGAAGCAAGCTCCCCACTCACCAGGCAGCCCGATGTAGGGTTTGATCACAGGACTCTGGGATCACGACCTCGTCCAGTGGCAGATGCTTAACTTACTGACCCACCCAGGTGCCCCGTCTTGAATAATTTCTTTAGTTGATTCTGATAATTAGCCAAATTTGGTAACTACTCATTTAGAAAACAAAGGGGATCGAATTAGTGATAATAGAAGATTCATGTGTTCACTAAATTTTTCTATTAATTGCTTGCTAGGTTGAAAGTTACAGGGCATTTAAATATGACCTAGAGCTTTGGACAGTTTAACCAACGTGCAGCCAACAAAGAAATCTGAAAGTATCATTCTTTCTCACTTCCAAGTAATCATGCAGCCCCACAAAACTAGAACCACTGGAGTTTTCCTCTGTTGGGCATATATACTTTGCCATTATAAGCTATGCCTTATTTGAATTTGTCTTTGTTAATTTGTTGTAAAGCGATTAATTTACTCTTATTCCATAGACACAATCAATGTAAGAATACAGTAATACTTATGGTCACTTTGCATTTATACCAAAATTGTGATATGCCAAGTCATGGTTATAATTCCTATCTAAAATCTATGAATTAGTATATTTTCTGCACCTTACAGGCAAAATGTTTATATTTATTAGATTAATAACCTTTCCAGAAATAAGATGAGACACCTTTTAATAAAATGTGCAGTAAATTAGGAGGACACTGTTGATCATTGAACATGCACATAAAACATATCTCAAAAAGACTGAAATTTTGCATTTCCTCTATAGGTATCACACCACAGAAAGAGACTCAGGAAGGAATTCCACCCCCGACCCAGAGTCAGGAACCCCTGAAACCTCAGGAGAATATATCACGACCCATTCACCATCCTTTAGTTTTAAAAACTAACTTTGAGGAAGAAGAGGAGGAAGGAGATGAACAAAATGGTTAGTAAGGCTTTTCTCAGACTTACAGTGCACACTCAAAAGCCCTACTTTTTTTTTTTTTTTACATATTTTCTTTTAACTGTGAGAGGTTCATAACATAATATGTTAGGCAGATTTTGGTAAGAAGATAGATTGAATATTATTAAGTATATTCAATTCATTATGTTCTAATTTGTTCTATGTCTATACATCCTTATGATCATTTGGATTGGAGGGTTTTTGTTGTATAATAGCTGGGAGAGAGATTCCATTTAAATTTGTACAGTTACTTAAATTGATTTTTCTAATACATGAAATATAGTAACTCGAGACATTTATCGGTATGCGAATTATTGATTTTAAAAATTAAAAAAAAATCCATGAGAACAATGTCTGGGGTTTTTCATTCTGATTTATATATTTTCATATTATTTGGCTTTGGACAATTTATTTTAAAAATATATATCCTATAGATGCTTCTAGTTTATGGACAAAGACTCCTGAAGAGATTGAAGAAAAAAGAGCAATAAAGGAGATGTGTTACAAATCTGGTAAGAAATCAAACATTTGTGGATTTTCAAATGCTTGATGTGACAAGCACACTAACCCCCTACTTTTCTAATGGGAGATTAGGTGAATACTACAGATTCCATACTCCTCCAGATATTTCATCATCAAAAAGCATAGCCTCTACAGCAGACAAAGAAATAGAAAAGCCTTTGGAAAACGGCAGTGAATTGCAAGAAGGTAAGGAATGAAAAGACAGCATTTCAAGGTGCTGTGTAAGAGATACTTGGTGTGATAGGCTGTGAATTATTTAGTAAGATGTACACTAGAGTTAAATGATAAATAATACATCAGAATTGAGAATGAGGAGGAAGTGCTTTCATCAGATGACCTATATTTAATAAGAAAAGCTGCAGTTAATGTAATTACGCTTTCCTCATGGAGCTAAAGAACGAATAAGCTTCATAGGTGCATGGTGGCACTTCCCCCCGGCCCCTCCCCCACCCTGACCATGCAAGTCATTCTGTAAATAACTTGCTTCTACCATTTATTTTTCTTTGCACATAAATATCCCTGTGAAATAGGTGCATATTTTTCTCTGTGAATAGAAAGGACAACCTAGCCCTAGAAGGATAAAAGGGAGATCACAGAATGATGTTACCGGCAGAACAAGGATACATGTGTTCATTGAGTACCTTTTGTGTACCAGGCAATTTCAGAAGCAATGCAGGTGGATGATTCCAAGGCTGGGCCTTTCATGGGTCTTATGTTTTGGTGAATCTTATTTTAATGTTGGTAAACAATTTGCCCTTGAAGCCAAGATAAATACATTATTTTCTGGATATAAAACCAGAAACTCAGCGAAAATCCATGGATGCCACGAGTTTATACAGTTGTCTTGCCACTAGGACGAGCTGAAAAGTTTTGCTGCAGTAGGAGATTTGAATCCCTTTCTCTCCCTAAAAATTAAAAAAAAATGATAGTTGGGGGAATCTCCCAACATCAAGATGAGGGTAGAATAAAGTAGAGGATCAAGAGTAAAATGCCTGCCATTAAAGTATATATGTGGCAAACTATTTAAACATATGGCGGTAGGTGGCAGCAACAGACCATTAGATGTTAGAATGACTGGCAAGACAGCTGAGAGGTGGGCACCCTAGCTAGAGAAGGGCACACTGCCTACATTAACTAGACAAGGAAAAAAGAAAACAAAACACGTTAGCAAGGAATATAAAAAGTGTAGATTAGAAAGATAATTACACATACTTTCACCTTATATTATGGTTTTAAAAGTCTTTTGTTTTTAAATAATTTCAGTTAATTCATGATAGCCTTCACCAGATTTCCCCAAATGTTAGTATTTTACAGTTTCAATTTTTTCACTCTTTCTTTCTCTAAATATACACACTGTAATTTTTTCTAAACACTTTGTGCAAGAGTTAGTGGCAGATATGATGCCCCTACATAACTCTTACATTGGTATAAATATCAAAATCAGGAAATTATCACTGATACCATATTATTTACAGAATATTTTGAAATAAATTTCACCAGCAGTACCACCAATGTCCTTTACGGCGAAATGAACTTTTTTCCTGATTTAAAATCCAATATAGTATCATATGGTACAATAGATTATCATCTCTCTCTTATTCTGCTTTTAATAGTTTATTTTAGAAGAAAATTATCTAGAGATATACAAGAAAAACACTAAGAATTATTTAATTCTGACAGTATAATTATCATTTGTCAGTGGTAGACTCATACTTTTCACTCAATTTGATCATGATAAGTAGATATAATCAAAAGAAATATAAAATTCACTATATGAAGAACACATGAAATAAGTTAAATATATTATACATACATAATAATGTTAGATTATTTAAATTTTTAAATTGCCATTTAATAAATAAACCACGTAGGAAAGTAAACTTGCTTGTTTATTTTCTTGATAATTACAAAATTTATTTAAAATTCCTATAAGTTTACAGTTCATCATATAACTATGCAAATAATACTTATATTAATTTTTGACTTTATACTATCATCATGAATTCTACTTTAGACTTATATAAGTGCCTATGGCTCCTAGGGTGATTTTTTTTTTCTTTTTCCTTTGCTAATTTTTTAAAAAATTTTTAGGGGATGGTCTTACAGTTCCAACAAAATTTAGCCTATTTGAAAGGCAAGGTGAGATAAAAGCATCATTGGATAGGAAACCAAGGACTGACATTGCTGCTTTTGAAAATGGAGGTGAGTTAAGTTATTCCTGGTTGATTCTGAGTGTATCACCATATAATAAATGAGTCTGAATTTCCTCTCATAACTCATTTCATTTTTTCAAAATCTTTTGGACATTTTTATTGTTGGTTTTGGGTAAGGAACTTGAGGCCTGGGATTGTAGGCAATCAGTTGCTGTAGATGAATCCCTTTAGGAGAATGTCTGACATGTGATGTGCACTCTGTGAATATTTGTAGAATAAATGATTTTATGTTTAAACAATCAAATGGATGAATGGAGACATTTTTATAGAATTTACAGATGACTGGACGTTAATATGCTGAATGAAAGAGCCCAATTTAACAAGGTAAACTGTGATACACATAAAATCTTGCATTTAAGTTTAAGACATTAAAGGTAGATTTTCTTCAAGTTGGGAAAGACTTGACATGATACAGATTGTGAAGAGAAAAATAAGTGTTTTTTGTTGGCCACAAGGTTTAAAAATGATTCAGTACTGGGTGTCAGGTACCAAGAACTCAGGTAAACTCACACTGAATTATCAGGAGTAGTATAGGAAGATAATTAAATGTGGCAAGTCATTTAAAGTACTCAGTAGTGTCTGACATATAGGAAAATGCTCTATAAATATCAACTATTATTATACTAGTTCTACTGATTTCTGTAATGGTAGTCCACACGAGTGCGTCATTTTAAAAGAAGGTTACTTGAAACAAATATTTTATGTTAGGGTAACTTATATGGTGAAGAATCTGGAAATTAAGTATACAAGTAGTATTTAAAGCAATTATGGATATTTATCTTGGAAAATAGAAGACCTTTAAGAAGCATAAAAATTGCTCTCATATATCTGAAGATGTTATATTGAAGATAAACTATACTAACTCTGAGTAACTCTAAAGGATGGTAAAGGGTAGAAGTAAAGATTTATATATGTTAAAGGAAAATTGTGTTGACTATGTGAATTTCTTTGGAGTTATCTCTATGTAAGCATACATACTCTAATCTAAGCATATGTGATATGTGTGGAGATGTGTGTGATTATCACTGAGAAGTATTTAAATAAAACCAGGAAAAATGTGTACTACAGAAAAGGATAATCCTGTGTTGGAAGATAGTTCTGTAGAACTTTCTGCCACCATGGCCACTGACCATAAGGTATTGTCATAGGAGGTGACTGTTATGTTCCACAGAGGATCATATTTCTTGGAGTAGATGAAAACAAAGCTTTAACAGAAGAGAAGGAAATCACCATGTCAAAATGTTCACCTAATAAAGGTAATGAATCATCCTATAATTTTAATCCATTCATAATTTGGATAGATATGTTAAATATAAAACTTGACACTTGTAGAAACCAATAGAAGAGGTGAGGTAATAAATAAAAATATGCATTTAATACAGTGAACAGGAGTCAAAAACTCTAAGGTTTCAGTTCTGGTCTGTCCCTTATTGTTTGACCCTGAGACCATCTCTTTTAGCTTCAGTTTCCTTACCTAAAATACTGGCCTGTTGAACTCCGTAATTTCTAGGAGTCTTGCTATCTCTACAGTTACTGGTTCTGTTAAATAGTAAAACCAAGTCCTCTTTAGTTTCTTTTTCCAACCAAATACTCAGTGTGATTGAATTTTCTTAGGGACATTTGTTTGTGAAGACTGTGAAGAGTATTAATCTCATGATGTCTATGACCTCCCCATTTTATAATTATTACTGGTCTGTGAATAATCAAGAGATATGATAACAAAATCCATCCTTTATAGTTTTAGATTTCCCTTATACCATGCTTAGAATCCCCCCGCTGGTACCTCTCTGCTAGGCAGTTCTCTCAGACTAATGGTAGAGCTGTCCTGTAATTAGAGGGCTTTATGTATTCTCCATCCAAATATTAACTAATTTCATCTACCATTTTCCCCACCATTAAATAAATGTTCTCAAGAATAGGTTAAGGCACTTATGATCAATGGGAAATGACATGCAAGTCTCTTTTCCTCTGTCTCAGAGATGGAAACACTTTGCCCAATCGATCAAAAAAACAAAAACCAAAAAAACCAACAAAATTCTTACTACACTAATAACAGTTGCTACAATTCGCATTTGGCTGTTTAAATTTAAACTAAAATGAAATAAAACTACACAAAATCAGCTCTTCAGTTGCATTAGCCATGTTTCAGGTTTCAATATCCACATGAGACTAGTGGCTATCATTTTGTACAGTACAAACTGAGATAATTTCCATCATTGTATAAAGCTCTGCTGGGCAGTCCTGCTCCAAAGCATAGAACACATGAAAGTTGTTACATCTGAATTATTTCTGGAACCTTAATTTAAATAAGAACATTTGATTTAAAATTAATAAACTTCTGATTCTTTTATATGAAGGTATTAAGATATTGCCACAAATACATAATTTATAAGTTGAAGATAATGTCATATATTGGATTTATAATATTTTGTTAGTGACAAGTTTTGGGGACTCATGGTAGGGATTAGGGAATTTCAGTGATGAATTGTAAAAATTAATATACATTTATATTTTAAAAGAGGTATGCCCATCATATAATGTTCGAAAAGTGAAATGCCAACTGAAAGCTTCTTTTACTAACATTGACATTTTATTTTCTTAATTTGCTTTAAAAGATAACAAGGACAGTCCTCATCCAAAGCGTTCCCTAACTACCCGACTAGTACCTACAACGCATGTATTAAATGCTACTGAGAATATCAGTATGAAGTGCAGAGAGGACCCCTCTTCAAGTGAGACATTAGCTCTATCACTTTTTGGCCTTAGATATATTTGTCTTATCATGGATTTGTTTTGCTTATTTGAAATAGAATTTTTAAAAAGAAAGAAAAAAGGATGGTTTGAAAATTATTCAGGATTAAGAGTTAAAAACAATTATTCTTCTACTAACTCTGACAATAAATTGTGATGTAGGTCCTAGTAAATTATACACGCTCCTACTAGTTTAATTTAGGTATTAAAATTAATGATATACTACCTTCTCGGAAGATTCATTAGTATTTAGTATAGCATTTTTAATTTAATCCAAAGTGGGATACACTGACAGATTTTTATTATGTTTTGGATTATTTTTCATGATTTGGCTTCTCCATGCCATTCAGTATTCTAAGCTACTTCTCTTGATACAATTAAGACTCATGAATCTTCCTTTCTGTTTCCTTCCTTCCTTCTTTCCTTTATTTCATTTCCTGAGTCCCGGTAATGTTCTTGGATCCCAACCAGGCCCTGAAGGAAACCATGATGGTTTACTCCTAAGAACCTCAGTTTGGTGACATTTGTTAAAAATATGGTTTCCAAATCCTAGAAGTGGGGGCTTGAGAGTAAAGGTGGAGCACAATATTTGGAGAGGAGGTGGTGAATCAGAATTCAAATTTAACGCTGAAGCTGATCTTGAGAGCTAAGCAAAGACAGATTTATTAGTCTACTAGAGACAGCTAATGTAATCTACATAATGAACTTGTTCATTTTCTCTGTGCAATAGTTACATGTTCATGTTCAGGATCTCCACACAGAGAAGTCATGAGTGCCCCTGTCTACTAGATTGTTTTAAGATTCTCTGCAGAAATGTCCTTTATAAATTCCTAGAAAACTGAGTTTGTATGTAAACTTTTCAATGTAAAAACATGCCAGTAAAAAAGTGACTAATTTAGTGATCTTAGCACTTACAAATTCTGACTACTTAGTCTTATTTCTCCAAAACTAACACACTCAAATTCTTAAAACTTAAAAGAATAAAGTACTATTCACTAAAAGTATTTTACATTAATCCAATTTCTTAAGAAGTAGATCTATGTTCAAAATAACAATTCTAAAACTACTTAAAAAATAACACAATGAGATAAATAATTATATTTGGAATGTAATTTTATAGTCTTTTAAACAATCTACACATTCCTGTGGGAAAGAGCATTTTTTCCCTGAGGAATGCTACATATTGAAAGTTTTCTCATCAGTCAATTTCCAGGACAGTTTTTTGGGGGGAGGGGCACTCCTTTAAGAAATAAGTCACCCTTTGTTCTAGAAAGTAAAGCATTAGAGGAGTGCATTTATTTTTTTCTCTGGTTTGACATGTGAATGCACAGATATGTAATTATCACCTACAGTAATTTTCAGATGAAAGCATCTCTTAAAAAAACTGTAAAAATTTGTATCTTCTTCAAGTGAATGATGTCCAGCCAGTGAGGAAGCCTCACTTTAAAGGTGTGAAAAAGAGAAAATGGATTTATGATGAACCAAAGAATTTTCCTGGCCCAGGAATGCGGAGAGGTAAAGTATATATCTGATATTTCTAAACTATAATTTGAAACAAAATTAAGAAATTAAATATAAATTAATATTTCCTACCTAAAACACAAATTACCGTTGTGCAACATGCTGTTTTAGATGTCAACCCAACTCCTATCAATTTAGTTCATTTAGCACACATTGCCTTCCATAGTGCTGTCAAACATTTAACCTGCAGTATGTTATTTATGGGTATGATACCAGTTTGTTTTAGCCCTCACTCCCTTCCCCCTCTCCTTTACAGCAGTACAGGCCCCAAATCCCAAAAATAAAATGAGTTACCATCGCAATAATAAAAACAGAAATGCTGAGAACGCATCCTATATCCACGTTCAGAGAGATTCTATCAGGACTGTCTCACTGAGTGCACCCCCCCGCAGCAGGCCCACAAGCGGGTCCTACAGTAAAGTCGATGTTAACAAGGAACCCAAATTCAACCTCTGTCCAGGTAAAGGTCTTTCTTTACGTCGTTTACTCATGTCCGTGGTTTGCATCCCCATGGAATTATGTGATGGTCCAATTAATCTTCATCGCTACCCACCCCCCTCTTCTGTTTCCAGGCCATTACCACACCAGGACGTCTTAGAAAACTGGTGAGAGGATTTCTTCCATGAGCAGGAGTGCACATGGTTTAAAGGATATGTTAGAAAACGTGTTGGGTGCAGACAACTAGACATTGAACCTCCCTAGAGTTTTGTCTCATAGCACTGCACTTTGTTCCCCCTGGATAGCTTTATTTCACTCTTAAGGATTGTTTTCAAATGGTTGACATTTTCTCGTTCCACTAACTGTGTTGTTCAACCATCACTTTCAGGCTAGTGCCCTGGCTTATCCTTAAGCCTTCATGATTACTTTCTGGAAGGGTTAGTTTGGGGGTTAACTGCAATATTTTTGACAACCTCTCATCTCTCCCACCATGCACAGATTGCTTCTAAATCATTTCATCATGTAATAGGCAAAGTCATAGTATATGTCATTAAGTACAAAGCCACTAGGGAGGAGGGAACTACATCTTTTCTTCCTGTTTCAGATGAATTTTGCTCTTTTGAAGTTGGGTTTCAATTCTCTCAACTTAACACAAGGAACTTAATTCCCTCTAATTTCATGCTTCTATTTTCCTGTGTTCACAGTCTAGTTTGTGGAGTTCTGAATGCTCTGTACTTTCTAAAACATAAGTAAAAATTCAATGTCTCTCTTAGGTCCTTCCTTTTATATTTTAAATAGAAGTTAGCTTCATTTAAATTGTATTTCTTTGGGGTGCCTGGGTGGCTCAGTGGGTTAAAGCCTCTGCCTTCGGCTCAGGTCATGATCTCAGGGTCCTGGGATTGAGCCCCGCATCGGGCTCTCTGCTCAGCAGGGAGCCTGCTTCCTCCTCTTTTCTCTGCCTGCCTCTCTGCCTACTTGTGATCTCTGTCTCTCAAATAAATAAATAAAAAATCTTAAAAAAATAAATAAATTGTACTCTATTAGTTTTAGAATAAAATGGTGTATGGGTTTATATACAATAATAAGGATATTCTTGGGTGAAATATTCTTATTTATTACTATTATTATTTTATTATTATTTTACTGGCAGTGAATGGCTGTCTGGATTTGTGTTAAGGTGTCTGGATTTGAATTATGCTCACTATTGCTTTTGCACCATTAGTGCAAATATTAACACAGGAAAAAAAGCAAATAAATTCTTAGTATTATTATGAACCATGCTTTGAGAATCGTAGTTGCATAGCAATACTTAAAAATACAAATTCAACATTGTTAGATAATAGTTCAAATATACAGTTGTCAGAGGAAAGTAGATATTAAAGAACCAAGTCAGTATATCAAGGCTTTGGTTTCCTGGGACAGCACATTCACTATGGTAGAATATTCCCTGCCATCATGGGAGTCACTTCATTGAAGGGAAAAGGAATTGGTGGAACCTTCCAGGTCTTATTTTCTTTCTCTTCTTTCTTCTATAAGCATTAGCAGAATTATATGGTAAAGTAAGACAATGAAATATTTTGGTCACATCTAGATATTATACTCCCCCGTATAGCTTAGCCTCATGGGAGAGAGCCTTATTTGAATTGGACAGCCAATTAAGAGGTACATAACCATCCATGTTCATTGATAACATAAATGGTCTTTTTTTTTTTTTTTTTAGATTTTATTTATTTGAGAAGAGAGAGAACACGAGCGGGGGTTGGGGGTAAATAGATAGAGGGAGACAAGCAGGGAGACAAGCTTCCCCACTGCAGGAAGCTTGACATGGAGCTCATCCAGGACCCTGAAATCATGACCTGAGCTCAAGGCAGAGGCTTAACCAACTGAGCCACCCAGGTGCCCCATCATAAAATGGTCTTAATAAACTCACTTGGGTCCCTGATGCTTTAGTTTTGAAATGCTAAAATAAGTTACTTAGAGAACAGCTTCACCTCTGAGATATTTATAACTTTGAGATACTCTTGGAATATGGTTTTGAAGTTATAAAATATTTAATTCCTGTCTTCCTTTTTTCTTAGATAAATATATGTCAACATCATATAATGGTTCAGCCTGGCGAAAAAGAATTCCTTTTTCGAAAACATATTCAAAAACTGAAAAGATATATACAGGTAAATATTTACTGGTAATTTTAATGTAGCATTCTAAAAATGAATGACAAGCTTTTAAGTTGTAAGGTCAGGAAACATATTTTAGAAAAATTTAGGAAATTTTCATGATATTTATGAACACAATTACTTGAAGTTTAGTAGATATCTTGTCTACTAGCAATTTAATTTTACTTTGTTTTATTGTGGTCTCCTTTGCCTATTTTTATGTTATCAGAAATCTTTTGATATACTTCTCTCCTTAGATACAAACTTAGCAGTTGCAGCAATTATATGTTAAAATTCATTCTTTGTTGAACTACAAAGCAAATATATAAAACCATATTTGGACACAAAATATTAAAGCCCTACTATATCCACCATGGACAAATTACTGGCTGGTGCAGACCAAAAGGGCACCTAAGAACAAGTTTCCAGGCCAGGAGGTTCTGAGTGACTATGGTGTCCCCCTTCTTGTGCTCTGTTCTCTGGGATAATATGGGAATCCTGGGAACCTCCCCAGGGTAGAGGTTTGAAGCAGATATGACATCAGGTGGTTCTTTTGCTAAAAAGCTTAATGTCTTCTCCAAGTTTATCCTAGGGTTGGCACAGTAGGTTTGGAAAACGACACAGGATAAAATGGTTTCAGTTACTCCACAAAAAGGAACCTTTCAAAAAAAGCTCTAAATAGAGAGTTCCTACTTATATCTTTAGCCTAGAACTTCCAGAATCATCTGAAATCCATAAGCTTATATACAAGAGCTTCCCAGGACGAACCCAAAGACATCCAGATTAGAAACTGTCCACTTTACAAAAACAAAAACAGCTGAGATCTTTAGTATTTCTCAAAACTCTTTACTTTGACTGTGAAGTCAGTTGCTTTTCTTTTCTTTTTCCATTTCTTTCCAAATCATATTATACTCTAAGAGAACGCTGCTGCCATGCTATTTCATTGACTATATTTTCTCTTAGTTTTCTGATGTGATCGCACTTAATTTGGGGGGAAATGAAAATTGGTAGAAATCCTGGATAAAACCACAAATTCCTGAGCTGCATCTTTTTCTCCCATGCTTTCCTTGTGAGTGTGACATTATTTGGAGTATTTAAGGATTCACTCCTCATCTCTGCTCCTCTCCCGGTGACTGCTTTTGTATCCCAGCAGCCTTCTCCTTTCTCATCCTAGGGAGTTGAACATGAATTACAGAAGGATTTGGGGGAAGAAGGGGTCACTTCAGGGCATGAAACATGTACCATCCATGTATGGCCTAGGAAAGGGAATGTGCCAGGGGATGTGAGCTTATAAAAGCACTTTTTGGTCCAATGTGTAGAGCGAGAGGAGGGCATGGATAGGCAGCAAGCGACCAGCTACAGTGTGGGGTCACTTACTCCAGACAAGTCCCCTTCTGCTCTTCTATCACCTCCAGTTGTGCCAGGGCCCAGGGGTAGAAAATAAGGGATGGATTTCCCTTTGAAGTTTATGATACTCTGAGCATAGGAGGATCTGCATTGCACATCCCAGATGCAGACAGGGGAAAGAAGCTTTGGAGAGAATTTATCAATGCCATGTGTTTGTGGGAATGGAGGGGAGCAAGTCATGTCTAATATGAGAGAGGGCTGGAGACAGCCTCTTGGGATTCCCAAGCCTCAGGTTTGCTTGAGAAGGCATCACATATCCTTGTGAGTTTCAAGTGAGAGTCAATTCCTGGGAGAAGGCTGGCCGGTCTACCCAAAGTCTCTTGGCTGGGGCTGAAAGCATAGCACCAGAAAGATGGCCTTTGTGGTTGGGTCCTATCAGGGGGTAAAACTCAGTCAGAATCTCAAAATACTGCTCTGCTGGCGAGCTGATTATAACCCATATCATCTACTTGTCACCTTGAACTTGAAGTACTGTCTGAGGGCAACCAGCAAGGACATCACCTGGGAGTTTGTTAGAAATGTGGAATCTCCATAGCAGACCTACTGAATTAAAATCTGCATACTAACAAGTTCTCCAGACGATCAAGATGCACATTAAAGTTTGAGAAACCTTAGGCTATATTATCTGGCCACCATTCACCAGCACCAGACCCAAGCCATGTAAAGACCCAACCCATGACTGTTGAGAAAATATTCTCTTCCTAGCCATCACAAAGCAGCAACCATTCTCCCCTGTTCCAACCCCAGAAATCTACATAAGCAGAGGGAGATGGGGGAGGGAGGGAAAGAAATCCCGAGAAAGAATTTCAAATCTGAATGTGGTTGAAATATAAATGTGAAATAACTAAGAAATCACTGAATTGGACTAAGCTTATGTGCAAAGGACCAGATAAGTTTTCTACATCAGGCAGAATAGGGACTTAGGTTCAAGAAATTGCAAAGAATTATAAAAATCATGTTCTTATTTACCTTGAGCTTTTGACTGGGAAATCTGTAACCCCTAAACTCCTATCCTTTCCAATTGTTCTTGTCATCATCAGGCTAGAGAAAGATTAGCTTGTGTTTCTTCCCCCTACACTTCCTGCTAGGGCGCGGAGGAGTGATTTCATCATTTCCCAGTGGACAGATGGACTGCTGGAGAGAGGAGGCAGAAAGCACAAGCTGCCACTAGTCTATTCCACTAAGGAATATCTCAGAGCGAAGGCCATAGAAGTGTAAATGGGCTAGAGGAGCCTTTTGGGAAAATGTCCGATGCTATGAGGATAATGCAGCAGGAGAGGAAAATGTGTGGGGACCAATGAAAGGAGCTGAAGGTGATTAGAGATCTCAGCATTCCCTGGGGCCACGTGTCCTTTCCGATAAGGATATAGCTGGTGTGACTGGAGGTGCCTGTATGTGGGATGCAACATTCATCCTGTTCATTCTGTGTACACTAAGGTACAGCCTTATATGGAGTATCATTTCCATCCTTTTCATCCCTCCATCCAAATTCAAAACACAATAAGCTTTGGAAAGAAATGGAATTAGTTTGAATAGCATTTTGAAAATATATGAATTAAAACAGTGTTTTGGGGGTTTGTTTTGCTTTTAGATGTATGGTAAGCAATTAGCCAAAGAAATTCAGAACATCGGTATCTTGAAGAATGCCAAAAAAGAAAATAATTGAAGTATTTTGTGTGTTTTATTATTAGAGCCAAGAAGAAATGGGAGCAAGTAAATTTGGAGGTTGAGAGAAGAGAAAAATGAGAAAAGAGAAAAGTGCCAGATATCATCTGATTTACAATCAAAAATGAAAATTCAAAGAATGAGATATTCAAGTACTCCATACTATATACTGGGTAGCCAAAGATGATAAAATGCAAATTCTGAAAATAAGATGCAGGAAGTACATTGTGCTCTTTCAAAACTGATAAAAATGCAAATTACAAACAGCTGCCTGTGTATTTATATAGGTCTGGAATTCATTCGATGCATTGCCACAAACATTTAATAAAATTTAAAAGTTTGACAATTAAAATCATTCTCTAATTGTAAACTGAGTTAGATTGCACAGATTGAGAAGTGAAATTGTGTCTTTGATCTCTGTTTTGCAATATTCTTTACAGAAGAAACCTCACATTTTCTTTCTTAACCTAGATTTTTAAGCTGGGTCCTCGGTGATAACAACAGATAAAGTAAACAAATACAATGAAGTCTCAGGGGTATAGTTTGGTGATGAGAATGTTAGAGGAATTCCAATAGAAATACACTTCAATGTGTTGTAAAAAGGAAGAAAAGATTGGTTTATTATGCAGAGGAGTGCTGAACAATGTCTTTTAATTGGCAACTACAAAACCTGTTGGCTGAGGTTCACACCAATTGGTGTGAGATTCAAAACGGAAAAATAAACATTTTCTTACCAAGAACAGAAAAATTATATGTTCATATTAAAGAAAAGGATTTGTAAAAGGAAAAAAGTGAGTTAATAATGTGATGTCTCAAAAAGCACTAGATTTTAAGGCTTTAAGTAACTCTAGAAGTATTAATGCTTATAACTGAGAGACATCATTTGAAAACTTATTTCCATGTCTTTTGCACTTGTTTAGAATACTACATATTTAATGAGTTCTAAAAAATTCATCTGCAGAATGACTGAAATAAGAACTTAAATTTGAGAATTTATTTTTCAAACTCAAAGACCAGTATGATGGCAATATATGTGATTAACCTTTCAAATGCTGTTTTTGTAAGTCTGTAGCATTTATAATTCTGAGTTTATTAAAGCTCAGAATTTCACTAAGACTTTGGGACACCTTGTCTATGTTTACATGCATCTTGTGGTTATTAGTCACCTCTTGTTCCATATTACTGGGGGGGGTTCATCAGAGTGTAAGTTTAGAAATATTTTATTTTTAAAACATTTTATAGATTTGATTCCAGCTCGTGGAGTAGTAAGTCCTAGTTTCTAGCTTCTAATGGTGCTCTGTCTACCCACTTTGAAGAACACGGGGATACAGTCCTTTTGTTTTCACAAATAGAGTGGTCAGAAATGGAAACTGTGCCAGCAAAATGTCTTGGTGAGATAGATCTGAGCAGGATGGAAGAAAAGAGCTGAGTTGAAAAGCTCTCTAGAGGGAGGCTGATAGGAAACATCCATAATTCCACTTAACAGACCTCTGTCCTTCTGGAAGTTCATCTAGTGGTGAAGAAGGAATGGTTCTAAGAAGGCAATTCAAGATATCTTTCTCAAAGTACAGATTCTCAGTGTGTATCTTTATTACAAGCAAACTGCTGAAGACTCAATGAGGAATGAGAAAAATCTGAAAGAAGATTTAAATGTCATTCTCCTGAATGTGTACATGTATTATCCCTGATCAAATGAACATTTTTATTATGATAAACTTTGTCTAAGAGGACCAAGTGGATGGTAGCATTAACCAACTTGGTTTTCATATTTGTGAGGTAGGGAAAAGGCATTGGTTAAATGTGGTAAACTATTAACCCAGAAAGAAAAAGATAACAAGCCCCCAAATAAGAAAGGATAGAGGATGACAAAGATAAGTGGACAACCAAAAATGTGGTAAGCCAGCCAGAAGTTATGCCTGCTGACTCCTGAACATAAAAGTAAGGCATTTAAGCCCAAGTTTATGAGGCTGGCTTTTGGAGCTGATGGAAAAAGCAACTGCCTTTTCTGTCACTTCCAAAAGCTTTCAGTGAATTTGATGGGTGTACTATGATTCTACTCTTTTCAAAATGCAGCAGTAATAAAAATGTTAACAAAAACAGCATGTATTCAATGCTTAGTATATTAGTTTGCTAGGGATGTCATAAAATACCACAAACTGGGTGGCTCAAACAACAGAAATTTATTGTCTCATAGTTCTGGGGCTATAAGTCTGAAATCAAGATGTTGGCAGCACTGGTTCCTTCTGAGGACTGTGAGGGAGACTCTGTTCTTGGCTTATCTCTTTGGCTTTGTAGATTTGACTTCTTGTGTTTCTCCTCATCACCTTCCCTGTGTGTGTGTGTGTGTGTGTGTATTCAAATTTCCTCTTTTACAAAGACATCAGTCAGATTAGTAACCATCCTAATGACCTCATGTTAACTTGATTACTGCTATAAGGATCCACTTTCCATATAAGGTCAACTTCTGAGGTAATGGGGGTAAGCACTTCAGTGTATGAATTGGCAGGGTGGGTGGAGGCTATAAAGATGTCTCCTGGACCTTCCCAGGGTAGGTAGGTCTTAAATAACAAATCCACTCTAACATTTCCATCTCCCTAAGCTTTTGAATTACTTCCTTGACAGGAAACCAAGGCAAGTTTGATATTTCTAGCTCGCTCACTCTGGGCCACCTTTTAGTCCATATTTAAGCCATCCATCCATCCAACCAACCAACCAACCAACCAAACTGTTGGAGCCTTTTATAATTCCCTGAGCTGTGACATTAAAAGTAGAACCTCTGCTTAGTGGACTCTTAATAAATTCACTGTGATCTAACTTTATGGTTCGTTCACTATTATTCCACATCTTTAATACTCATTCCCACACACAGTCCCAGGGTTTTTGTTTGTATAAATTAGCAAACTCAAGGACCTCTTTTGGAGAGCAATGTACTTCCTCATGGAAGTATACTTCATACTACCCCTTTAGTAGCCTGCTGGGTTAGTACCAAAAGCAGTGGTAGGGGGCGTCCTGAGGGAAATCAGCATTGTCTTGCATGGCATCTGCCTCAGTTAATCTGATGAGGGTGGTGGGGCTACTGGGAGTGGAGAGCTAATTCTACTGGCAAAGACTCATCAGAATGTAGAGGCTCAAATGTTCCCAGCTTCATGAGGGTCTTCTCACATCTCTCCATTCCAACTTTCAGGATGATGCTTCTCCCTTGTCAATGTCCTCACTTTAACAGTAAATAACCTGGGAGCCTGAGGTTTCAATTTATGTTGCAATTCAGTGGCTCACGGGATGATACTATGTGTTTTTCAGAAATCTCAGCCCTGTGCCTAGGAGAGAGAAGAGTCTTTTTTCAGGGCAGCTTTCAGGTCATTTATGTGATGTGTGAGCTAGGAATTCAAGATCCTTGCCCCTCAAGTGTTTGTGAGTATACAATGGTGATATTTTGTGTATTTCTAGTGCCATATCACACCATGAATGATCAGTGCTCTCTTTACCACTAAAAATAGAGTCATTAGAGTCTCTAAGTCTAATCAGATTAGAGAGCAAATTCCAGAAATCCCAGAGCCAATTTGGAAAACTCATCTTTAAGATTCTGTTCCTATAGAGCCTCTCTTAGTACCAAAATCCATATTGGGATTCTCCAAAGAAAAAGAATAAATAGAGGATATATATATATAATTTTAATATATTTTGTATAAATGAATGTACATTTTATATATAGATTTATTTTAAAGAGTTGACTTATGCAATTGTTGAGGCTTGGCAAGTCTCAAATCTTATGGAGGAGGCTAGCAAGCTGGAGATTCAGTGTGGTCTGAAGGCAGTCTGATGGAGAATTCCTTTTCACTTGAGAAGGTCAGCCTTTTGTGCTATTTAGGATGAGGCCCAAACATATATGGAGAGCAATCTGTTTTACTTAAAATCCGCCAATTTAAGTGTAAATCCAAACTAAAAATATCCTTACAGAAACATTTAGAATACTGTATGACTAAATATCGGGGCAATGTGGCCTAGCCAAAGTGACTAATTAATTAATCTCCCTGGATAGCCTCAGATAGTCTCCCTACTTTAAAGTCAGGTGAGTAGCAACCTTAATTCCCCTTTGCCATATACTCTAATGTAGTCACAGATTCCAGGAATCGGGGTGGGCTTCTTGGGGAACCACTTTTCTGCCAAAGATAAAATTCCAAAGGATGCAAATCTGTGATTAAAAAAATTAAACAGATGCAAACAACCATTAGTCAACAGTAGCAACAATATATGGAATAAGACTTGCAAAATATTTGGAAGTGTTTTTAATAATTAAAAAAATAAAAATAATGCTTTGAAAATATGAAGAATTGACAAAAATCTATCAGTACTGGCCAAAAATATTTTAAAGGGAACCATATAGAAAATTTAAAAGTGAAAATAAAATAGTTAAAAGTGGAAATATAAAGGATAGGGTAAACAAAGATAAGAAATTGCTGAAGAAAGTATAGACTGAATAAGTTATGAATAACTATGGATAAGTTATTCATAATATATCACAGAGAGACTAAAAAATGAAAAATATAAAAGAAAGATAAAGAGAATTAGAATTCCAGAGGTGGCAAAAGAGAAGATAAGAGAATGGTTGGAAGTATATCAGCACTGTTGAAAAACACCACCATCAGATTCAGGAAGCCCACTGGATCAAAAAAGAATGAACAAAGAGAAACTCATAGCTGTATCTTCTACCTTGGACTGGTGTATGTCAAAAACAACATCTTAAATCAAATAGAAAAAAAAGACAATATATGAACAAAAGAAGAAATATTAAATTCATATTAGAATTCTACATAGCAGCAGATCCAGACAACAATAAAATAATCACGGGAAGAAAATATTTATCACTCTAGACAAGAATGCCCAGTCACTTTTCAGGAATGTGAGATAAATAAAAATCTTTGAAACAAATCAAAACAAATATTTGCCAAGTTACTAAATTTACTTCTGAAGGAAATTCTTCATGAAGAAGGAAAGTGATTTTTAAAAGTAATCTGATGGGCAAAAAGAATGGTCAAAAAAGAACATGAATTTATGGCTTAATCTATGGAAACAATGTATAAACCAATGACAATGTTTTCTAATTGGTAAGTTCAAAAAATCATGATAAAACTAAAATCTTATACAACAACTATACAAAGGTTATAAGAATGGGTGGCCAAAGTTAAGGAAAACTGTTTCTAGTTTTGTTAAGCATGTAAGATTATGTACAATATGCTGTGCACATTCAAGGGGCATCATTCAAATCATAATCCAAGTGCAAGTCCACTACCTGTATAGCTGTACTCAGCATAAAGGAATAAGATGTGGTATAATCTTAGACATTACTTAATTATGCATGTTAAAATTTCTAGGATAACTGCAAGGAAAGAGAAAATATATTATTGCCAAAGTGGTAAAGGGAATAAAATGGAATCGGAAAAATTTTTTAAAGTAAAACAGAGAGAGAAAGAGAGAGAAAAGTGCTATAAAAACAAAAAATAAGGCACCAAAAATAAATTTCAAAGACATCCACTTAAAATTTCAGAGTACAGGGGGAAGATGATAGAGTTGGTGGATCCTAAGCTGACCTTGTCCCACGGATAGAAGTAGAAATGCCCACATCAGTGTAACCCAGAAAATGACACAAAGACTGGCAGAATAGACTCTCCACAGCTAAATGTAGAGAAGAGGCCACACTGGAAGAGGGTAGGAGGGGTGAAAATGCAGTCTGGAGCGAAATGGATCTGCGGTACTTTCCGAGGGAGGGAGAGAGGCCACAGGCATGAAGCAGGGAAAGAAACAGA
Organism: Mellivora capensis; assembly: GCA_004024625.1. Taxonomy (NCBI): domain Eukaryota; kingdom Metazoa; phylum Chordata; class Mammalia; order Carnivora; family Mustelidae; genus Mellivora; species Mellivora capensis. The sequence continues at coordinate 249,687 of PISX010000389.1, forward strand.
GAGCACACCAGGAACCCCAGGCATGGAGAACTCTCAGGGGTAAGACAAATCCCCATAACAGTTGGTTTTGAAAACCAAGGTGCATGATTTTGTGAGTTCTTATAATCAGTGGAGATTAACACCTGGACCTTTAAAAATCAGCAGGCTCAGTTCTGGGATAGCCAGGAGGATGACAGGCAACCATCAGAGGTAACACAAAGAATAGCGCAATGGAGATATGGAACAGAGGCTGCAGTTTGAAGAATACCTAGGGTATATGAGAAGAAGAATATACAATAAATGTCAAAGGGGACTCTTTGAGTGGAAAGGAAAGAGCGTAAGTAGGAGAAAGAAAAAGTAGGAAGCACAAAAGCTGTAAAAATAAGTATATCAATAAAAATCACTCAAGGAATTCACAAAATAAAAAGATGTAAAATATGACATCATATACCTAAAGTATGGGGTCGGGGTGGGGTGAATTAAAGAATGGGTTCAAACTTAAGTGACCATCAGCTTAATATAGAATACTATATGCATAAGACATTATGTACAAATCTAATGATAACCACAAGTCAAAAACCAGTAATAGATATGTAAAAAATAAAGAGAAAGGAATCAAACTGTATCACTAAAGAAAGCCAGCAGACCACGAGAGAAAAAAGATAACTACGCTAACAACTATAAAATAAGTAACAAAACAGTAACAAGTACATTCCTATCAAGAATTACTTTGAATGTAAGTGGACTAAAACCTCCAATCAAAAGACCCAGGGTGATGGAATGGGTGAAATAGCAAGACCCATCTATATGCTGCCTACAAGGAACTCATTTCAGACCTAAAGACACATGCAGATTTAAAGTAAAGGGATGGAGAGGCAATTACCATGCAAATGGAAGTGAAAAGAAAGCCAGGGTAGCAGTACTTACATCAGACAAAATAGACTATAAAACAAAGACTGTTACAAGAGGCAAAGAAGGACACCAAATAATAATAAAAGGGACAATCCAACAAAAACATATAATTGTAAATATTTATGCACCCAACACTGGAGTGTCCAAATACACAAAGCAGCTAATATGACCATAAAGGAAGTAGCTAATGGCAATATAATAATAGTAAAGGACTTTAACATGCTACTTACATCAATGGATAAAGTGTCCAAACAGAAAATCAACAAGGAAACAGTGGGTTTGAATGACACATTGGACCAGATGGATCTAACAGATACATTCAGAACATTCCATCCTAAACCAGCAGAATCCACATTCTTTTCAAGTGCACATGGAACAGTCTCCAAATAGATCACATATTAGGCCACAAAACAAGTCTCAAAAATTAAAAAAGGTTGAAGTCATACCATGCATCTTTTCTAATTACAATGCTATTAAACTAGAAATTAACTACAAGAAAAAATCCGGAAAGAACACAAATACACGGAGGTCAAATAACATCTTCCTAAACAATAAATGAAGGGCACCTGGGTGGCTCAGTCAGTTAAATGTCTGACTCTTGATTTTGGCTCAGGTCATGATCTCAGGGTTGTGAGATTAAGCCTGGTGTTGGACTTAAGGTTCTGTCCCTCTCTCTCTGCCCCTCCCTACCCCTGCTCATGTGTGGTGGGCTCTCTCTCTCTCTCTCAATAAAAAATAAAATAAAATAAAACATTTATAAACAGTGGATGAATCAACCAAAAAAATCAAAGAGAAAATTTTAAAAAATCATGGAGGCAAATGAAAGTGAACCTTCAGAATGTAGCAAAAACTGTTCTAAAAAAAGTATAGCAATACAGACCTACCTCAAGATGCAAGAAAAAAATCACATATTAACCTAACCTTACACCTAGAAGAACTAGAAAAAAGAAAAAACAAAACCCAAAACTAGTAGAAGGAGGGACATAAAAAAAATTAGAAGAGAAATAAAATAGAAAGTAAAACAAAAACAAAAATCAAAAAAATCCCAACAGCACAGTTCAATGAAACCAGGAGCTAGTTCTCCCAATAGAAAAAAGCATTAAGTCAGACTCATCAAAATTTAAAAAAAAAATTAAAAAAAAAAAGAGGGAGAGAGAGAGGATTCAAATAAACAAAATCAGAAATGAAAGAGGAGAAATAATAATCAACACTACAGAAATACAAAGGATTATAAGAGAATATTTTTTTTTAAAGATTTTATTTATTTATTTGTCAGAGAGAGAGAGAGAGAGAGAGCACAGGCAGCCAGAGGCACAGGGAGAAGCAGGCTCCCTGCTGAGCAAAGAGCCCGATGTGGGACTCGATCCCAGGATGCTGGGATCATGACCTGAGCCGAAGGCAGCCGCTTAACCAACTGAGCCAACCAGGCGTCCCATAAGAGAATATTATTAAAAATTACATGCCAACAAATTGGACAACCTAGAAGAAAGGGATAAATTCTGAGAAACATACAATCTTCCAAAACTGAATCAGTAATCAAAAAACTCCAAACAAACAAAAGTACAGGACCAGATGGCTTCATAGGTGAATTCTACCAAATATTTTTTTTTAAATTTATTTATTTGTCAGAGAGGGAGAGAGAGAGAGAGCGAGCATAGGCAGACAGAGTGGCAGGCAGAGGCAGAGGGAGAAGCAGACTCCCCGCAGAGCAAGGAGCCCGATGTGGGACTCGATCCCAGGATGCTGGGATCATGACCTGAGCCGAAGACAGCTGCTTAACCAACTGAGCCACCCAGGCGTCCCAAATTCTACCAAATATTTTAAAAAAAGCTAATACTTATTCTTCTCAACTATTCCAAAAAATAAAAGAGGAGGGAAAGCTTCCAATTCATTCTATAAAGCCAATATTGGCCTAGATAACAAAACCAGGTAACTACAAAAAAAGACAACTACAGGCCAATATCTCTGTATAGATGCAAAAATCTTCAACAAAATATTAGGAAATTGAATCTAATAATACTCTAAAAAAAAAAAATCACTCATCGCAATCAAATGGGATTTATTCCCAGGTTGCAAGTGTGGTTCAATATTCACAAATCAAACAATACTCACACATCAACAAAAGAAAGGATGAAAACGATATGATCTATTCAATAGATGCAGAAAAAGCATTTGATAAAGTACAACATCAATTCATGATAAAAACCCTCAACAGTGCAGAGGAAGGCTGGTGGGAATGCAAGCTGGTGCAGCCACTATGGAAAACAGTATGGAGGTTCCTTAAAAAGTTGAAAATAGAGCTACTCTATGACCCAGCAATTGCACTCCTGGGTATTTATCCCAAAACTACAAATGCAGTGATCTGAAGAGGCAGCTGCACTCTAATGTTTAGAGCAGCAATGTCCACAGTCGCCAAACTATGGAACGAACCTAGATGTCCATATATATATATATACATATATGTATATATATATATATATACACACATACACACACACAGACACACATAAATAAATAATGGAATATTATGGAATATTATTAAATAAATGGAATATTATGCAGCCATCAAAAACTGAAATCTTGCCATTTATGATGATATGGATGGAACTAGAGGGTTATGCTAAAGGAAATAAGTCAGTCATAGGAAGACAATTATCATACGATCTCAATGATATGAGGAATTTGAGAAACAAGACAGAGGATCATAGGGGAAGGGAGGGAAAAATGAAACAAGACAAAATCAGACAGGGACACAGACCATAAAAGACTCTTAATCTCAGGAAATAAACTGAGGGTTGCTGGAGTGAGAGGGATAGGAGGGATGGGGCAGCTATGTGATGGACGTTGGTGAGGGTATGTGCTACCACATATGTGGTATGTGCTATGAATTGTGTAAGACTGATGATTCACAGAGCTGTAACCTTGAAACAAATAATACATTATATGTTAATTAAAAAAAAAATCTTGGGGCACCTGGGTGGCTCAGTGAGTTAAGCCTCTGCCTTCAGCTCAGGTCATGATCCCAGGGTCCTGGGATTGAGACCCACATCAGGCTCTCTGCTAAGCAGAGAGCCTGCTTCCCCTCCTTCTCTCTCTGCCTACTTCTCTGCATGCTTGTGATCTCTGTCTGTCAAATAAATAAATAAAAATCTTAAAAAAAAAAAAAATCTTACCCCCCCAACAGAAGGTACTGAATTTTTATCCCGATGAATGGAATTGAAATTATGGGAGGGAATCAATGCATAGGAGAGTCTTTTTTGCTGGCTTTGAATATGGAGGAGGCTGCATGACAAGGTTTGCGGGTGTTACCTAGTTGCTGAGAATGGTCCCCAGCTTTGACAGTCAACAAAAAGAGAGGGACCTCAGTCTTACAACTGCAAGAACTGCATTTGGCTAACATCCTGAATAAGCTTGGGAGTAGACTCTTCCTTAGAGACTCCAAAAGGAATACAGTCCTGCCATTTAAGACTCTGATCAGAGAACCTAGCCATACCGTGGACTTCTGATCAGAGCTAGAACTATGAGCTAAAAAATGAGTTTTGTTTTAAGTGGCTAATTTATGGTAACTTGTTATAGAGCAATAGAAAACTATACAACTACTATATTCAACAACTAAAGAATTCACATTTTTTTTTTCAAACACACATTGGTAATTTATGAAAAATGACCACAGATTTGGTCATAAAGCAATTTGTAACAAATTTCAAAAAATGTGTTACATGTGTAGCATCCTCTCTGATAACACAATTTGGTCAGAATCAACAAAAAATAAAGATACCCATGTATGTGGAAAATAAAACACCCAACAACTCATGAATTAAAGAAAGAAATGTAATTAAAATACACTCAGCAATGAATGATAAAGTTCTGTGTGTCAAAGTTTGTGAAATGCATCTAACTCTTAGCAAACTAGGAATAGGAGGAATCTCTTTAAACTGGTTATTCATAAAATCTTACAATGAACATATTCACTTGTGATTGTTAAATAATTTGCTTTAAATTGAAGATCAAAACAAGTGTGCCCACTATCATTGCCTTATCAATTTCTTAAAGGTCTTAGTAGTCATAGTAAGATAAGAAAAAAGTAATAATCCCTATAATAATTGGAATTAAGGAAATAAATAAGTCATTGTTCCTAGGTGTCAACAGAGAAATCTCCAAATATTTACAAATTACTAGAACTGTTAAGAGAAATTAGCTAGTCTGGGATATAAAATGTTTGGGATTTTATATCCCAGACTGGGATATGTTTGATATACAAACATAAATTGTATTTTTATGTACTAATACACATACATAGAAAAAGTGAATAATAAATAAATAAATAATAAATAAATAATAAATAAATAAATAATAAATAAACAAATAAGTGAGAAAGCATATATTTATAAAAACGACAAAAATATGTCTAGGAATAAAATAACAAATGGGTAAGACTTTGGTGCAGAAATCCATAAAACTGTAATAAAATTTATTAACAACACCTAAATTAATTAATTAAATGCTATACCATGCTCATGGATAGACATAATATATTAAAAATGTCAATTGTCTGCAAGTTAGCTTATCAATATGTCAATCAAAAATCCTAATAAGTTCTTTTCATGAAACTTGACAAGCCTATTTTAAAATTAATATGAAACGTCAAAGCCTCAAGAATAGTCAAGCCCCTACTAATAGAGAAAAGTAAAACGAGAGGAGTAGCCCTGTCAGAAATTAAAATTTATTATTATAAAGCTATGTAATATTATAAAGCTATATTTTAAATTTGCTACCACATAGTATTGACATTTGAGGCAAAAATGGAAAAAACAGAAAACAAATCTATAGTCTATATAAATCTGATACATAGCAGAAGTGGTACTTCAGGCGAACGGAGAAAAAAGGCTATTAAATAGATGTTTCAGGAAATTGAGCAACCACACAAGAAAAAAATATAATGGACTGTTAATATCATGCAAAAAGTAAATTTCAGATAAATCAGACACTTAAATGTCACAGGCAAAACTTTAAAATTTATAGAAAGTATATGTTGAATGCATACATGATTCATAGCACTTTTAGAAATGTACCACTGACGGAAAAGTTTGATATGTTTTAACTAGCTGCTATGCCTGCAAAATTTGGGTAAATAAAGGAAGGCAGAAAGAGAGACTGGCAAGTATGTTTCACTCCTTAAGTCACATAGAACCCTCTAAATATATGTTGTAAATAAGTAAGGTCACATTTTAAAGAAATTAGGCCCTTGTCCTCTGACAAGTTCTGTTGTAGTTTTGAATGTAGGTGAGGTCCAGAAATGATGACCAAGAAAGAATTCTTGAGGTATCTTTGGTGCAAAAAGGTGATTTTATTAAAGCACAGGGACAGGACCCATGGGCAGAAAGAGCTGCTACACTGGAATTGTGAGGGGTGACTGACTATATACGTGTAAGTTGGGGGTAAGGAAAAAGGGAGGTTTTCAAAAAGAACTTTCAAATGCCAAAGTGGACCAAGGAGATACCAGAGGCTTTGCCACTGTCAAGGTTGTTTTTCCCTCTGGTAAAGCATTAACATTAAGATAGTTGCGAATTTCCTTCCGGAAGTTAGGTTATTGATAAGAATGCTTTTTTCTTGTAAATCACTAAGACCTTTGTAAACTGAGGGAGATTCCTATCTTGCTGGAATGTGAGCTCTATTAGTTTGTTTATCCCTTCTCTTAGGGAAGGAGTGCCTGAGGAATGTCACTCATATCCCACCTAGGGGGTAAGGGGGTTTGTGGGGAGGGGAGTTAGCAGGGTGTCAGCTTGTGCTCTGCCCTCAGCTTGCTTTCCGGTCCCTCATCATTTATGACTTAGGGGACTGTGTAATTCATATCTTTCTTTTTATTTAATTCATTATTCCTGGATTGTACATAACTTCTTGTCTCACAATACAACTATTTTTACCTACATTCTTTTCCCTTAGGTTTACTTGAGGGACTCCAATAGCTTGTTTTCAGCTCAAATTTTATCGTATATGTATGCTATCTTTAAGGAAAGTTTACTGTAGAAAATCTTTCTTTGAACATGATTTTTGGCCTCTTTAATAGAAGCTGCCATTTGGGGGCACCTGGGTGGCTCTGTGGGTTAAAGCCTCTGCCTTCAGCTCAGGTCATGATCCTGGGGTCCTGGGATCAGCGCACCAGGCTCTCTGCTCAGTGGGGAGCCTGCTTCCCCCACTCTCTCTGCCTGCTTCTCTGCCTACTTGTGATCTCTTCCTCTCTCTCCCCTCTGTGTCAAATAAATAAAATATTAAAAAAAAAAAGAAGCTGCCATTTGACCTCGAAATGGAAGTTCTAGCTAGACAGTTTCTTTTTACTTACAACTATTTTGTCACAAATTGAAGTATAAACTGCTTGGCAGGAAAAAAAAAAAAAGGCCAGAACTTCTACTTTGTTCCTGGCATGAACTCAAAAGGACATTTGTACCATTTGTAAAGCTAATCAAAACAGATCATCCACGCTGAAGCTGGGAGAACTTTTGGTTCGAATTCAATCTGTTTTGAGTTGGTTTTGGATGGTAGTGTTTATGGAGATAATTGCCCCCATTGCCAAACTGATGTTTATGTTCTTTTCCCCAGGAAAAAGACTGCCATAGAACAAATTAAGGGTGCTTAGCAGGAAAAGTGGGTAATTACTAATAAGTTCAATAAACTCACATGAGCTTTGGAGCCAGAAGTGCATTTTTTTAGACTTCTGGGTTTATCATTTGCTAGTGGCTTGACCCAGGAGGAGATTCTTAGCCTCTGAGCACAAATTTACTCATTTGTAATATTTGGGTTTCCTGACAGGGTTGTTAGGGGCATGAGAGATAATATATGAAGTGCCAAGAATTGTTTCTAGGATACGGGTAGTTTTCCATAAATGATAAGCATTTATTACTATTGAACTAAATACAATACAATCTGGATGTTGCAGGTGGGGCATAGGCTAGAAATACAGTTTGAAGTGGTTTTGGAGAACAGATTGGTAATTCTCAGACTCACTTATTCCTCTTCTATGAGATCTCTGGGCGACTAAGGATGCGTAAGTGTTTTCCTTCCTTAAATTCTTGATTCAGAAACAAATCTATATCCAATATTTAGTAGAAATATATATCTAAGACATAATAAAATAAATTTTATACATTATACCACCAAAATTTTAAATATAAATCACATGTTGTAGCAGAACTTAAAATGCTTTTTCATTTTTCTTTTTAAAATTATGATTTAATAATTTATACTCCTCAGGCATGAGGTCCTGGGAAATTTCTAGTGGAGGGCATTGTAGCTCTCCATATTTTTCTGAATGATTTTCATGGGATTTTCCACAGGAAAATAATTTCAAATTTGCTTCCTTCTAACACCCAGAAGCTTCTCTTTTCCCTCAAAAGATAGAGTTATTATGTTTAAGGTATATAAAATGCTTAATATCATACTAAATAAATTGTTATTCAAAACACAAATTGTTTATTTAAAAGGCATACTTAATATTAAACAAGAAACATTTATTAGTCGGTTGATTTACAGGGTTATCCATGTTCTATATCTTCCATGGGTCTGAATAATCAAGAAATAGTTACTTATTATTGGGAGAAAACAATTCTATTTATATAAGTATATTTTAAAAATCATCTTCAGACTAACATGGTGTTACATAATTTGTAAATTTTACTATCTGAAATATATTAGTATATTAATGGTGCTGTTATATTAACATATGTTAATATATTCATGTGATATACTAAGTGTTACTCATTTTCAGAAGTACATAAAATTCAGATTCCACACTTGGTCAGCCTCAATCAGGGAGTGTGCTGATAAATTTTTAACAACTGGGTCTCAGAAAAAACAACTGCAGTTTGTAGCATTGCTGATTTTTGTAGGGTAAAAACTCTTCTACCAGGCTAATTTAAAGCTACAAAAGTTGTCACTGAACACAGAATTAGGAAGAAATGCACATAATCTGCTCTACTAAGCTGGAAAGAGCTTACTCTTGCATACCTCTACATATTTTCTATGTTATAAAGACATATTAAAATAATCAAATTAAATTAATTTGGATTAATTGAATACCTATTATGAAACAGTTCTTATTCAGATAGTGGGAGTATCCCTCTAAATATATACTATATATAGTATATTTATTTGTTTGTTTATTGCCAGGTTTTATCCTAAAAAAAGCCTCATGAAGATAAGAACTTTTTCTTTTTAGTTAATTATTTATTTCTCTGAACTTAGAATGATGGCTGACACAAAGCTGGCAATAAATAAAGATTTGTTGAATCAAATGAAGGAGACTCAATCTCTGTCTTCAGTGAGAATATAGTCTATCAGAAAAGGAAACAAAAAAAACTATTTGAAAAAGAAAACCAAATTAGAGCATAGTATAATTAAGAAACTTTAGTATTTTTCTAAAGTTGAAAATTAAATTATAATAAATTCTATAATACTATGATATTAATAATTTATATGACTGGTGAAAATTATATTTTATTGAAGTGCTATATGTTATTGTGATTCTGTAAAATATAGCACCAATAACACCAGGAGTAACAATAATTTCCAGAATGCTTTTTCCATGATAGGCATATACTCATTGAATTATATGTATTATTGAATTTAATTCTCAAAATATTCTTCAAACATGCACTAAATTTATCTTCCAATATACGAAAAAACTTCAGTTCCAAATAGCTCAGTAAGTTGTTCAAGTTAATATCCAATAAATGTCATACTACATTTTGAACCTAAATATTTCTGATTCTAGATGCTACGTTCTTAACCTCTTTAAAGGTTAACACAAATTTCCCTCTTTTTTATTTCAAAATAATCTTGGACAGTTCATATTTTCATTTTTATGTTTTGCAATCTGCAGCTGCAAGACCAGCAATTAGGATTATTTTTACAAATGAAAGATGCTCTACCATTGGCAATAGTGTCTCTACAAAATGTTTAAAATTGCCCACAGGATTTAAATGAGTTCATTATAGGTTGTGAAAGGATGGAGTCATATATAATCCTCTCTTCTTAAGGGTCTGAGGAACCCACTGGCAAGCTGTGAATAGATATTAATGATGTAGTTCCCTTTAGATAGGTATTTTAGGGCCTTTGGTGGAAAGCAGGGTATTATAAATTTTTTATGCCAACTACTACTTATTCCCTTAGCTAGTAGCTGTACAATTTTTATATGATAATTTATCCAATGTCTTCACCTGATTTTTGTAACTGTCCTGATTCTGCCACTTACTGGTGTATGACTCCAGGCAGGTAAATAGGAACATTAATAATACAACATCATAGAGTTGAGAGGAGTAAATAAGATGATCCATGTAAAGTGTTTTAAATAGCACCTGGCACATGGTAAGCATTTTCTGTATGTTAACTCTTAGTATTGTTATTTTGAACAATACTGGAGAGATCTAAGCTAAGAGAGAATAACTTTTCAGCGTTTCACAAGTTAGGTGACAGATGGCTGACCACTGTTCTTTACTCTGAAGTATAGCATTACTTTACAGGGCCTAGGTGGGGTGAGGAGTACAACACAGGCCAGGGCACAGTAAAGGTCCTCTCTCCAGAAGGTACATATTCTATCAACTATTCCAGTAAACTGGCAATTTACAAGTTGTTTTTTTTTAAGATTTATTTATTCATTTGAGAAAGACAGAGCACTACGTGTGTGTGCGTGCATGTGTTTGCATGCGTGTGGGAGGGGGCGGGGGGTGTGGGAGGATGGATAGGGAGGGGCAGAAGGAGAGAGAGAGAGAAAGAATCTCAAGCTGACTCCCTGCTGATGTGCGGCTCAATCCCAGGACCCTGAGCTCATGACCTGAGTCAACCCAGGTGACCCACAGGTTTCTTTTTAAAAATATATTCCCATTTTTCTTCAGATGTTCAATTATCATTAGTAACTTTCTTCCTAATTTCCATTTCAAAGTTGTTTTATTTCTTATTAGAACATAACTTTTTATAATAGGAACTACATTTTATTCATTACTATGTCTTTTAAAATTCCATTTTGTAGATTCCTCAATAGTCACTGAATTGGAAATACAGGAAAGCAAAGGAGAAGTGATAACCTATGAAATGTGCGTTTTTTTCTAATGGAATCCTCTTACAGTTATTACTTTTTCTTTTTTACCTCATATCTGTCTACATCCTAGGCAAAGTTGCATTTGGAATGCATCACATATTTATTTCACAGACTATACCAATGAACGTGCTCAGCCTGTTTATATCAGAAATTGACAGGTTTTGGATAACTGAATTATTAAAGTTTGAACTTGGATTTTTGCCTCTCAAGACACAAAAAGGCACTGTGGCCATTGATTTCTCAGTTTATTTTTCTTCTTACATGCAACAAATACTTACTCAAACATATCCTCAATGCCTTTATCAAAATGTGAGGGATATAGCAGTAAACAAACCTGAAAAAAGAAAAAAAATTCCTGCCCTCATGGAGCTTATACTATATTGGAGAGAGACAGAGAGAAAATGAATATATAGTAAGTTTAGATAATGATAAATTCTATGGAGAAGGATAAAGCAAATTAAAGTGTATAGGATATTTGAGAGGGTAGAATTTACAATTTTATGCAGAGTAGAGGAGTTCACAGATCGGGTGGTGTTCTGAACAAAGGTCTGAAGAAAGTGGGTGTACAAGTCATGCAGACAGACATGTAGGTATCCACATATGCCAGAGCGAAGGAACAACAAATACTCAGAGCCTAAGGAATTTGTGTATCTGGAAAATTACACCCTACAAAGAAACAGGCAAAGATTTTATGTAAGACTATTGTAACAGGAGTCAGAGATCGAACTCTACAAAGGACTAGAGATTTTTAAGAGCTCGGTTGGTGGGGAAATCAGAAGCCATCTGTGTCTATTAACTGGATTTACCCAAAGGAAAAGTAAACTTCTTCACATCTTTATGGACAGGAGGTAGTGTTAGAATGTAGAATATGGAATAGTTTCTTCCTAACTAAGATGGGGCACTATCTTCCTTGATAGTCTACATTTCAAAGATATGCCTCTCAAGTCCTTGAGAAAGGCATTTCTGGGTTATCTTTTTCTTTTCTTTTCTTTTTTCTTAAAGGTTTTATTTATCTATTTAAGAGAGAGAGAGAAAGAGAGAGAGAGAGAGAGAGAGAGAGAGAAAACATGAGAGGGGCAGGGTCAGAGGGAGAAGCAAACTCCCCGCTGAGCAGGGAGTCCAACTTGGGACTTGATCCTAAAAAGACTCCAGGATCATGACCTGAGTTGAATGTAGACACTTAATCAACTGAGCCACCCAGGCACCCCAGACATTTCTGGATTTTAAACAAGGAAACTATTTGCATCTCAAAAGGGAAGAGAAAGAATGTACAATTACAGGTTTTCTAAAGTAAAAACTCTAAGAAAAATGAAGTCAGGGGCCTCAAGTCAAGAAAATCCAGTTTAAAGGTTAATGAAGTTGAGAACCTTCAGGTCATGCTGGTTAGTGGCTTTAAGAAATAACCAAAAAAGTCCATGTTGCTAGATAGTGTGTGTGGGTTTGGGGTGGTGTTGACATATGAAGTGAAGTTAGGGAGGTGGGGTGTGGTTAGTTAGGGATTTGTTGGTATCTCCAGGCTTTAACCTTTTCTCGGAGAGCCCTGGAAGCCATCGGGTTTAGAGTAGAGAAATGCCATCATCTGCTTTCCATTTCCAAAGGACCATGATGGCTGCTAAAGAGAACAAACTCCATGTAGGAAGGAAGCTATATATAGTCTCTGGGAGACCAGAAAGAAAGTTAGCACCATGATCCCAGTGGGAGAATATGGGATTTGGGACAGAGTAGTGGTGGCAAGAGTGTAAAGAGTGGCTGAATTCTGATGTGTTCAAAGGATTTCTCATGGACTTTTAGTGAGGGAGAAATAGAGAAATCAAGGTTAACTACAAGGACTTTAGTATGAACAAATGGAAGGCTGAAGCCTGGAAGAGAAATGGGGAGTTTGGTTTTGGACTGTGTTCAATTTGAGATGTTTCAAAGGGAGTATCTATGATGATCACTGAAAATGTCTGTCTCTCTTCTAAGAATTCAGTCCCCAATCCCTAATTCTCAGATTCAGTTCTCTCATAAAAAGGCAGTTATTTATTACTGAATATAGAATTTTTATCAGATTTCCCTAATAAAAGAGCCACACCCCAGAAGAAAGCTTGAAAATAATAAATATAAAGGAAGTTAAAGAAAATATCAGTGTTCTGAACGCCAGAGGTCAGCAGTATCACTGAAATAGAAGATGAATCTAGGACATTCACAGTAAGACATTTTGTTTGGGCACATTTATTTCTAACTCCCTGATGCTCACAGTATAAGTCTTCAGTAATGAAAATAAACAAAGCATAACCTTTTCATCAAAGACATTTTATATAAATAAAAAATAATTATTTCAGATTATAAGGGTCCAGAAAAACTATAATGTAGCTTGGAGGCTTCTATAGTATTTGAAAATATAAGCATAAAAACAGATGGAGACAGGGACACTGGGGCATATTTTTTTTTCTGGATGCTCTTGCTGAAATCACACTGGCAGTGAAAAATTGCATTAGCGTAGAGAAGAGAACAACCCGGGTATCCCCAGTTTAAATTTGGTATTCCTCTCAAGGGCCAAGCTGCAGCTTTGGTATATGTGCCTCCTAAGAAAGGTGACATTGCAGCCTGGGCCCTACTTAAATCAGGTGTAGCTGTTGGGGCCAGTCAGTCATGAGTGCTTGAGTCAGGGATGGTAATCTTCCTTCCATCAGGGAATAGAGGAGGATGCAAGAAATAAAACAAGAAAAGAAATAGTGCATAAAGGAAGAAAGTGCAGAGTTAAAGCCAAACTTATAAAACGTTAGTGTCTTCCAAAAAGGATGAGAAAAAAAAGAAACATTTATTTATTTAATATGAGCAAAAGGGATACCACAGACTTGTGTAAAATAGGTAATCATTTTTTTTTTGTTAGAAAATAGAGTAGGTGTTGATATAGATGAGTAAATTGTTAGAAGCTAATATAGAATATTTAAATTTGGGGGAAGGGTGATTATCTAATTGGAGAAATTCAATTATTTTGTAAACAAATTAAAAGGGGTGTGTGTACAAAAGGCAGAGAGAGAATCAGAGAGAGACAAAGAAAGAGACGAAATATCTGTTTCTCCATGGACTGCTTCACCCTCTGTTAAACTACTATGTATAGCTAGAAATACATTCAGTCAGGATATGTTTCTTTGCAATGGCATTTAAAAATACGATGCAAAGAATGACATTATAATATGTCAAAATTGCTGCCTCCCTTTCTCTGTGGAATAGAGAAGGATAAATATGTTTATATCATTTTCTAGGGAGACAGGACAAATGCTCTATAATTTATTGCCCTGAAACCCTGAAGGACAATGGGGTAAATGGACTGAACCACTATTAAGACCAATTTGCATGCTTACAAAGCGCCATAAATACAACTCATTATTTGAACCCTTTGAAATTCCCTTTTTATCCTTACCTCATTCATCTGTCAGATCAATTACATAGCTTTGCTCCTTTCAGCCATAGTCTCTTATCTCTTCTAGACAAAGGACTTTGGGTTTTGATGAATTTGATTCCACTTTTTCTTTCCTAGATTTTCAAAGCCATCCTTCCTTCTTTCCTTCATTTCTTCTCTTAATTCTTCCTTCCCTCTCTCTCACCTTCCTTTATTACTTTCCTTATTTTCTCCCTTCTTGCCTCCCCCTTCCCTTTATTTCCTCTCTCCGTCTCTCCTTCTCTTCTCCCCATCTTCTTGTATTCAATGAGTATGAATTAAGATCACTGTATGACAGACACTATGTTAAATGGTGAGATTAGAGAGGTGAAGAGGACACAAAGTCCCTGCCCTCTAGAAACTCAGGTTCACTTAGATGGGTATGAGAACAAATAAAGTGCTGTTCACTAAATGCTATATTGAAAATGTGCATTTTCTCAATTTTAAAAGCTCATAACCCAGGAAAGTAGAATATATATTATTTTCATTTTACATGTATGATAAAAGGATTAGAGATGTAAATGATACACATAAAAATTCACAATTCTCAAACAAGCATGAAGTTGCTGTTTCCAAAATGGCCATGCTGCCACTTCATTCTCACCCTTCATTATGTCCTTTTTCATGGTTGGATAGAACATTCTCATTACCTCTCTTCTCTGTGACTCTGACTTCCCCTCTAGCTCCTTTGTGTCACCTTCATTGCTAGACCTTTTTCTGTAACCAATGTAGCCTATTTCTTTTTTTCAATGAAGAATTGAGTGACTGTCTTTTCCCTGATGATTTTTCAGCTATTCAATGCCATACAGAATGCTTTCAGTGGTACAAATTAGTTTATTAGATTTGTTTGCACCCCTCTGGCAGTTAGAGATCCTAGCTCTTGAAGGATGAGATATGGCTTATATCAATTTTTAAAAAATTAATTAACTTTTAGAGCAATTTTAGTCTAACAGCAAAATTGAGTAGAAAGTACACAGTTCCTATATATTCCCTGTCCTCTCCTTTCTCCCCTCCCCCTCCTCACTATCCACATCCCACACTACAGTGGTACATTTGTTATTATAGATGAACCTATATTGAAACATTGTTGTCACCCGAAGTCCACAGTTTACATTAGGGTTCAGTCTCAGTGCTGTATATTATGAGGGTTTTGACAAGTATGTAATGACATGTATCCACTGTTGCAGTATCATACAGGACTGTTTTATTGCCCTAAAATTCCTGGCTCTGCCTATTCATCCCTCCTTCCCCTCAAACTCCTGATCTTTTTATTGTCCCCATAGTTTTGCATTTTCCAGAATTGCAATTTTTATTGTCCCCAAAGTTTTGCATATTCCACATAGTTGGAATGATAAAGTATGTGGCCTTTTCAAATTGGTTTCTTTCACTTATGCATTTAAGGTTCCTCTGTGTCTCTTCATGGATTGATTTCTTTTTAGCCCTGAATAATATTCCATTGTCTGGAGGTACCACTACTTCTTTATCCTTTCACCAACTGAAGGATATTTTGGTCGCTTGGTTGCTTCAAAGTTTTGGCAATTTCTATCCTTTTTTTAGAATCAATTATTCTTCTTTTGAAACTTTTTTTAGTGGTTTCACCAAGCTTGCAATATAGGTTTACTCATCAAAGTTCATTTCGAGTAACATTATACCACTTCATGGGTAGTCCAAGTAACTTATGAAAATAAAATAATCCTAATTCTTCCTTCCTGTCCCTTGTATCAGTGTTGTCATACATGGACACAGACACACACATAGACACACACAGACACATACACCCATAAGTACATTGAATACATTGTTGCCATTATTATTTTGACAAATGTTATCTGTTAAGTTAAAATAAGAAAAGTAAGTTTATACTTTTCCTTTACTTATTCCTTTATGTGCTTCTATTTTTTTCTGTAGATCCAAGTTTCTATTCTGCTTTATTTTCCTTCTCTCTGAAAAACTTTTAACATTTCTTGCAAGATAAGTCTACTGGCAAAAATTCCCTCAGTTTTTATCTGAGAAATTCTTTATATCTCCTTCATTTTTGAAGGATAATTTCTGAGGATACAGAATTCTAGTTTGGTGTTTTTCTTCTCTCAACCCTTCAAATATTCCATTCCATTCTCTTCTTCCTTGCATGGTTTCTGAGAAGTTACAGGTAATTCTTTTTTTCCTTTTCCAGATGTAATTCTTATCTTTGTTCCTTTTTTTTTTTTTTTTTAGATTTTATTTATTTATTTGACAGAGAGAGAGATCACAAGTAGGCAGAGAGAGAGTGGGAAGCAGGCGCCCTGCCGAGCAGAGAGCCTGATTCAGGGCTCCATCCCAGGACCCTGAGATCATGACCTGAGCGGAAGGCAGAGGCTTAACCCACTGAGCCACCCAGGTGCTCCATCTTTGCTCCTTTTATGTAAAGTGCTTTTTTTTTTTTTCACCCTCTGACTTCTTTAAAGATTTTTTTTACCTTTGATTTTCTCAAATTGGAATATGACATTCATAAGTGTAGTTTTGGGGGGCGTCTGGGTGGCTTAGTTGATTAAGTGTCTGACTCTTGATTTGGCTCAGATCACGTAGGTATCTCAGGATCAAGAAATTCAGCCCTGTGTTGGGCTCTCTGCTCAGGGTGGGAATCTGCTTGATATTCTTCTTTTCCTTCACCCTCTGACCCTCTGCTGCGCCTCTCTCTCTCTCTCAAATAAATAAATAAATCTTAAAAAAAAATAAGTGTGGTTTTTTTTGTTGTTGTTGTTTTGTTTTGCATTTACTCTGCTTGATGTTCTCTGAGTTTCCTTGATATGTGGTTTTGTGCCTGACATTAATTTGGGGGTATTTTCAGTCATTACTGCTTCAAATATTGCTTCTGTTCATTTTTTTCTTTCTTCACATTTTGGTGTTCCCATTATGCATATGTTGCACATTTTTAGTTGTCCTATAATTCTTAGATATTCTACTTTTTTCATTTTTTTCCTTTTGCTTTCCGGTTTTAGAAGTTTCTCTTATATCATCAAGCACACAGATTCTTTTTTTTTTTTTTTTTTAAATCAAGGTATAATTGACATAACACTATATTAGTTTCAGGTGTACAACATGATTCAATATTTATATTGCAAAAGTGATCATCACAATAAGTGCAGTTAACATCCACCTTTATACATAGCTATAATATTTTTCTTTTGATTAGAACTTTTTTTTTAAGATCTATTTATTTATTTTAGAGAGAGAGAGTGCATGTGTAGTGGGGAGGGACAAGGAGAGAGGGAGGGAAGGAAATAGAGAACCCCAAGCAGACTCCCTGGTGAGCACAAACCCCACTGTGGGGCTTCATCTCAGGATCCGGAGATCATGAATGGAGCGGAAATCAAGAGTAGCCCGCTCAACTGACTGAGTGACTCAGGTGCCCCTTGATAAGAACTTCCATGATCTCCTCTGGCTACTTTCAAATACAGTGTCATTAAGTATAGTCACCATGCTAGATGTTAGTTACATCCTCATGACTTATTTTATAAGTGGAATTTTATAACTTTTGACTCCCTTGATCCATTTCACCTATCCTTCATCCCCTGCCTCAGGTAACCATGAGGTTGGTATCCATGAGTTGCCCTATGTGTGTGTGTGTGTGTGTGTGTGTGTGTGTGTGTGTGTGTGTGTGTGTTGTTTGTTTTTAAGACTCTATGCATAAATGCGATTATACAGTATTTATCTATTTTCCTGTCACAGAGATTTTCTTTAGCCATTTCCAGTCTCTAAATGAGCCCATCCAAAGTACTCTTTATTTGTTACGTTTTTTAACTCTACCATTTCTTTATTTTTTCCTTAGAATTTCTCTCTGCTTACATTATCTTCCTGTTTCTTGTTGTGATCTACTTTTTTCATGAAAATCCTTAGCATATTAATCACAGTTTTTAAAATTCCTGGTCTGACCATTTCTGTCATATCTGACATGTTTGTTGAGTCTTTTCAAACTGTTTTTGCCTTTTAGTGTGAATTGTAAATTTTGTTGAAAAGCGGACATGATGTACTATGTAAGAGCAACTGCAGAACAGGTGTGGGGAAAGGGAAGCTATGATCAGGTCCCAGGGGTTTTGTGAGTCTGTGCCTCTGGCCTGTGAGTCTCAAAAAGCTTTTTAGCTTTTTCACCTTAGATGGGACATAGTTTCTGGTGGGGACTAGAGTTGGCGATTTCCCTCTTTCCTGATTTTTAGGCTCTGGTAAAATAGTTTCCTCTGAGGGAAGGCCTTGTTAAGAACAGAATGCTCTGCTGTATTTCCAAGTGGTTACTTTTTCTCTTTCCCTGCTGAAAGCATTTTCTCTAATGTTCACTGGGAGAACCTAGTAGGACTTCTGAAGGTAAACTCCTATGGGAGTGTTTAACTCTCAGAGTTGCCCACACTGAGCATCCAGCAATTAATCAATTATATAGAGTTCAAGCCCCTCCCTCCACCCCACCCCTACCGGTTACTGATTCTTAAGGAGGTTTCTGCGGGAGGGTTTCTGCTCTGGTGAGTTATGCTGCTTTGTTTTTGCCTGTAAGTCTTTCCAATTTTGGGGCCAGTGGTTTGCCTTGTGATTTCACTTTAAGAAGAGTTGCTGCTATTTTCAGTTTGTTCAGCTTTACTTGTTGTTAAGATAGAATGTCAATTTCTAGATTCCCTACATGCCAGACTGGAAACCTGAAGCCATTTTGTATTTTAACAATGATGGAATAGGGAAGCAAAATATCAATGGTGGGGAGATAGGTAACAACAGGAGGTATTTTATACCAGATTGACTTCTTGGTTATGATGGTTCAGATTTCCCACCACAATGAGTAAATTACAAGATATTTCCTATAACATGCTTATGTAATTTGTCTTCTGAAAATATTTATTCTTGGTAAATTCTAACTTCAGGTGATCTTAAATATTGCTGTTTTACTTTAAGTGTATTCAGAAGTATTGAAAATGTATTCCCAAACTGAAACAAAAGTCTAGAAAATTATTATAGTGAAAATTTTGTGTCAAATAATTTTAGGAAATTCCACATATTATGACTGACTTCCTTGTAGAGCAGAAAATTCCAGTGTAGTCCATTAAAGACTCTGAGGAGCTTGAAAGAAATTTGTTTACTTTGATTTACCCAGAGTGAAATGAAAATTAGTTAACAACTGATTCCCCTATTTTCCTGAATAAGCTATGTTAATGTCTTATGGAAATATACTCCCTGAACATCCTTTGAGATCCTGGATAGTTTTTTCGTTGGTCTAGTCATTCAATAAATATTTACTGAGCAACTTAGCTTGTTGGAAGAAGGAAAGGATCATAGATCCACACTAGTACTCTATTCAGGAATTTCTGTATCACACATGCTTATCCCTTCTCCTAGGAAAAAGGCTATTAGCACATTTGTCTCACAGACCCATGAATATTCATAAATACAATGAGAAGATAAATAAATTGTGGGATGTAATGTCCAGCACAGCGATTATCATTAATAATATAATATTAAATATTTATATGTTTGAACAATACAATTATATATATTTGAAAGTTGCTGAAAGAGTGGATTTTACTATTTATTTACTTTTTTAGAAAGGGAGGGGGAGAGAGTAGAGTGAGAGAGAGAGAGTATTAAGCAGGCTCTGTTCCTAGCACAGAGCCCAACATGGGGCTTAATCTCATAACCTTGAGCTCATTAACTGAGCTGAAGTCAACACTTGGATGCTTAACTAACTGAACTACCCAGGTACCCCTAAAAGAGTGGATTTTAGAAGTTATCATTATAAAAAGAAAAACTGTACACAGGTGATTCGATGGATATTAGCTTATTGTGGTAATCATTTCATAATATAAGTTCATATCAAATCATTATGTGGTACAACTTAAACTAACAGCATTGTACATTAATTCTATCTCAATAAAACTAGAAAGAAAAGAAGTAGGTGGTACTGAGCTCTAGAGCTATTGCTGAGTATTCTTCAGATAGACCTCACATCAGATGGGAGGAAGACTGGTAACTGTCACAGACTCAAAGTTTAGTTGTATTTTTCCTGATTTTGGGGGGGGGGGACTAAACTAAAAATTTGTAAGGGCATTTGTTCTCAACCAGAAGTAATTTTGCCCCCCAAGCGATATTTGGCAATACCTGGAGACATTCTGATGGTCATAAGGGATGTTAGTGGTATCTAGCTGGCAGAGGATAACGCGAAATGCATCCTACAATGCATAAGACAGTCCCATCGCAACATACTTATCTCATCCTAAATGTCAACAATGCTGATGTTGAAAAGCCCTTGGTAAACTGTTATTTACATAAGAATAGATAAACCACAATATAGGTATTGTTAGGCCTGGGATGACTATAATTTTATGAACACTGAACCTGATGAACAAAATACAGGAAAGAGTAGAACTTCCAAATATTCCACCTTTATAACTGCAAGTTATAGTAATTTGGGGATAGTACCTGAATTTTGCTTTTATTCTTTATATTTAAGTGCTAATAGTTAGCGACACACTCAGATTTCCTTTTTTTTGGTAAGAAATTTCCTTGTACCGGTGTTCTCCAACTGTTTATGGCCTCAGGTTTTCAGAGAGAATGTCAGGTGTATGGAGCTCTTTTCCTCACTCTTCAGGGTTGGACTCATAGAACAGTTAGCTAAGAAGGAAACTGCAGCTTGAAATCACTTTTCTCAATGTGAGAGCTATGTAGGAAATGTGACCATTGGTTCTTTCTTCACTGTGCTATTACAGTAGAAAAGGGGATGTTTAAAAGATTAAAAGAAAAATAAGAACAAAGAAGAGAATAGATAGGATGTGAGTCGGGAGTAACCCAGTCCAACTTGTGAATTTCAGTGGCTATGCATCCCTCCAGCTGTGTAACCTTGTGCAAATAACCCAACCTCTCAAAGCCTCTATTTCATCACTATGTAAGGGACATAATGAGGCGTCTATCTGCAGGGCATCAGTATACAGACTGTTCAGCACTGTCTGGCATATAGGAACGTTTCAATAAATATTAACCACTATTATCTCTCTCTCTTTTTTTGCTCTTTACCAAATATTATTGAGCTCCATTTATATGGTAAGTTCTATGCCAGTCAATGGGGATTATATAGTGAGCCAAACAAACAAACAAAAACACCAAACCAGGTCTCTGCTTTCATGAAGCTTATGGTTGAGGGGATCTGAAAGACATAAACTAAATAACCACACAAATAAATCATATTTTTGTGGGTGTCCTAAAGAGAGCTAAGTGGATTTATAACATATAACTGAGGAATTTGACTCTCTCTGGATCCCAAGCTGCCCTCTGAAACTCCTACTCACGGGCTAAGAAAACTTGTGCATCTTCGAGTTGTGACAGGTCTTTACTTCATCATTGAAAAATGGTCACTAGTGTTCCTGAGGTGAGGGGCTGTAGATTCTGACTTTTCCATCCGAGGAAATAATTTATACATGTTACAAGGAGAGAAAATAAGAATGAGCAATGTTTTCTTTTTTCTCCCCCCCAATTCTTTTATCTCCCTCTTTTTGGAATTTGTGTCTGCTACTTGTTAGTTTTTTATTTTTCTGTGGGGAATGGAAACAGTGCCACTGCCCCTGTTATAAGGGGCAGAAAGAAAGAGAGGTTGTTCTTGGACCTTCCCACCCCTAAGTGACCAGTTTATAAAAGACAGAGTTGGGCATTGGTGTGATTGAGTATACACTCTGTCTTTGGATGCAGCTCTGGAGAATATCTGTGGAATATGACTACTGCTGTATTTCTCTTTTTGGTCTAAGATGGTAGTGGGTGGGGAGAGCTCCTACTCCCCAGCTATTTAAGCAAATGAAGAAAATCAGAAGAGATAAGAAATCAGTGAAGAAAGCATTTATTACTTGATGTTATCTTGGATAGAAAATAAAAGACTTGTCAAAAAACCCTTTGCCTGACCCCTTTTAGTGATCTATTTATCTTATAAGTTTAGAAAAGGATCAGTCCATCTGTTAGGGCCTGTGGTAGAGACTTAGCTGTCCAAAATCCATGCTCCTTTTCATTCTTTCTTCCCAGCATAAGGCCACATTGGCTAAAGAGCCCTTTTTGCAGTTAGGTGAGGCCAAGTAACTGAGCTCTGAGCCATAGGAGTGACTGGAGTGATGAATGCACTGAAAATACCCCAAGTTGCTCTTCCCTGCTTTCTCTCCATTCTAGCTGTCTAGGGTCACAACCCCCAGGGTGAATCTGGAAGCCACATCCTGTGAATATGGCAGAGCCTCCAAAAGTCCAAGTCCTTGAACAGTTCTATGAAGCAGCATTCCCACCCCATCCCACCCCAACAGGAAACACCTGCCTGGAACTTTTACAAAAGAAATAACTATTTCTTGATCCTCAAACCACTGAATTTTGGAAGCATTTGTTATTATAGTGTAATTGAGCTAACTAATATAGGGCCTGGTGAAAAGAAGGGACACATCCATGATTATGGGATGATGTCAAAATATTTGTGAGATCAGAGAGTTCTCTCAGAGAAAATGATGATCGAGTGGTTATTATCACTGATAAAGTAGTTCTGAAATACTGCTGTACTCACACATAGGACTGGATTGTCCAAACAGATTCACAGGAAGCAGAGATCTTAATAGATATCAATGTTTAGCTACGTGATACTGAGGATGAAGGTATCAAAAGGCTCGGATGCAGCAGAGGAAGGTCTGGGACATAATGCATAGTTTGAAAAGTGCTTCCCACATCAGATATGGCCCTGGGGCCCAGAACAGAGGAAGTCCCTGAGTGTGGTTTGCTAGCTTTTCATACCATACCATAGTGCCACAACTATGAAATATCTTTTACTTTATACCCCATAGAACTGCACAGCTTACGTGATATCCCTCAGGGAGCTATGCCTCCTAGATCCTGGGTCTTATTCATTACAGTAATCCTTAGCCAGAGGCATCAAGGAAATCTATGAAATGCAAGGATATTTCAGAGACAAAGTCTCTACTTCCTGGCATATACTAATAGTCTTACCCAGAAATCTCAGTGACAAGAATTTTAAACCTAGTGGGTTACCTGCTCTTTTTCTTTTTCCCAGGGGCATTCCCCCATGAAGGAGGTGAATGGATCCCAATTCAATCTTTTAACCATGTCATGATTTTTTGCAACTCCATTATAAAAGAAATATATCATTTGTATTTTATGTACATTGCCTAAGGCTGCTTTGGGTAAGACTGAAAGGAAGAGGATAAACCTATTTGTGCTTTGTAACAGTTCCTTGTTTATTAAGCTTTCCACTCTGTAGTAGGAAAGGTGATGAGGATCGGAAACAATGTAGAAACTACTTAGTTCACAAAGCTAGTTGAGTGGTCAAGGTGGACCACAGCACTAGGGCCGAGATCTGTGACTGACTGTATTCAAAATGAGTTCCTCTAACTGGAGCTACCGCCCCAGACAGTGAAATGCAGCTCTCTCACCACACTTCGACCATACTTTCCTGAGATCCACCTACTTCTGATGACCATGTGTTTGTGACAAAAAGTGGTGTGATGACTAGTAAAACAAACACAGAATGATTGTTTTTTTAATCCCTCCTTGAATTTCCAGTCAAATTTCAGTGTGTTGGTCTCAGCAATTGCCTTTGGGGAGAAGAAGGGAAAGACAAAGATGGGAGAATCCTTTGAAGAGTTTAGAAAATTAGAGAAGGAATTGAGAACTTCGTTTTGTATATAGCACATTACATTATAAATGTGATTTCTTTATGTGATTTCTCCTTTAATTCCTACAACCAACTGAAGTGGGGATATTATTTCTCTTTTAGTTACCAGCAAACCAAAGTTTGGCCAGGCCAGTTGACTCACCTTACAGTTATGCCTCTACCATATGAAGTTCTAGGACTCAAATATAAGTCTTATATATATTATTTTAAATGAGCTACACACAAAGACAGTTTTATTGTTAAAATTAGAAGTTACATGTGCTTATTGTGTTGGAAACTATAAAAAATATAGAGAGAGGATTAAAATACTCTATAATCTCATAGTCTTAAGATAACTATCAGTATTTTGACATGTGTTCTGTGTGGTATGTTTTCTATGCCTATGTAAATCTTTTTACAGTTAAAGATCATAATATATTCAGTTTGTATTTAGCTTTTTAATTTCTGCATCAGTCCATTTTGGAACCTCTGACTATACCTATTTGGCCAATTAAGTTTTATTACTATGGGGGCTAGACTAATAATACCTACAGTATTAACAAAGGAGATGAGCGGGAAGGCTTTGCCTTTCCAGGTTAACCGCTATCATTCTGTAATGTAGCTTACTATGTGTCAGGCATTATTCCAATCACTTTACATGCATTAATTAATTTAATCCTTATATCAACCCTATGAAGTAGGTATTATTATCACCATTTTGCACAGGCAAAACAGGCACAGATTAGCTAAGCATCTTACCAAATTTCACACAGCTGGTGAGTAAGGATCTGGAAATTGAATTTGAGGTGTCTGAATCCAGAGTTCATATTCTTAATAACTTATATCCACTGACTCCCAGAGTCCTGACTCTCCTCTAGGACAGTGTTCTGAGGAATTAAATAGCTGTGTGAATGCTTATTGGGACCTTAAATGAGGCTCACCTGTGGCCTTTCCTAAAATGGAGAGTGTAGTTGTTGGCGGAGTGGGCCTCCTTTAATGGATCATGGTTAGGGAGCTCAGCAAGAGAGACCTGGACCGACCTGGGAGAGACTTGATTGTGGAACGAGCTGGCAGGGCTAGGGTAAAACACTACTTTGCACAGCACATCTGTGAGGTTGGGAGGACAAGCTGCAGATGGGTAACCAGATCTCTTTCGAGCCTGGGAAAGGAAGGCTGACCCAACCCTCTTGTACCACATAAGCCCTTATGGCTCTTGGATGATGGGTAAGGGGCACCTTACCCCTTGTTTATACTCCAATGTTTATATCAATAAACAGTGATATAGTCTCATCTCAGGGATGACACTATATGGCTCACAAAACCTAAAACATTCATTACATGGCCTTTTACAGGAAAAGTTTATGATTCTTGGTGTAGATGATCTCTTGGTTCCTTTATAATACAGAGATTTTGACTGTATGATTCTAGAGTCTAGGACATTTTCCTCTGGACATTTCTCTAGAACTAATGCCAAAATCGCTTAAGATTTATTATCTGTAAAGAGAAAGTAAGAGGACCATAGTTCTTTTTGTTGTGATCTTGAATCTCTACATTGTACTTTATTTAAAAAAAAAAAAAGGTACAGAAATGTTTTGAGTGTAAACATGTCCAAAGTACTTACCATGGGTTTGGACTGAAACCATGACTCATGTGGAAAGAGTTCTCTTTAGATGGTAATGAAATCCACAACAGAGAGATATGGAATTGGAATTTTATTTCTATCAGTTTTTAGGATATGGAGGTTAAAAAAAAAGAAGGAAAAAAAAAATTGGGAGAGAAACCATCCTGAGAAATCTTCCAGCTTCACCTCGGCAACATTTCAAGTCTGAAAGTTGGCTAATGCTTAATATTTCTTACACTGAAGCTGTAGATACCTGCTGTTTGATTTAAGGCGTTAGAAAAGCCATCAGCTTGCTCTGGATAAAACTGCTACAGAATAAAGAACCACATAAGTCTAGCACTTCTGTGTTTTCACTGTATTATTCACCCCTTCAGTTTCTCTCCACTCTCTTATAGCTTCTTAGAGTTTCACAACATCTGTTCCGAGCCTATGATATTAATGATGCCAACAGGCAGGCCTCAGATACAGCTGTTTAAAGAAAGCTTTACTGGAGCAATCTTAATATAACTGTCCTGAATTTTTGGGGGTTTTAAAAATTTTGTTTGGCTCTTTTTCCCCTTTGCCCTGTATAAGTTACAATTTGCCATTTCTTGTGGCTACTTACATTTTCTCGCCTGCTGATGCTCTGAATTAAGGTAGTTATTAAGTTATCATTCTATTCCTTTGGGATAAGCCTATCTCCATACACTTCAGCAACCTGCTGTTCACAAGTCTATAGAAACTAGAGAAGGCAAGCAATTCCCTTGTTATCATTTCCGACATATTGAGCACTGTCAATGAACCAAGCATACAACACAGAAGGCTCCTGCCCTCTGAGAGCTCACAGTGTGATATATAGGATATCATAGGAAGATATATAGGATAGGAAGGCGGTGATATTAATAGGTTCCAAAAACGGAGTCCAAAAATACTCAGTGAAGAGCATCTGAAAAATTAACTCTTCAGCTTTAAAGCCATGGCCTCGGGGCACCTGGGTCGCTCAGTCAGTTAAGCGGCTGCCTTCAGCTGAGGTCATGATCCCAGAGTCCTGGGATGGAGTCCCACATCACACTGGGCTTTTTGTTCAGCCGGGAGCCTGCTACTCCCTAGGCCTGCCCCTCCCCCTGCTCATTCATGGGCACACACTCTCTCTGTCAAATGAATAAATAAAATGTTAAAAAAATAAATGAAGTCACAGCCTCTATCTCCCATTTGCTCTGTTAGAATGTTCCACAAAGCTTGAGGTTCTTTAGAGTTCACACAAAGTCCAAGAATTTGTCATTAAGCCATATTTCTCCTGGGCCTTGGCAAGAGAGAACCTAGCATGCCATACTTCTCTGAAGAAGGGGGTGCTACCTAGTTGGCGCTGCCATCTCTGAGCTCAGAGGAGGGGTCCTAGGGACTGTAAGCCAGACTTCTGAGGAGGGCACGCCAGTGAAATGGAGCTGATATTAATGGAGCTGGATCTGCAAGTGGTGGAGAGAAACTGAAAACTGGACTCACTTGCTGTTTTGGACTAGAACTGCCACTGCCAAGGTGAACACACCTTGCTGACAGGATAATCCCAGGCAAGAGCAGTCAGGAAGCTCGTTGGAAACCAGCCAAGAACAGGGAAGTGTAAGCCCTTTCCTCCTCTCCCAG
This sequence comes from Mellivora capensis, assembly GCA_004024625.1. Lineage (NCBI taxonomy): Eukaryota > Metazoa > Chordata > Mammalia > Carnivora > Mustelidae > Mellivora > Mellivora capensis. The sequence goes on from PISX010000389.1 coordinate 276,970, forward strand.
CCAGCAGGCTCCTTCTAGTTCCCCTCATTGTCAGAGCTTAGCCGGCAGCAGTATGTGTGCAAGAAAAGTGGTTTGCAGAGCCACGTCACAAAGGGGAGGAGAAGGTTGGTTTGGAGGTGAGACGGCACCTTAATCAGGCATAACTGTTTTCCCCATAAAGCTCTGTTCCATTTTCACTGACTGTATTGAAATGATGGTGAGTGTTAAGAAGTACACGATATTTCTCAGCTGGGCTGTGGACCATTTAGACTATCCAGGAGTGAAAAAGAGAAAGAAGAAAGGTTTTGAGGAGGAAGCTGTAGATAATGTGCTAGACACTGACTTCACTTTCAGTTTGAGACATTATTGTTGGCCAATTAGGCACATTCTCAATTTGTAGGGAACAGGAAAAAAAAGGGGGGGGGAGAGAAAGTGAGTAAAAAGACGATCATTTCACAGAGAAGTCGTCCCACCTTCCAAACACCGTACAATTTCTCTATATGCTATTTATCCTGCTCCTCTCATACCCTGTAATGCCCTGAGTGGTACGTGATACATAAGGTACTTAGAATAAGCTGAGCGCCTTCCATTAAGAAAGGCATGGGGAGCATAGGCTTGCAATTCTCCTCCACGCGTGGAAGCCTCAACGTGGTTTCTGTTTGTTTTACTGGCTAAATGCTATGCAGTTGGCTGTCATCTGGTATGTCAGTTGGTATAGCACACAAATGGCTTTGCTTCCTCATTTCCCACAGGCGGTATTTGTGATGGCATAATTATGTGTCCAGAATTCAAACTGAGAAAAAAAGAAAAAAAAATATCCAGAGCTGAGTGCTTTCGCCGTAGACTTTGTTGCCATTAGAAGGTAATGGTTTCACTGGCCACCACTGTTTGCTACAGATAACAGAGACCCTTGCAGGCTTTTTATGAGGGGTGAAAATAAAGAGGAGCAAGGTGCAATCAACCCAATAGACCAACCTTATTTAAACCCTGTGAAATACATTATGTCAAACATTTAAAGGAAATAATGTACCTTAAGAAAATAGAAGGAATAAATAACCAAATTAAAGTTAGAGAACACCAGATTGTTTGTCAGCATTAAAGAGTAATGGGATTGCACTCTTTTTCAAATTATGATTTCTAGGAAACAGTGCTATATTTTCCTGACAGCATAATGTACTTTGAGATATGGACAATAGGCAGGAATTCTTCAATATATTTTTCTTCAAAAATGTTTGTTTTTTTCTCAACCAGCAGTTTTTTCAGATTGTTTTTGTTTTATTTTACTTTTTCACGTCCTTGGAATGGAATTGGCTATACTGTATAAGAACTTCAAAGAACTTTAAGGAAGATACAGTTCAGTGTGAGTCTTGCCTCTGGGTACTTTGGATAAAACAAATCTCAGAGCTTGGCTCAGAGTTATGTTTCTTTTCTAAAATGGGGATAAGAATAAGCTTAGGGTGGTTAACTACTTCAACATCCTGATTTACCCATATGTGCACCACAATATTAGCTATTATTAGTATTTTTAGCTAGCATTATGTAATTATAATTATCGTACTGTATTTATCACTAGTATTACAGTTAATAATATCAAGCATTGTTATGGTTATTTTATTAGCTGTATTTGTTATTTCTCTACAGTCTAATTTACACTTGTAGACTAAAAGCATCACTTGCTTTCCTTGCCCATGTGTCTTGCCTGAAGGAGCAGCAAGCTGGAGAAAATAAAACTCTATTAAGGGAAGTGAGCACAAGGCTATTCCACAGCTGCTCTGTATAATGCCAACGCATCAGTGGGCAACATTCTCTTTCTAGTTTGAACTTACCTGCTGGGGTGATGCTTACTGGGGGCAAATTTAGTTTGCATGAAGGATGTAACATCTTGGTGATCAAGAAAGCATTTCAAATTCAAACTGACATCATCTAGCAGGACCAAGACTAATGAAACAACCATTTGCATTCCTATTTACTAACAATGGAATGGGAAGTCAGTTAAGAGTAATACTTGATCTGTGTAACTGCTGTGGGATACTCTGTAATCTATTGTTAGACCAACACTCAAGAATTTGAACTTGCAGCACTGAAGATAAATAAGGGATTTCTAATTTAGTGCTATTAACTATCCAGGATACTCCAGAGCTTATGGGATTTCTGTGAATGATTTGAACAGGCTTTGATCATCTCTACATTTGGGACATATATTGTAAAAATAGAATTTGGAGACACATATGGCACAGCTACAAGGTGGAAATAATTTGGAAAATTTTCCTAAGGTTTTGGCTAACATAGTTAAGCTAACTGGTAGTCTCTATTCTTAAATGTCAAAGAACTGTAACATGTTGAAATGATGTGCTTGGTTTTAACCACTTGCAGGTGAAATTCCAGGACTCTAGCATCTGCTCATGTGCCAAGGCTGTGACTAATGCCTGCTGTTAGTATTGCTAGGAAAGGATGTCATTCTGTGGGCATCTTTTCTTGGTAAAGAATGTCTTCAAACTCACTGTCCATTGGCGGGCGGGGTGGGGGGCTTTTCTCCCCAAGTCTATTTCTCTACTTAGAGAAACACCTAATTTATAATCATTGCATGGTGCTGAAGCCACTTATTCTATAACCCCAGCAGTTGCATCCAACAGAGTAAAATATCCCTCAGAGGGAAAGAAGGTTTAGATGTTTTTTGGTTTTAGGTTTAATAAATATGATGCAGAGGGGCACCTGGGTACTCAGTGGGTTAAGCCTCTTCCTTCAGCTCAGGTCATGATCTCAGGGACCTGGAATCGAGCCCCGCATCGCATCGGGCTCTCTGCTCGGCAGGGAGCCTGCTTCTTCCCCACCCTTCTCTGCCTACTTGTGATCTCTCTCTCTCTCTCTCTGTCAAATAAATAAATAAATAAATCTTTAAAAAAAATAAATATGATGCAGGTTAATGAGTGACTCAGTTGTAATGATAATTAATGTAAACAATGTGATCTTATTCAAGACGATGTCGTACAGCTTGAACTTATCCACTGCTTTTCATCCTTAATGACTTTTTCTTAACTAAGGTGTAGTAGACAGATGTTAAGATGCCTCTACCACCCAAGCCATATTGGGGAACTACACATGGCAAGGAACTTATGGGAGCCAAAGGTGATCTCTGGCCAAGAGTTAGCAAAAATAGAAGCTCTTAGTTCTATAACCATAAGGACTTAAAGGCTGCCAACCACCACGAAAGAAGCAGATCTTTCCCTAGTCTCCAGATGAGAACCTAGCCCCAGGATGACACATTGCAACCCTATAAAACCTTGAACCGGGCAAGCCATGTGTAAGCTCCTAATCCATAGAGACAGGTGGGTGTTGTTTTAAACCACTAAATATGTCATATTATGTGGCCAAAGAAAATTAATATAATAGGTGACTATCAGCAAAGGCTAAATTACTACCCCAGCTTTCTTATTAACCTGACTATAAACTTGGTCCTAGTCTAATTTATTCTCTACTCTACAGTAACTGTTCTTTCTAAAACACAAATCTGATTATGTCACTCCCTTGCTTAAGTCTCTCTCGAGACTGTACATATTTTCTGAAGTCTCTTCACTGTCTCTTTTGTGTGTACCTATCCTGACAACTTCTGTCTACTTTGTTCCCACTTCACATAAGACTTTACTTCATGGGAGAACTTCAGTCTTTGTGCATATGCTCCATTTATCCCACATTTGCATTTCCACTCTCAATTTAGGTGTGGTTTCCTAAACTTGGGTTACAAGCTTCTATTTGTTACTGTGAAACATTATACTTAACTCTAACATTAAACTTATCAAAGTGAATTATAATTGCCTACTGACTTACGTATTTCTCCTATTGACTAAATGCTTCTGGGGAGAGAAGCCACAATCTATTCATCACAAATTTCCACTTCAAGCACAATGATGAGCGTGGAGCATGTGGTCAGTAATCATCTTAAGAATGAAGATTACATACATTTCTAAACTGAAGGGAGTGTGACACAAATCTCCTCTCAACGATTTACACTGCATCACTCATTTTATAGTTACAACCATTGTCTTCTTTCTTTGGTTGATTAGTCTAAAATCAGTGGTTTCTAAATCTGCCATATTTCAAGACCCATCATTATGGATATTTGTTTAAAATGCAAAGGCTTTTTTCTATCTGATAATGACTGTGTGAAGCTCTATAGAGGACCTAGGAATGTTGTTATTTACCCAGTACTCTTTGCAACTCCTATGATTTAACAAGTTTGGAAACACTGGTTTAAAATGATTATGTGTTATTGACCATTGCATCCCTGAGTCCCACCTATTGCCTTTAGTCTGCCTATGGAGTCGATTAAATCAAGGCATATTAATTACCTACTATTGCTAGACTTGTTCAGAACTGAGCTCCCATGACTTGTCCCTGGTTCAGTAGTTGATTCTTTGTTTTCCCACAGCTCTTCTCCCAGAACCCTTTCATATACTCAACTGTACTGACTATTGCCTGGGCCCACTCCATCACCATTTTAGAGGGGGCTGTTTCTTGGTGTTGACTCATTCTTTTTCCCTTGTTACTATTTTATGCCAAAATGAAACCTTAACTCAATGTAGCCCCTTACTCTTCAAACTTCAACTTTCTAATTTGAATTCTACCTAGGTGTTCCTGAGTCACAAAAGAGCAATTTCTGTGGGAATGTAGATGTTGTAACCATATAAAAACATTTATCATATTTTAAGTAAATGCAAGATTTTTTCCCCTTTCAATTATTGTCTCTTCTCAGGGGATTTGAGTGCAGAAGTATAATAGAAATACAGCTAAATATTCCCTATGTTTCAAAGGAACATGATGGTAAGTTCCTTAAGGAGTAGAAATTTTATATTAATATTATTATGTCTTTCTTACCGACTATCACACTACTTTATTTCAGTTATAGTATTAACCATCTTGGGTGGGCAGCAGGGGGCAACATACCCAATGTAGACCCCAAGTCTTGAGGCAGTTTCAGATCCCAATTCCATTCATTACTAACTGTACCACTCTGGGCAAGTGACTTAACAGCTCTACACCTTGGTTCTCTCTTCTGTATAAACAGGGATAATAATAGGGTTTTGTGAGGAAGATAGGATTCATTATAAATAAATTATTTAGGGAAGTATCTGGGACATGGCAAATGCTCTATTAATATTGAATTTAAATATGCATGTGAAATGATGCTAATCAATTTTGTCAGTGATTTTTAAACCAGGTCACACAATGGCTTAAAAACAAGGTAGAATTATTACTGGAACTATAACATTAACTGATAACTGGGAATTCAAGAGTGGAGTTGGGTCAGCACCAGTCACAGTTTGTTCAGAGAACAGGTTCCTTTCCTGTTTTTTCTCTTGGTTCCACCTCTGTTTATACGTAGGTTTGTCTTAAGGATGGCTGCCATCATAAATGAAAGATGGCTACTCACTTTGGTGGAAGAGACAATGGCATCCCTCTCTCTTATTTAAGGACTAAGGTAGGATTTTCTCATAAAACTTTAGTATTCCTATCACTGAAGTGGGCACTAGCCCACTCCCGAAGAATCCTTTAAGAACCAGATGTGAAGTCAATTGTAAAACACTTCATTGCTGCTTCTCATCAGGGTAGAGGAATTAGTAAGTTAACCACAGTGTTCACTACACATAATTATTTTTCAATTACAAAAAGAAGATGAACTAGATAATTGGTAACATCTTTTCTATCTCTAATATTCTGTGGTTTTCCTATCAGAGAACTGATGTTCTTTTTAACCATTTTTTGACACCTCAGAATAATTAGGAAAAAGACTACAAGTAGTTAATAAAACACCAACATATTATATACAGTAATATTTGTGCTTTATAGTAACACATTATATAACAATAATTACCATAACATTGAAGTAGTGATAAAAGTAAACAATAGTTTAAGATCTCTGTTGTGATTTCCAACATCGCTAAAACCTGTGAATTTTTGCCTACATTCATAATTGCAGAAAATTATAAATTTCAGTTAAAATTTAATGTAAATAGAGATTAATTATTTTCCTCATCTTAGTCTATAAATCTTCTATCCATGGACCTTTTGGGACTTCACGGACCCCAGATTAAGAACCCTTATTATAAAGCATTAATTTAGGAAATCAAGAAAAGTCCATGATATAAAGAATCATAAGCTTGGAGGTTCAGTTCCAATTCTCTTATAGAATTAATGACAATTACCCCATAATCTGACCATGAGAGTACATGGTATATTTTCATAACTAGATTGTGATCTCCTTAAAGGAGAGAGATGTATCATCTACATCCTTGATTGCTTATTGCACTAACCTTAAAACTGACTGAGATAAAATTACTTCGGGAGATTAAAAAAATACAGATGCAGAAAAAAAAATGCAGATGCTCCCCCTCTATCTGAGACCCTCTAAATCAGAATGTCTGTATAGGGATCCAGGAATCTATTTCTAAACACTTCTAAGACTATTTTGATTCAGTTAGCTTCACCAAGTAGATGACTCACACTAGGGAATCACTGTTCTTTAATACCTGGCATAATGCCTTGCACGATTACATACTCAGTAAATGAATTGGGATTTGAATGATAGAAACTAGGACATACAATAACATTTTACATTTAGAAACCATCTATGAGGGGCACCTGGGTGGCTCAGTCGTTTAAGAGTCTGCCTTTGGCTCAGGTAATGATCCCAGGATCCAGGGACCCAGTCCCATGTCAGGCTCCCTGCTCAGCAGGTAATCTGCTTCTCCCCCTCTCTCTGCCCCTTCCTGTGCTTGTGCTCTCACTCTCTTTCTCTCAAATAAATAAATAAAATATTAAAAAAAGAAAAAAGAAAACACCTAAGAAAATGTACACACACACACACACACAGATAAAAACCTCTCACTGAACTATGACATCAAAATGTCCACAAGAAAAAATTTCATTCCACATTCATTCCACAAGAAAAAATTCCATATTTTTTTTTAACATTTAAAGATTCAGTGGTTTTATTCAATGATTCATGAATTGGGCAGCATCCCATCTAGCAATAAAAAGTAGCTTCTTCAGTGAATTATTACCTCAGTAGTGCTGATCAGGTAATTCCAAGTTACCTGTTTAAAGGTTATATTCCTGGGGGTAGGATGGTGGGTTGTGACTATAATTAGGTATTAAGTCTTGGTTTGCTGATGTGGGGTTTAGCACAAGTGACTCTATATTGGACCTGCTGTTTCCTTTTTAACAGAAGTCATTTTACCCATTTGTGGACAAGAAAACCAGTAAGATTCTCAAGGAAAATTTATCTTCTCAGGGAAGATTCTCAGGGAAAATTAATCTTGTTATTTGGTATTTCTGGTGAGGTGGGTACAGACAGAACGGCACAGACCCCCTTGGGAATGGATTTGCTTGCCCCAGCTGCTGCAAGGGTATTTCAGGGTTTTCCTTCACTGGAGAAAATCACCTTGCTGAGTAGCCTGTAGCCAGCTACTGAAATGGTAGTCTAAAGGCCAGGCACTTTTGTCCAGCTGGGGACAACATTGGTGGGCTGAGACTTTGTCAGTCTCTCCTCCCCAATACACTTCCTTCCATTCTTCCATAGATGTTGGTCCCTAATAAATGTCCAGTGGGCCGAGCCTTTATTACATAGTTTGATTGCTTTATTTCCTATAGCATATGTATTTTATTTTTAAAATATTTTTTATTACCATATAATGTATTATTAGCCCCAGGGGTACAGGTCTGTGAATCGCCAGGTTTACACACTTCACAGCACATACCCTCCCCAATGTCCATAACCCCACCACTCTCTCCCTACCCACCTCTCTCCCCGGAAACCCTCAGTTTGTTTTGTGAGATTAAGAGTCTCTCATGGTTTGTCGCTATAGCACATGTATTTTATTTTTTTTCAAGATTTTATTTATTTGACAGAGAGAGATCACAAGTAGGCAGAGAGGCAGGCAGAGAGAGAGAGAGAGAGAGAGAGGAGGAGGAAACAGGCTCCCCATCGAGCAGGGAGCCGGATGCAGGAGATGCGGGACTTGATCCCAGGACCCTGAGATCATGACCTGAGCCAAAGGCAGAGGCTTAACCCGCTGAGCCACCCAGGCGCCCCTAGCACATGTATTTTAAAGTGACAGTGTGATTTGTCCTGATGCTTGTGTTCAGTGTCCATTGGAGATGGGCTTCATTCATCCCTCCAGTGCCCTCTCTGTGACAGTGTCACGGAAGGATGTTCCTGTGACGTTCCAGGATTCCACGCTGAAATCATGTTACTATCTGGTTCATAGAAAGCACTGTATATGGAATTACGCTTGGAATTTCGGTTGAATTTTGAATGGAGCCTGACTTACAGTCATTCCTGTTATTTTTTAATAACAAAATTATGTTTGAAGACATAGTCCATGGCTCTTATATAAAAATTCTTAATATAAATTGCTCCTAGAATTCAGTGCTAGAGAAATTTTAACTCCTCAGGTGAGTGACTATGGTTCTATTTACTGTACTATAAAAAGCCAGATAGCTTTGACTTTATTGAATAGAATTGACCAGAGGTGGTGAGAGACAAGAAGTGGAGCTACTGTTTATAACTTCTAATGCACACACACACACACACACACACAAACCTCTCACTGAACTATGAACAAATCATTTACTGAGTATGTAATCGTGCAAGGCATTATGCCAGGTATTAAATGAATTAGAAATGTCACTGTGCCTCGTGACCTGGAAAAGCCAATCAAATATAACTATTCCAACCTTGGCAGCAAACCATGACTAGCAGGCCATTTGGATCCAAATTTTAGATATATTTAGCTCCAATACCACAATGTTTTTTCCTGGAATATAAGAGAATAAATTTGCTGAGATTTCCCAAAAAAACTACGGATCTAACTTTATGCAGATTTATTTAAAAAATAACCAATGTCCATATATTACAAATTAACTGTGGCTAAGATATATCCATGTACATATAAGATACATATATAGAATGCCAACTGAAGAATAAGAATGCTCTTAATTAATCACAAATCCTTCACAGATGGATTGGAAAATTGAAAAACTCTTTTATTGTAGATGGCTAGAGACAATGGCTTGGGGTTTAACCTTCCCTTTTATTCTACACTATTTGCTTTTGCCTGTTAGTTATGGAATATGCTGTTTCTCCTTCACTGAATTCGGGAGCTCTTTACATTCCTTTGCATTTACTCATGGTTTATTTGCTCAAGACTATGCTACAGCAATTTTACTATTCCAGTTGCCCTTCCTCCTCTTGAACTCTGTACATGTTGCATTACTTTAATCTATGTAGTTTCCCTTTGCTCTTTTGTTTACACTTTGAGTTAAAATTTCACATTTTTATTTCCCTCCAAATTAATCTTAGGCAAATCAGTCCTTTAATAAATTGCATTTTTTTGGGGCGCCTGGGTGGCTCAGTGGGTTAAAGCCTCTGCCTTCACCTCGGGTCATGATCTCAGAGTCCTGGAATCGAGCCCTGCATCGGGCTCTCTGCTCCGTGGGGAGCCTGCTTCCTCCCCTCTCTCTGCCTGCCACTCTGCCTGCTTGTGATCTCTGTCAGGTGAATGAATAAAATTTTAAAAAAAATTGCATTTTTTTGACATGTAACAAAAAGATCTCAACTTAGTTGGTGATTGCCATCAGGAGTCTTCCTTGACAGCCAAAGGTTAGGGTTCCTTGATCGCAAACAACAACAACTAAGTTTGGCTAATATAAGTACAACAGAATTTACAAGTTGACTATTGGGGTTCTCAGGACAGATCATTAGGGTAAATGTATTGGATGCTAGGGAAGCAGCAAGTTTGGCAACAACCCTGTAGCAGGAATCATTTGCTTTGGGTGCTTCAGTGGGAATGAACAATGAATTCCAATGTTTCTTCTATATTTGTGAAACTCAAGATGCTCTGGGAAAGAGCAGCTGATTAGCTAAGCTAAGGTAATACATACATGCTCTGAATTAATTGGGTTGTAAAAAGGAAGAACTTGAACATTTTCATTTCTGTAGTATGAATCAGACATTTGCCAGTCTACTATACTCAACAGAAAGATAATTCTCCCAAAGGAAGTGAGAGGCTTCAAACATACAGATGCCCACTATACTGCGGCTTTTAATTGCTCCCATGATACTGTGTGTTTCTCTCCTCACAGCACTCGCCATGTTTCTTGCCTGTTTTCCAAATTCTTACTGGGTTCTAAATTCTGGAAGGGTAAAGACCATGCTTGACTTGTTTATTGTATCACGTAACTTCTGGACTTAGCACAGGATTTGTATATATACTAAAAAAATGCTGGATAAATAAAAAGATATATTTTGGTAAACTTGATTAACATTGTTGTATTGCCAGTCCCTCACTGTACTTCAGTGGCAACAGCAAAAATGTTACCTCAAATATATTTAACCAATAAAAATTTATTGTCATATAACTGAAAAGACCAGAAGTAGGGCATTTTCAGGTATTACCAAGGACCAGTTTCGTTCTCTCAGCCCAGCATTGTTTATGGTCAACATTTCATCAATAATGGTTCCCCTGTCGTCTTAACATGGTTGCCAGTAGCTACCAGAACTATGGATACCCTTCTTCTTCTTCTTCTTTTTTTAAAGTCCTGCAGGCAAGAGACAGGTTTGGATCCAAAACTTCTGGAATAGAGCTGAGGAGAATGACTCCTTTTTATACCAGGTTTGATCACATGCCTATTCCTGAGCTAAAATCTTTTGCCCAGTAGGAGGCAGTAAGCTTTTTTTTTTTTTTAAACCTGAAACTAGGGTTGGAATACATCTTAATGGGTCTACTTCAAATTCCTTACATGATTTGGAAAGTGATAGGAAGGGAAGGTTTCTGGTGAGACTACAAATGTCTATATCACCAGCAAGCTTTATGCCCAGTAATAGCTATAAACTAATTTTTTTTTGGTAAAACCCTATCCTATAGACTGTGCTGTCATTCTATTTAATCTGCTATTCTTCTCTTTTAGGATCCTAGAAAAGGTTATGAATCTTGCTTCTGTGGTTGAAGTGGAAAACAAAACAAAACACAAATACCTCGTATAATTAAGAAGACTTTTACTTTATTTTTTTTTTAATTTTTTTTTAAGATTTTATTTATTTGTCAGAGAGAGAGAGAGAGAGAGAATGAGCACAGGCAGAGTGGCAGGCAGAGGCAGAGGGAGAAGCAGGCTCCCTGCCGAGCAAGGAGCCCGATGTGGGACTCGATCCCAGGACGCTGGGACCATGACCTGAGCCGAAGGCAGCTGCTTAACCAACTGAGCCACCCAGGCATCCCAGACTTTTACTTTAGAAAGAAGATTTTTTGTAGTTATTTCCTATTTTCCCCTGTTGGGAGTTAAAGTAGAGCATGAAATCAGCCATAATACCTCCCTTGCTAAAATGTAACAAGGAGGTCACTGAGGGCAGGGAAGTTTTCGGAGAAGGGTGTAGGCCCTTGGGATGCTGAGGCCTGCGTGACTACTCTGCCTTTGGAATGCAGTGGGCAGTTGCCTTCCCCAAAGCTTTTGTAGCCCAAACAGCCACCTTGTGATTGTCCCTCAGGCCACGTTTAGCAGAAGTCATAGAACATGCAGATTAGCATATCCCATCTTTCCCATAAACAGATCTTCTAGTTTCAGTAAGACCCTTTGCAACACATCCTGTGCTTGAGAAATAGTGATAAGGATTGGTGATTATTCTGAAGGATCAATAAAAGCAGGAGCAAAGAAGAGCAAAGGGTGTTTGTCTCTGAGGGTTAACTCCTTTGCCTTCTCCTTTTTTCACAGCAAAGTTTGGAGTAATTTTTCACCTGTCAGGTACAGGGATTGCTGGTCATTCCCAGCATTCCCCTCTCATTCCTTCTTCTTTGTCCCGTCTGGCTGATAGAAATGGCAAGCAAGGCTCTGCTCCCATCAAAGGCTGTCCAGAGACAGAAAGTCCCTTAGTCTTAGTCCTTTGTAAAATCCTATATATCCTTCCTTAATTTCCATAACTGTAATTTGGGTTTGCTGACACTGTGGAGAGTGATGTGCTAAGCAGGGAAAAGAGATGGCTGAAATAGCTTTCTGTTTAATCCTCAGAAGTCTTTCTGTATTCCTCTTCAAGTACAAAAAGAAATACAGAGGGAAGCTTTCTAGAGGATGTTCCAGTAGCTGCATTTATCAAAGTACCCGATAATGTCTTGGTCTTTCAACAAGTGTTAATGGAATGCTGCATTTAAAGTAATTCACCATCTTTCTCTTCACTTGTTAGCATTTTACCTATCATCTATCATGTATTATTATTGTGCTTTTAGAAAAAACACTGAGCTAGGCACTTGCCCATCACTGGTAAAGCATCGGCTCCTTGCTATTCTCTGGGAATATCTAGGAACTAATTTCTTATAAAGAAAGGTATCATGTGTTAAGAAATACATAATATTAGTATGTCACTCTAATTAAATATCAAGTACTTGAGAGCCCAAGTCATGACTAAGATAAGGTACTGTAAATAACTTTCATGCTGTAGTGTGAGTGAAATACCACCACGTACATTGGTTCTCAGAATCCTCCAGTTGTGCAGAATGAAAATTTGGGAGGAGATAAATTATTTCTCTTTCATCCAAACCTAGTATTATATCTTGCCATAAACCTAAAGATGCTTTTCACTAATGGTCTATTGTTAATGACTCTTAAAGTTGTTTTATCCTAGAAGTGATATTTTAACCTTTTACCAAAGGTAAGAGTGAATTTTAACTTGCTACTTATTCACACACCTATTTTAACATTTAAATAATTAGTTCAAAACCATGTCAGAACTTGAAAATAAGTCAATATAATTCAGAATGTAGCCTATGGCAAGAAGAATGCTGGACTTGGGGTCTGTGAGAAACTAAGAATTCATCCAAAATCAGTGACATTTTAGCCTCAGGATTGATTTTCTGAGTATAAACAAGGATTTTCTACATGCAAACAATGTTCAACACCTGTTTTCAGGTTTTCATTTTCTTTTGCCTTCTCAGTTTCTTTCTCTCTCTCTCTCTCTCTCTCTCTCTTTCACCTAAAAATCAATGATCCCAAGGGATCTGTCAATGAAGTTCTCTCTTCCCTTGGGCAAGAAGCCTTTAATCAGATTTGCTTTTCACCATCCATACTCTTTTCTCCATAGAGGCAGCAAGATTTCTGCAACAATTGTCAGCTGGCATAGATAGATTGTGATCACATGCAAGGAGTCTGTGAACGTTTTCAGAAATCAGAGTTTTATGTTGAATAGCATGGGACAAATAATTACATGCTGGAGATGAGAGAGAAATGCTTTTTGAGGCAATAGAATGTCTTTGCCACGAGTTCATTTCATTATGTATTTAAAATATATATCATGAACACTGACGGCATCTGAGTGAGAATATCCTGTGCATTCTGAGGGATGTCTTATGTCTTTATAATGGCTTACTGGAAACATTTCTAAAGGTTTATCCGTAACACTAATAATAAGTAAGGTGCAACTTAAGAATATATCCTCGAGAAATGATGAGATTGACCATTATATTCTACTTTCTCCCAAACGTTTTCTATTTTCTTTCAATTTCTTTGTAATTTCCCTGTTCTTTCTAGATATTATGTTTTATAGTGCTTTTTATTACCCTCTATCATAATACTGTTGTTTGTGGTTGCCCATAAAAAGTGGGTATGAGATCAGTAGCCCCCTACCCAGAATTGTATTTTATGTGGAGACTAAGGACACCACACATACACTCAAAGAGTATGAAAAAATTTATAACACATTAATGAGACTATTTGGGTAAAATAGGGCAGGCACTCAAGCTAATCTGGAAAATATGAAATGGCTTGAGCAAACGGATGGATGATGGCTTTGGGTTTTATTGTAGTTAGGAGATGGGGCTGTGGCGAGGGTTCCTATGCATGGCTCTGAGTCTGTGTGGTTTGAACATCTCACTGACACCAAGAGAAGGAAGACCTGGGCATTTTTATTGGCTTGCCTAGATGGAGTGCAAGAGGAGAAGGGGTGAGTGTGGACCTGAAATATTCCAGTGTTCAAACATCAAACATGGAGGGACAATCTTTATTACCATTGTTTTATTTATTTTATTTTTAAATATTGTATTTATTTATTTGACAGGCAGAGATCACAAGTACGTAAGAGAGGCAGGTGGAGAGAGAGAGGGGGAAGCAGGCTCCCTGCCGAGCAGAGATCCCGACGTGGACCAGGACCCTGAGATCATGACCTGAGCAGAAGGCAGAGGCTTAACCCACTGAGCCACCCAGGTGCCCCATTACCATTGTTTTAAATGAAAGTCTTCTGCACAGGGAAGGAAACAATCAATAGAACTAAAAGGTAACCTATGGAATGGGAAAAGATATTTGCAAATGATATATGTGATAAGGTTTTAGTATCCAAAAATATATAAAGAACTTATAAAACTCAACACCTCAAAAATAAATAATACAACCAAAAAATAGGCAGAAGGCATGAATGCACATGTCTTTCCAAAGAAGACAGGTGACAAACAGACACATGAAAAGATGCTCGACATCATTGATTCTTCAGGGTCATACAAATCAAAACCACAATGTGATGTCACCTCACACCTGTCAGAATAACTAAAATCAATAATACAAGAAACAACAGGTATTGTTGAGCATGTGGAGAAAGGGGAATCCTCTTGAACTGTTGGTGCGAATGTAAACTGGTGCAGCCACTCTGGAAAAACAATATGGAGGTTCTCAAAGAGTTAAAAATAGAACCACCCTCTAAAATCCAGCAATTGCACTGTTAAGTATTTACGCAAAGAATACAAAAATACGAATTCAAAGGAATACGTGCACCTGTATGTTTACTGCAGCATTATCTATAATAGCCAAATTATGGAAACAACCCAAGTGTCCATCAACTCGATAAATGGATAAAGAGTATGTGGTATGTATGTATATGTATACGTATACATGTATGTACATATACAGACATATATACATGTATGTATACATACATGTATGTATACGTATACATATACATACACACATGCATACATAGACATATACATATACAGACATATTATATACATATATATAACATTTGTAATACATGGATGGAGCTAGAGTGTGTAATGCTCAGTGAAATAAGTTAGAGAAAGGCAAATACTGCATGATTTCACTCATATGTGGAATTCAAGAAACAAGACAAATGAGTTAAGGGGGCAAAAAAAGGCAGGGCAGAAAGGCAAACCAAGAAACAGACTCTTAACTATAGAGAACGAACTGGTTACCACATGGAGGTGGGTCGGGGGATGGGTGAAGTAGGTGATGGGGATGAAGGAGGGCACTTGTGATGAGCACCAGGTTTTGAGTCACTATATTGTACACCAATATTACACTATATTGAAACAAACATTACACTGCCATGTTAACGAAGTGGAATTTAAATTAAATTAAATTATTTAAATTATTAAATTAAATTATTAAATTAAAAAAGATTTTTTTTAAATTTAAAAATTTAAAAAAATTTTTTAAATTTTTTTATTTTTTATAAACATATAATGTATTTTTATCCCCACGGGTACATGTCTGTGAATCGCCAGGTTTACACACTTCACAGCACTAACCATAGCACATACCCTCCCCAATGTCCATTACCCCACCCCTCTCTCCCTCCCCCCTCCCCGCAGCAACCCTCAGTTTGTTTTATGAGATTAAGAGTCACTTATGGTTTGTCTCCCTCCCGATCCCAAAGTCATATCAAATATACTATGGGAATTTTGTTTGGATTTTTAAAAAACATTTTAAAAAACAAAAAAAACAAAAACATTTTGTTTAAAAAACAAAAAAAATTCACACTTACAGAAAGGCTAACAGGAAGCCCAGGCTTTATCTCATATTGTTCTCCCCAACTTTTCCCTTTAGGAGTCCTCAGGTAAAGTGGTATATGAGAATCAGAGCTAGTATATCTTGCTCTGTCGTTCCTCCAACTATGGTCCACCTCTCTAGCTCCTCTTCTGTTCCACTGACAGCTGCAGCCTTCTTTCCTATGGTGACTGCCTATATTGCTATCTTGGTGTTACCAACCTCCTCCAAATCCCTGACACCAATGGCCTTTGGCAAGAAAGCTCCTTCTGCTTCTTGAGGCTTGCTTCTTTGATTTAGAGGGTTTCCCTATTGGCAGAACGATTGAGCCTTTAGTTACACTTTTATCCTCCCTTACACTTGAGCTTTCTTCTTCCTTATGGGTGTTGTAGGGTAGATTGTTATGGGAGGGTGCTGAATCAGGTCATAGCTAGGGAGTACCTTACATTAGATGTGAAATCACTTTTCCTTGGCTTTCCATTCCTTATACATAGTCCCACCTATATTGCCAGACTTCTTCCTTCTGGTACTTTTTTCCCCCAAGCTCTGCTTTTTTCTCTCCTTCCAAAGCAGCTTCCACTGGGGTCCCTGGTCCATTGGATAGGTGTCCAACTACCTATACCTCATTTAGAAGCTGAGTTCAAGTTTCTCACCCATGGGACTGCTGAGCCCTAAGCAAGTCAAAGATGTGGCTGAACATTTATTTTCAAATCTCTGGTCATTCTGGTGGCATGACAAGGAAAAATTGCTAAAGTAGAATAAGAGGTGGGAAAATAACAAATAATGTGGTATTTGAGAAGCCAAATGACATGAAACAATTGTGGATGAGGATGTGGAGGAAAAGGAACCCTCATGTACTGCTGGTGGGAATGTGAACTGGTGCAGTTACCACAGAAAACAGTACAGAGGTTCCTCAGAAAGTAATTGATCCACTATTGGGTATTTACCTAAAAAATACACAAACACAATTCAAAACAACATATGCACCCCTATGATTAATGCAGCATTATTTACAATAGTCAAACTACGGAAACAGCAGACGTGTCATCAATTGATGAATGGATAAAGAAAATGTGATATATATATTATATATTATATATATATATCACATATATATAGATATAGATATAGATATTATTCAGCCATAAAAAATAATGAAATCTTGTCATTTGCAACAACATAGATGGAGCCAGAGAGTATAATGCTAAGCAAAATAAGTCAGTCAAAGATAAATACCATATGATTTCACTCATATGTAGGATTTAAGAAATAAAACGAACAAGCCAATGTGGAAAAAGACAAACCAAGAAACAGACTATTAACTATAGAGAACAAACATATCAGGGGACTTTATATTAAAACGAAATTTTTATTTCTCTTTTTCTTATTCAAGTATAATTAACACTGTTGTATTAGTTTTAGGTAGACAATATAACAGTTGAACGATTCTATACTTAGTGCTCATCACCATAAGTATACTCTTAATCCCCTTCACCAGTTTCACATGTCTCTCCATCCACCTACTTATGTTTCTCTTTTAAAAAATGGATCACCTAGTAGCACTCAACCTATATTCCTGCATGATAATAGTAGGATGGAGGTGAGTAATACTGACCCTTTAGATACGGCATTCGAGTTTTTCCCAGTATCCAACTCTCTCCATTATTACCTTATAATGGACTTGGTTGATTTCTTTAATTTAACTT